>ML789638.1:326007-338085 GCA_009831015.1 Picea engelmannii
CAGTTGGAAGGGACCTTACGACATCAAGGCCATGGTTGTAATCTCTCTTTCACATTTAATATGATACAGTAATATGATTCTTTCCTATAAATCTTGTTGTGTTTTATTGTATTATTCCTTGATTACATACATAGGTTTATATTAAGTTTATGCTATTACTATCACTTTGGTTGGTTTCATTCTTTTGCAAGTTCATCACTGTATGAGCGTTGGAACAAAGCTAGGATGGTGATAGCCAGAGGAAGGGCGTTTAAACGGTATGTCACTTATCCCTCTTTAGTTAGTAAATTCAATATCTAAAACTTAAGGAAAGCGTCATGTTCTGGTGCGTTTTGTTCTAGATCTAGGTGGATCTAGGGAGATTAGTTAGTGTCCGCACCTACCAATTTATCCGATAACAAAATTGGCGACTCCACTGGGGAATGGATTGTTTCCTAGTTAGTCTAGTTTCCCTTCCTTTGATTGTTTGTTTTATGGTTTATGAGTCTGTGGGACATCCATCCAAACTCTCTGGATCTAGAGGTTCACTTAGATTCCCTATCCTTTTTCAAAATTTTCTTTGATTACAGACATTCTCGCACTGTACCTCTCTACAGCCTGCGAAAACCATTGATTTTCACACCCTATTATTAGATCCAATTCGAACTTCTCGCACCCTACCAGTGTCTAGCCTGTGAGAATACCTAATTCTCACACTATACTCTATTGTTGGGCTGCGAACTTGTTTGTAAACTTTTTTGGATTGGGTCTTGTCATCTTTTGATGACCCGGTTTTGCTTTGATCAGTTGGATTGAGCCTTTGGAGCCTATATTGATCTGTTTACAGTTTGCTTGACATTCTTTGAGTTACTTTTATCCACATTGGCTTCGTTTGGTTTTGAAGGATTAGTCTCTTGCTTTGAGTGTCTTTCAATTACAAAGCGTGTGTTTTCTTTAGAATTGTTTAGGGAAAGATCATATTTCTTCTTAATAGTTCGCTTTAAAAGAAAACTTTTAGTTTGGGTTTCTTTGTTTTAAGAAACCTCATTATTGTTTTTAATGAAAATTTTGAAACAAAAAGATTTAATTTCTTGCTTTATATTGGATTGGGGGCATCCTTGCATTTGAAGTAGCAGAATTGCATGATTCTTGGCATTTTTTTATCTTAAATTATGAAAAAAATTCCCCCTCACGGTCAGGGGGGGGGGGCATGAATCGTGCATTGGTGTACAGTATTTTTGCTCATTTCTTGAGAATATTGATATTGATGAGTTTTAAGATTTTAGGACATTGTGCATCTGGGAATGATAAATGTTTTCTCCTTCTTGTAGCATAGCTTTCATCGAAATGAAAAGATTGCATCTTCATCTCTTTGCATAACTTTCGAGTCGGTCGAAACACCATATTGTCCACGCCATTTTCCTTTTGAGTAACAACAGTCATAAAATAAAGCACTTATAAAAACTAATTAGACGTTTTTTATACTTTCTGGTAGCAAACCTACATTAGATTAGTTATAGGGCTTTGGAATAGGTGTGAAAGATAACTTTCCAAAGTTGAAAACAAACATAGAATCTTGAGTTAGGGAGTGGTTAAATCCACTTATTACATTTTGTCCTGGGAATCCCTTCTAACACAAGGGTCAATCACAAGGCCGCATTGAGACTGGAAGAGTTACTCACCCTGCTTTGTTGGTCTTGGTGTAGAGATTGGGCGTATTATGGGGGTCGCTTGAGAGGTATACCCACAATGATGAGTGGAAGCCTTTCAAGTTGATTTCGGGCTAGATACCCTGCCCTTGCGCGTGGATCGGACTGTCGACTGTTTCCCCAGGCATCACTGTAGTGATTGGTAACTGTAGCGGCCTATCTCTTTAGGGTCTTTACACAAGGTGACTGTGGAGGGGCAAGTCTTCATGGTTCCTGGAATCGACGTTGGCCAAACTCACTCGGGCTCCTTGGAGGGTATACCCATGATTATGTGTGGGAGCTTGCAGGGTGTAATTTCGTTAAGCAGGTTGTCAACGTAACTTTTCCACCCACTCTATCTCAACCCCTTCTTACTTTGTTCCCGCAATGTTGGATTTCATCACCAACTAGTGTGCTCATTGTGATAAGGTTTTGTTTGCTTGCTTGCTTACTAGATTTTTAACGTGTGTTGTTTGTTTTCCCTAGTGGACTCAAGATTGGATCTTTATTTTTATGGAGTTAGTTCTCGGAATGACCAATGAAGGAACTCCTTTTTCCGGGGAGCCTTTTGTCTTTCCTTCTTATGGAAACATTGGTCCTCCTCATATTGCTACTTTGAGCCTTCCAGGCCTCACAATTGGATTATTGGTATGGTTGTTTTCCATTCAGGTAATCCTAAATGCAATTAGTGCTTCAGTCACAAGCACTTCCCCCCACGAGCATCAACCTCATGTTGATCCTTCACCTTCTTCACTAGTAAGGTCTTCTTCTCTTTCTTCGCTTGCAAGGTCGCCTTCCGTTTCATCTTCTTCATCGAGTGAAAGTTTTGAAGCTAGTAACTCGGTGAATAAGAAGAAGAATAAAAGGAAGATTAAGAAGAAGAAAGATAAACAAGGGTCAAAGCTTCCAACCACTGTCAAACATGTTGGAAAACAACCAGTTACTGTTAATCGTGTTGGGAGTGTTGATGATGTCAAGATCACCCAAACAACCCGTAATCCCAAGTACCCTTGCAGGATTTGTAAGGGTAACCATCTTCTTAAGGATTGCCCTAGTCTATCCAAGGTCATAGAAGCATGGTCTTCATCTCCTCTCCAGTCCACATCGTCAACCTCTGAACAACATGTTGATGACGCCCCGTTGACTAGTCAAGATACCATTGGGAAAAAGAAATGTAGAGTCAAGTTCCCGTGCATGTTATGTAAAGGGAGTCATCTCACTCACCTTTTCCCTCATATGGATGAAGCCTCAAAATTACTGGAATACATGACTATTTCACAGCCTCAACTTCCAACTGCTTATCGTAATATTTCTCTCAACCCCCCAATAGTTGATGGAATGATCACTCTGGTCCCTTCACCAGTCAATCCAGTTTATCATGTCGTTAATTTGGTCATGTCCTTAGTTGAACCAGTTGACAAAGTGGTTGATCCGATACCATCCTAAATCAATCCCGCTCTCCCCTCGGAGACTGAAACTAAAGCGGTCGATCCGATCCCATCCTTGGTCAATCCCACTCTCCCGTTAGAGAATGTCACCCAAGTGATCGATTCTTTTTCACCTATCGACCTCATTCTCCCCGTGGATAATTCAACCCACATGGTTGATCTGATCTTGTCATCGGTCGATCCTACTCTCCCACTAGAGAGTAAACCCGATACTGCCCACGTTTTTCTCATTGATACAGACTCTACGATGCTAGTGGGTATTCCTCCTTCTCTCGTGGAACCTCCTCCAAGTAATGAGACCATCCGTTTTAATTGGGGTGTGCTAACTGGACCTCATCTTCCCTCTCACATTCCTTTCCAAATTACAGTACAGTTTTATGGTCGGGACGTTGCTTAGACACTGATAGATGAAGGTGCATCCATTAGTATTTTGTCCTCTTTTGCTTGGCAAGCTTTGGGTTGTCCTCCACTTGCATCGGTCACGCAGAATCTGTTAGCTTTTAACAGAAGAACCAGTCAACCTTTAGGGACCCTTCCTTAGTTTCCTATAACTTTGGGAAGGAAAACTGTCTTTATTGACGTCATGGTAGTCCAGGACCCCTTATATATCACTTTACTCCTTGGGCGAGATTATGTCTATACCATGAAATCTATTCTGTCTACTCTTTTTCGTGTGATATTTTTCCTTCACAATGGACGAGTTGTAAGTGTTGATCAGCTTTCATTCATTGACCTCGACTGGATTTCCTCCCTCAATGGTTCTTATATGCATATGGTATTTCCCCCGACACAGGTCAATTATGTGGCGTTGTTGCCCATGGCTTAAACTTCTGATGACTTAGATCCAGTAGTTGACATGGTGATATCTTCGATAGGGTTGTTAGAGCCTGATCTCTTTACTCCTATCGTGACCCTCGACATGGTGTCCTTCCAGAGTGTGTTTCTTCCTTCCATTGAAGACCTCTTGGAATCCATGATCAAGAAGAGAGTCGAGGATAGTTTTTGCATCTCTAAGGAAACCTCGTTAAAAAATGAAATAGAGGTCTTTGAGCATAGTTTTATGATTTCAAGCTCATTAAAAAATGAAACCACTTACGAGGATAGTTTTTTCATCTCTGTGGAAACCTCGTTAAAAAATGAAACAACGGTTACAAGCATAGTTCTTGTTTCTGTGTCAAGCTCGTTAAACAATGCAATAGTTTTCCCCCCTCTCTATTTGAGTCAAGTCCTTCGTCTAGTATTTGAAGCTTCATTTCATTCTCCTTTGAATTTGGATGAAATGAAGCTTGGGGGGCATTTGCTTTCATCCTCTAGACTTCATGTTGAATTTAGAGCCGCTAGTTTCTTAAGCTGGGGGCTAAGTACCAACCATCCTTGGGTTATGCGTTGGGAAGTCACAAGCATAGTTTTTCTCTGGTTCAAGCTTGTGTAAAAATGAAACCACTTACCTCAAGCATAGTTTCCTCTGGTTCAATCTTGTGTCAAAATGAAACCAGGTCCAAGCATAGTTTTGTTTAGTTTTCAAGCTTGTGTAAAAATAAAATCTATCCCAAGCATAGTTTTGTTTTGTTTTAAAGCTTGTGTAAAAATGAAAACAATCATGAGCTTAGTCTTTGTTCTTTCTCATGATCTTGAATCAATGAGAATATAATCGAGTATACTTTTATCACTTTTTCAAACTCGTAAAGGTTATACGAAAAAGGAACCCCCTAGAGTTCCCTTTAATCTCTTTTTAGACTCTCTAAACATGAAAAGACTATCGAGCGACTTTGTTCTTTTCACGCTCATTAAAGTATTTGAAGAAAACATCGGTTGAGCGATAGTTTATCTCTTTTTCGGTCTCCTCAGACTACTTTATGAAAAAGGAACTAAGAGAGTTTTCTTTAAGTATTTTTCAAACTCTCTAAACATGAAAAACCCCCAAGTTTTCTATCTTTGGACTCGTTAGACAAACATCGAAAGACCCATATGGGATGGAACCACTCCTTCCTAGGGTTCGTTAAACATACTCTGAGGGACTCATTCAAAGGATGAGCTTACATTTCAAGCATATGTTATCCTCCTCAAGCTTGTGTAAAAATAAAGAGGTACTCGCCAGAAATGGTGGGGGAAAAATTGGGAAAGAAATATGTCTAAACCTATATTCCATGGAAGAGTCACTTTTGAACATGACACCATTTCACTTGCTTTGTGTCTAGGTTGGAAAATATGCTTGTCTCTTGATCATACTCCTTATAAGATTACAAATTGGTCTATGATCCCTGTTGTTGAGTCAGTGTTTCCAAGACAGTTGTCGTGTCGTCAATATGTTCAAAAAATAAGTTCAACCCAGAAATCCTTCTATTGCGTCAACCATTTCCACAGTCCTTAAGCCTTCTATTGCATCGACCATCCCTGAGTCAATCTTGAATCACTTGTTACTCTGATCTACATCGAATCTTGTTACTTGTTTCATGTCATTGATGTGGGATACATTAAGGCCCTCGTATGACGATTCTTTTCCTGTCGACTTCAACTCATTATCCAGGAATTAAACTTAGAAACTAATTGGTACCTTGGAACTTGCATACCTCAGTGGTAGGTTTCCTCGCTTTTCACAATGGATTTTCATTATCGACCCCTGATCGAGAGATTTCGTCGAGTGTTCGACCTCAGTTCATTGATTCACATTCATTGGATTGTACCAGAGTACCTTGGGAGTCATTGACATTAATGGTGATTTCCCTTGCACTTGTTAATGGTATACACTAATGATCGGTAATCAAGTGGTTTCTACCATGTTTGACTTCGACACATGTATTCACATGGTTAGATTCGTACTATAGAGTGGTGGAGATGAAGACCCTGGATCTTTTCTGATAGATTCAGGTTGCGTTAGAGTATATTAAGTTTGTACTGTTGCATAGATCCACATTGCATGTTTGGTGGCTATGTTCAAATTTGAGTCTTTAGCACATGGATCCACAATGTATTTTTGGTGGCTATGTTCAGATTTGAGTCATATAGGCATAGATCCACAATGTATGTTTGGTGGCCATGACTTTTCTTACTTGAAATGGATCTTTGCATGTCGACATTTATGCTTTGAGTCATTTGTATTCTGAGTATGGGAATGCCTACCTCAGTGATGATATATTATTGTACTGTATTTCCTTGTTTGTTGTCAGGTTTCCGACCGACTGTTCCTTGTTCCCTACACACACTCGACAAAGTATTTCAGCTATCACTCTGTTCTAACTTCATACTTTGGGGGGCTCTATGTTACACATTATTTTCATCATCCCTATGACCGTTAATGATGTAAACCTATATGTTGCCTTCAGAGGGGTCAGTGGCCTGAGTTCCTAAAGAAAGAAGAGAGAAGAACTTTCCCTGAGAAAAGAAGTTGCATTCTCCTTTGTAAAAACCCTATTAAAGAGGATGTTCGTAGGTTTCTATATAAGCAGGGTGCGAGAATGCCTGATTTTTGCAGGCTGCACCATAGCTGGGTTGTGAGAGGTTCGCAGGTTTCTCTATAGGCAGGGTGCGAGAATGCTTACACATGGGAAAAATGAGCATTTTCTCGAATCTTCTAGAAGGAGAAACTTCCATGGTGAGGTGGCATCCGAGTGGTTTGGATCTTACTCGCTTTCATGATTTAGTGGGATCATACTAACCTCCTCACCTTATCCTCTTCATCTTATAAAAGGAGAGGAGCTCTCATGGAGAAAGGCTAAGTTGTTTTTGGCTTGGGATTGTTAGCTTGGTTAGAGTGGCTTTGAGATTTGCTTTGTTAAGATAGATTGTGAGTAGCTATCAGATCCATGGTCTCAGAATCCTTGGAGCAAGAAGTGTGTGGGGAACGAAGGACAGTTGGAAGGGACCTTATGACATCAAGGCCATGGTTGTAATCTCTCTTTCACATTTAATATGATACAGTAATATGATTCTTTCCTATAAATCTTGTTGTGTTTTATTGTATGATTCCTTGATCACATACATAGGTTTATATTGAGTTTATTCTATTACTATCACTTTGGTTGGTTGCGTTCTTTTGCAGGTTCATCATTGTATGAGCGTTGGAACGAAGCTAGGATGGCGATAGCGAGAGGAAGCGGCGTTTAAATGGTATGTCACCTATCCCTCTTTAGTTAGTAAATTCAATATCTAAAACTTAAGGAAAGCGTCATGTTCTGGTGTGTTTTGTTCTATAACTAGGTGGATCTAGGGAGATCAGTTAGTGTCCGCACCTACTAATTTATTTGATAACATTGGGGCGTTTGTCAGTCCAAATGGTAAAATAGTAAACTCTTAATGTCCAAACCTCATCTTTAAAGCGGTGTTAGGGACGTCATCCTCCTTGATCTGTAACTAGTGATACCCTGATCGCAAATCGATCTTTGAAAACATTGTCTCCCCCTTCATATGATCGAACAGATCATCAATCCTCGACAATGGATATCGATTCTTGATCGATGCCTTATTCAATTGACAGTAGTCAATGTAGAGTCTCCACAACCCATCCTTCTTTCGTATGAAATTAATAGGCACACCCCACGGTGACACACTTAGACGTATAAGTCTCGGGTCCAGCAACTCCTTTAGTTGCATTCTCAACTCTTGTAACTTTGGGGTTGACATATGATAAGGTGTTCTCGCTATTGGTTCAGTCCCTGGTTTTAGGTCTATGGTAAATTCCAATTCCCTCTCCTGCGGCATCCCAAGTAACTCCTCTGGGAAGACGTCCGCAAACTCTCTCACCACAAGAAGGTGTTCTAGACCTTTCGCTACTCCCTTCTCGTTTAACACAAGCATCGCATAAAGCTTACATCCCTTGTGCATGCTCTTTCATAACTGCAAGGAAGAGAAAAACCTCATGGAAACTCCCTGGTTCCGACCTACAATCACACATCTCTGTCCCTCATCATCGATCAAGCTCAATTGTTTCATCTTGCAGTTGAGTATCACCTCATGTGATTCCAACGAGTCCATATCGATCACAATGTCATAAGATCCTAAGATCGTGACGTACAGGTTTGCCCTGGTGACAAACTCTCCCAGGTTAAGGGTACAACCCGTAACCTTTCCTCCAACCTTATGTTTGGCTCCCGAAGCCATCTCTACAAAGCTAAACTCATCATGTTTGACTACCTTTACCTTAATCCTTTTTAGCACTACACCAAAAATGAAACTCTCGGTAGCACCGAGATCTATCAAAATACTAAGGGTCTGGTCAGCGATGGTACCTGATGCCTTGAGCACAATCGACTGGTGCTCTACCTGGAGGTTATTCCATCATGGGGTCTAGCTTGCATTGATCATCATATTCCATCATTATGAGCCATTCTGCATAGGTTGGCTTTGGTTTCATTGCATTCCGACGATTTCCATGATTTTGACTATTTTGAGCTATAAGTTAATTGTGATCACTGGAGAGGTCATTTTGGGCACATTACTTGGAGGAACCTCTCAGTGTAATAGCTCATTGGAATCAGGAGGAGAAACACTATAGGATGGGATGGCTAGAAGTAACTTTCAGTGGCTAGGGAAGCCACAAGGTGAGATAAGGAGCTTTTTAGAGGTAAAAAGGTTAATTAATTAATTAATTAAATATTAATAAAATGAAAGTCACTTTGGAGGGACAAGGTGAGCCAAAAGTATAAAGGAAAGGCAAGGGCCTCTTCCTAGGGATTCATGTATGTTTTATCTTTGGATTTATGGCTTTTAGCTAGTGAGCCCAACATTGGGGGTTTTGAGGGTTTTGACTTAACAAACCCTAGAGGACGATTCGGTAGTGAAAGATTCCACCTAGCTTGTCCCAAGCTTGGTCTCGGAGATGCAATACTCTCCCACACCATTCTAGTTCCAGATCTACTCAGTTGCAGGAGGATTCCACATCAGTGACTTGTGCAGATAGAGAGAGGGCGCACCATTCTTGGAGAGAGATTCATTGCAGGTGATTGGCAGGGCTTTTGGAGATTCTATCACCTGGGTTCTTCTTGCAGGGTCTTCACCATCATTCCTAGTACTTCCTGAGAGATTTTTATGGCTCAGATTATTTCTTAGAGTAGTGGGACGAATTGAAGAGAAGGAGGGTGTTTTTGAGATTCAGATCTAGTCAGTTTGGAGGGGTTACACTTCAGATTTGACCCTGAGACTTCACCTAGTGACATGCAGTGTCCCGATCTATATTCCTGGGGAGTTTCAGAGAATTTGGAGGCCTCCTTCATCAAGGTTGAATTATCTAGGGCTTCATTCATCCAGTGGGGTGCACCATTCAGTGGAGGAGTTCAGATCTACAGGGTTTGAGAGTGGATTTGGAGATTTGGACACCTGGGTTGTCCTTACAGTTGCTCGATCTATCAATTGGCATATTTCTTAGGGTAATTGGACACTTTTGGCAGCAGGGCTGAATTATTGAGGGCTTCAGCATTCTAGCAGAGCATGGCACCTTCCATCTTGGGGGTTTAGCATTCTCACGACCCAGATCTATTGTATTCAGACTTCATTGTATATTCGGCCTTTGGAGGTGTGTTGGAGTCTTCTATTGGAGCATTTTGTAGCATCTCTATTGTTTATCTTCTTGGCCATCTGTTGAGCATTCCAGATCGACATCTTCATTGTAGCAGGTTTCTCTATCTTATGAATAAAATCTATTTGAGATGTTTTGGCATGTCTATCACATTGCATATGGTTGAGGTATGTTCCATGGTTGTCTCTTTTTGTTATTTGATGCATACACACATATAAACACATCAGTAAACCCTAAGGCCGAAATCAAGAGGCCATTCAGTAAGTGAACACAGTAAACAAGTAGGACAACAAAGTGTTTGACGAAATACCTCACTCAAAAAAAGTTTAAAAAGACACCAAAACAGTGATGATCCTTGCATAATGGCTTGGGATCATTATAGTGGTATCAGAGCTTAAATCATGTGAACTTGGGGGGTCTTTATGGATAGTCGGAAGGAAATGGATAGGATATCCTTTGATATATCATATTTGGAGATCATGTATCACGGTCTTAGCGAGGAAACTAAGGCTATAATAACCTTCCCACAATATGTAGCCTATAGAAATCCCCATTGGAGAAAATGGGATATTTTACAGGGGATCATCATAGCAGATAAAAATAAAAAAGAAGCAGTTAAATGGTGGGAAGAACAAAGAAACCTCCACACCCATTAGGAGAATGCAACCTTGTTATAGTTACAAGGGGCTGTGGAAACCAGATCATGGTTACAGGGTTAAGGATCAGAAGCACACTGTTGAGGTACATCATGGCAGTGATGATAAGGTGTGTGTGGATGGAGAGATAGATGTGGATTCAGAGCATTCGGATGATGATAGTGACTCTTGCACAGAGGCTAGTGATAGTGACTCTACCTCAAAGGATAGTGATGATGACTCTCGCATAGATGCTAGTGATGCTTGCATGCTTGAGGAGGGTGATGACCTTTGTGTAGTGGATAGGCAGCTAGATGGACAGAACGATTACACCAGTGTACCAAGAGACATTTCACATACCATTGATGTCTTTACGTCTCAGCAGAGTGGTGAATCTAGTGAAGAGTCACACGTGTTAACATCTAGAGATGATGAGTTTCCTATGGGGGTCATGACACATTTGTCACCTATTCATACACCCATGATAGCCACGTCACATGAGGAGATCAGTGGCACGTCAGGTATGATGGATGAGCCTAGTGTGAGGGATGCACACCATGGACAGTTAGACCCACATATCCAAGAGGAGGTACAGGACGTACAGGCAGTTGACCTCACACATACAGGTCAGCTAGAGGAGATGGAGTCACAGCTGTTGGAGACTCCATTGGTTGAGCAGATTGCATAGGTTGACAGGTGGATGGAGCATGTACTTCCAGGATCAGATTGCATTGATGAGGATGCACTCTTTAGTATTCAGGATGACCATAGCATGTGTCTAGACACAACTATATGGGATCCAAGCGTAGATGATAGTAGCAGATTGAGTGCACAGAAGGATACAGCTGCTCATACAAGATACAATGTGAGTCAGGGGGAGATGGCATCTAGTGATGGGATGCAGTGGCATACAGGAGTACCCAGCAACACAGTAGACAGTGGACAGTTCAGCAAGTCATCTTATGTAGAGGGTTTTTTTGGGGATTCTAGAGTTGGCACTAGTAGGACTGACACTAGCAGTGAGGGGTCTGAGATGGCACCTCAGTATGACCATAATCGGGAGTCACACCACTTAGCAGCACAGTTGAGATTTAGTGAGACTATGATCAGGGCAGCCACTAGACGTATTGATGACATGCACACAGTGATGGCAAATTACTGTTGGAGAGCATCAGTGGCATAGGGTAGCTCAGATGGAGGATTTTCCATGGATGATTTTCACACTCTCCAGGAGAGAGTATCTGTGATGAGGACTGACTACCAGCAGTTGTTGACAGACAAGGATTATCTACTGAGGGTTGGTGAGATGTATCATGAGGCTCTGAGGGAGCAGGAGTTGGAGATGGACCGACTCACTCAGGAGTTGAAGAGAACTTGAGGATTCTTGAGAGGCACACATACCACCCTTCAAGAATCAGAGTCTAGGACAGATGAGTCTCTTGAGAAGATCCATCAAAGATCCACTTCATCTGTCTTAGTGGACACTCAAATGTATCATTCACTCACGTTGACAAAGGATGTTGATGATCTAGCAGAGGAGCACCAGTTGATGGGGGACACTTCCATTTGTGTCTTGGGAGTGGTTGATCTCCATATAGAGATTGATCCAGCCGTATGCACAGGATCTATGATGCAGCATGAGTTTGCGGGGGATGACAGGAGTATGTCGGAGCATACAGTGATGAGTGATAGCTCACAGAGACATGTTGAGATGTATGGTGGGATTCAGAGGGGTGTACTACCTGGCAGGGAGGAGACACACTTAGGGGAGCATGTAGATGCCATTCCTTGGCAGCAACACATAGTTACGAAACCCC
>ML789638.1:352283-375602 GCA_009831015.1 Picea engelmannii
ACACACATCTCAATTGTATTTGATACCATGTTTAAAACATTTACATAAATATAAATTAGTTTCACTATTTATTATATAGATTTATTATTATACTAAAAGGTTAATATTTATTTTTAATTTTTTTAAATGTATTTTTGACTTATGATTTAAGAAACTATAATTTAGAAGTTATCAAAATTACCAAAAAAAAAATTGGATTTTAGTAACTATACAAAATTAAGTCTCTTGAAACCAAGCACACTAACAAAGTTTAATATTGATTTTATAAATAAATAAATGTGTTATTATATTAAAAGTTTAAAATTTGTTTTAAATATTAAAGATCAATTTCAATTCATTAAAATTATAATTAATTATTTTAATATTTATATTATTTATATAATTGAATAACATGACAACAAGATTTTCAAAATCTATTTCATTATTATAAGTTAACAGATTATAAAGTATAGTATTATTATAATTTATTGTTTTTATAGGTTGGGTATTTTATTTTATTTTTAAACTATCTTGGTTTTATATATTTTTTAAAATAATTTATATCAATCTGTTTTAAGATGTGTTGAAAATTTGGTTTTACTATGAAGTTTATGGCAATTTATTTTACAAAATTTTATATCAAAGTGTTTAAGTCTTGTGGAACATCTTGATGGAAATTTATTTTTATCTTTACAACATTTTTGTTTATGATTTTGTTTTTAATAATTTAATTTTTGTTTATTTCCAATTTTTTTTTTTAATTTAGGTTTTTTTTAATATGAAATGGTAATTTAAAAATAACTTTGATCCATGCTTACACATTTAAGTAAAGAACGGGGTTTATTAGTATCTTGCCAACATCGTGGAAAATTTTAAGAATCCATACTTATAAATTGTACTATTTGTAAAATACTAACTATAAATGTTTGACAAAAATTTTGTGAAAATATTCAAATTTCTAAGGATATTATATCATTTTTATAATTTTTTGTAGTTTTTAAAATAAAATAATTTTATCTTATAAAATTTGGATAAATCATTTTTTTTAATTAAAATTTACAAATATTTTTTTGGATAAAACATGGAAAATTAACTCATGGAAATTAAACCCATAATTTTTTTCTAGCCAACATCATACAATACATTGCCTAAAGATTATATTAACAATATTTAATATAATCAATAATCATATTTAGAAAACTCCATATAAAAAAAGTGATTGCCAAAATTTGAACTTAAATCATTATCATAACAACCATTCCAAATTACTACCAAATAATTATATAATAAACAAATTTAAACTTAATTCTATCAATATAATTTTAAATATATTTATTATACATAATAAAATATTCGCATCAATTATTAATTTGAGAAAATGTTTCAAAGTAAAGTAAGTTTATTTTCCATGGATGGGGTGACACATGGGTCATGCACGTCAATGGACGGAGTGATTATGAGGGCAGTTAAAGCCCCTCGCTGCCACCCTTCCCCCATGTCCAATCGCGATGGTCAGCATGCATAAGAGCCAAGATTTAGTGCATCGGGCCTTAATGGAAGCCCTGGCTCGGCTCCTCGGCTTCAATACGATATTGGAGATTGTCATTACACCTACACTAATGGATACCAGAGCCATCAATGCCTCCGCAATCCTAGTTTTTTCACCGTGCGGGAAGTTTTATATGGGGCACTTGGGCCCAAAGCTCAGCCTCATTTCGTTAATTCTGTTCCAAGATTCATCCTGCTCAGCTGGTTTTTCAGCTTGTCTGGTGCTCGGCGCAGCCATGCCATGAGAACGAGGAAAGCCCCGACGACGGTCGGCCTACTATAGCAGGTTTGGATGGCACAACCACCCTAGGCATGCCTTTCGAGCTCTCACGCTAGGCGGAGACCATCTGGGCTCTTCGATGCAGAACACCTCTGTGCATGCTCCTTCAGAGCCTTGATGGTGCAGATCCCTAAACCCTCGAGTCGAGGTCCGCTCAGGATCGTTCCAAATTTCCCTTGAGTTGAAGCAGCTCCTTTGGTTCCTTTCTGAAACCTTCAACGAATTCGATCCACAGGTCCTTCTAAAATCCCCCCTTATGTGAATAGGCACAAGGTGTGAGCTTCTCCTTCACACAACCATAGCTAGGCCTTGGCACAAGCACCTTTTGCAATTCACACTTCGCAAGTTCGTGGGTTGAAGACCTCCAACTCCTCTTTTCCAAACTCCCGATACCTGAGATGATGATACGGGTATGGCTCCTTTCCTTGTCAACGCCCTCCATGCATGATCGTCAGCTAGGGCTAAGCACTAGCACCTCTCGCAACTTCGCGGCCTCGTGAGTTGGAGTGTTGAACCTTGGCACTCTCCCCTTGCGAAACCCTGAGAAGCGATGGTTGACTTCCCTTTGAACACTTCTCGCAACTCGCAACCTCGCGAGTTGGAGTGTAGAGCCTTTGTGCTCCTCCTTTGTGAAATCCCGAGATGCAATAGGGAAACTATGGGTTGAGCCCTCGATGCACAAGTACACGCCACTTGTCACCCTTGTGGTCCCCACCTGACAGATGTGCCACGCATTCACACGAGCTCTCGGCTCTCGCCACTTCGCAACTCCTGCAGTTGATACTGACTCCTCTCAAACCCCGAGCTCCCGATACGCAATAGCTCTGTGGGGTTCTGATCCAACAGTTCTCCCATGCCTAGATCTAATGGTTCAGACCTCATCTCTACTCGGTTATTCATGCAACCAAAGAATTTGGTCCACCCTCTGAACTTACGAACTCCGAGTTCAAAAACTGATCCAACGCTCAACCTGACCACAATCAACGGTCCTCGTTGATTCTTGAACCCAAAAGGATGAGTTCGTCCAACCTCTATCCACCTTGCAGCTTCTCTAGATCCTACGGTCCTCACGACTTCGCGAGTTCTCCACGGAGAATCCTGACCGTTCGATTTCTTCCTCATTGGCTTCTACGAGACGAATCAGTGTCCTCCCTCCTGAGCTTTACTTCTGCAAGATAATTTCTATCATGTCTCCCTTTGAATACTTCAAAGGTACTATTCCTCCTCGAGCTTTAACTCGCAAACTCAGATATCCAAAGGACTCCTGAACGCACTCCTTGCGACACTCTTTCAAATACTTCAAAGTATTTGATTCTTCAACTCTATGCACCTTTTGCAACAGCAGTCTTTCAACTCTCCCCTTGGTTGATAAGTTCTAAGATTTCAACTAGCCTGCGCACACCTTGCACGACTTCTATGCTTCACTTGCTCTTCTACTAGAATGAGAACAATGGTATCCCTCCTGAGCTTTCAGAGATAAACTCTGACTCTTTGTCAATGCACTCCTTGCAGGAACTCTCACTCAGGAAGAGAAACAATTGAAACTCATTCTCTCTCTCTCTCAGATTTCAAACATTCAACATGAAATCATACATTCAACACAGTATTAAATCAAATGTATAACAGAGAGAATAAAACAACCATCATCATACCATTCAGCATGTATACACAGAAAACATCATAACACCATGTGTCTGATTCAAAGCTCCATATATTAATTCAAAGCTTTTGTACATGGGTTCTTCTCTACAACTTTCTACTACAGCTTCCTTCTTTTTATGCTCTATGCTAATGTTCTAAGGATACAACTAATTAATGATACAAAGGCGAGGGTGTCTATATCCGTCTTCCCTCCTGCTCCTAATACTGTCTAATCTATCATTCAAATCTACCTACTTTCATTAACTACGCATAATTGCCTCTACATTCTACAGATGAGAGAAAATCACTCATGATCCGTTTACAATATGCAATTATGCTTCTCTTTAACCATTACATTAATTCTTCAAAAACATTTCAAAAACGTGCGTTGGTGGTCTTCCAACTGTCTTCTGCCTTCACGCTCGTTTGGCTGCTGACGATGCTCCTGCATCATACTCTCTCGCTTGAAAATTTTCATGAACTCTTTTTCATGAGCTCTTGCACGATCTATCCATGCTTATGAATTTATGCTTCATCTTCCCAACTGGCATCTTCAATTGGATGTCCCTTCCATTTGACCAAGTATTCAAAATACTCTTTCCTCCTGGTCTTCCTGTTGACTCTCTTGTCAATTATACTTTCCATTTGTGGTTTTTCAACTACAGGAATTTGTTTTGTCCACTGAACCTTTGTTTGTTCATTCTATGTTCTTGTTTCTTCAGCTCTGTAAGGGTACAAATACGCAACATTGAATATCGGCGAAATTCCGATCCCATCGAGTAATTCAATCTCATATGTGTTTGCCCCAAATTTCTTCACAACCTTGCATGGTCCAATATTTTTCATTTTCAGTTTATTATATGTTCCCCTTAGGAATATTTCTTTCCTCAGATGTGCAAGAACCAGATCACCAACTTCAAATTGAAGTTCTCATCTGTTTTGATCTGCTCTGCGCTTGTATTCTTGATTTGAACTCTGCAATCGCTCCTTGGCTTGGTTGTGTAGCTCCTTCATTGCTTCTGCAAAGTCCTCTGCACTAGCACTCCTGAATTCATTTTGTTCTGAATCTTTCAATTCAGATACTCCCCTAGGTTGCATTCCATATACAATCTAAAATGGACTCTTCCCTGTGCTTCTATTGATCGAATCATTATAAGCAAATTCTGCCTGTCGCAGAATGTGATCCCACTGACTGTGGTGTTCAGACACTAGGATTCTCAGTAAATCTCCCAAACTCATGTTCACAACTTTTGTCTGTCCATCCGTCTGAGGATGATAAGCTGATCTAAAAGACAAACTTGTCCCCAGCTTTTTCCATAAAGTCCTCCAGAAATGTCCTACGAACTTGGTATCCCAATCTGAAACTATACTTCTTGGAAAACCGTGAAGTCTGACGACTTCTTTGAAAAACAGGTTCGCAATATGAGTTGTGTCGTTGGTTTTCTGGCATGGTATGAAATGTGCCATCTTGGAAAAACGGTCGACTACCACAAAGATCAAATCACAACCTCTTTTCCTCCTTGGCAGTCCCAATATGAAATCCATGCTCACTGCGTCCCACGGCCTTTCAAGTATGGGTAATGGTTGGTATAATCCTATATTCTGCCTTTTCCCTTTTGTGTGTTGGCAAATCCTGCATCTATCCATAAATTTCTTAACATCTGTCCTCATTCCTGGCCAAAAATATGAGCCATTCAATTTTGATAACATCTTATCATGACCGAAGTGTCCGGCCAATCCTCCACTGTGTTTTTCCTTCAGCAGATTCTCCCTCACGGAGCATTTTGGAATACATAGTTGATTGCCCCTGAATAATAATCCATCTTGGATCATATATTCAGTCCACTAGATTTTGTCCCTAAGAATTGGATTCTCATACTCCTCGTATGCTTCTTTAAAATATGTGTCATCCTTGTACATTTCTTTGAGGTTATCAAAACCCAAAGTCTTGACTCTGAATTCCTCCATCAACAAACATTTCCTGCTCAAAGCATCAGCAACTTTGTTAGCAGTTCCAGAAATATGTTTAATTACAAAAGTAAAATTCTGCATGTATTCAACCCATTTAGCATGCTTTTGGTTCAACTTGTCCTGTTGAGTCACGAATTGCAAAGCATGATTGTCGTTGTACAAAAAAAATTCTTTAGGAACCAAATAATGTCTCCATTTCTTCAGTGCTTGTATGATAGCATAAAATTCTTTGTCATATGTTGAGTACTTGACCTTCACTTCATTCAATTTCTCTCTGAAGTATGCAACTGGCCTATCGTCTTGGATCAAGACCACTCCAATTGAAAATCCACTCGTGTCACACTTGACTTGGAATGTCTTGCTAAAATCCGACAAAACCAAAATTGGTTGCTCCGTGATCTTCTTCTTCAACAAATTGAAGCTCTTCTCTGCTTCCTCTGTCCAGTGAAAAGATTTGTGTCTTTTCTTCACCATATCCATCATCGATGTGTTAATCCCAATGAAATTTCGGATGAATTTCCTGTAGAAACTAGCTAAACCATGGAAGCTTTGAACTTCAAACACACCTTTCGGTGATGGAAAATTCTTAATTGCATCCACCTTTTCCGGATCCATTTTCAGCTCATTTACAGAGATAACAAAACCCAAATAAATGAATTTTGTCCACATAAATGATGATTTCTTCATATTTATCAGCAATTTCTCTTGTTTTAATCTCCTCATCACTGTAGCTAAATGTTTCAAGTGTTTTGCTTCTGTCTTGCTGAAAATCAATATATCGTCAAGATATACAATGACAAATTTCCCTATGAAATCCTTCGGGACTTCATTCATCAATCTCATGAAAGTACTAGATGCATTTGTTAAGCCAAATGGCATAACAGGCCATTCATACAGCCCTTCATTAGTCTTAAATGTTGTCTTCCATTCATCACCTTCTCTCATACGAATTTGGTGATACCCACTTTTCAAATCAATCTTTGAAAAGAATCTTGCTCCACTCAAGCAATCCATCAAGTCATCCATCCTTGGCAATGGAAATTTGTATCTGATGGTAATATTATTGATTGCCCTTAAGTCTGTACACATTCTCCAACCTCTGTCTTTCTTCGGGCTGAGCATTGTTGGAACAGCACATGGACTCAAGCTCTCCCTAACCAATCCTTTGTCCATTAAATCCTGGACCTGCCTCTTAACTTCTTCATTCTCCTGTGGCGTCAACCTGTACGTGGCTTTGTTTGGTAAACTGGCTCTAGGTATAAGATCAATGTGATGGCTTATACTTCTGATCAGTGGCAACGAACAAGGTAGTTCGTCCACTACTATATCAGCAAACTCTTCCAGCAACTCTTGGATTTCCTTTGGTAAATCATCCACTCTTGTACTAGTCAACACAATTCTAGGCTTCCTGACCACAAAAAATTGTGTGTCTTCCTTCTTCTTAACCTCTTTAAGAAGTTCCTTCCCACTCATGAGAAGTACAGTGGTGTTCATCGTTGGTTTCACTTCTTTGTCCTTAATCGGCAACAACATGTGATTTCTCCCATTCTTCTCCAGGGTGTATGTGTTTTTTCTCCCATCATGAATCACATTTATGTCATATTGCCACGGTCTACCCAGTAATAGATGACAAACATCCATGGGAATGATATCACATAGTATTTCATCCTTATATCCCCCTATTTTAAATTCAACTAAACATTGTTTAGTGACATTTACCTTATGTCCTTTTTGTAGCCACAAAACTCTGTATGGGTTTGGATGTACAACAATCTTCAGCTCCATCTTTTCTACCATCTCTGTAGAAACGAGATTGTCTGTGCTACCGCTGTCCACGATGACTTTGCATACCTTGTCTTTTGTTTTGCAAGCAATCCTAAACAGTCTGTTCCTTTGGGCAGGATTCTCTGCCTCCTTCTCTAGCGTTAAGAGAACTTTCCTCATCATCAAGGATCTTCCGCCCTCAGCATCTTCTGCCTCAACATTATGTCCTTGTGCTTCGGCAATGTGAGTCTCACCACCTTCTTTCTTCCTATCTGAGCACTCATAAGATTTATGTATGATTTTTCCACAGGTAAAACATTTCACTTCACCACCTCTGCCTCTTCCTCTTCCTCTTCCTCTGGCTCGAGGAAAAGTATTTCCATCAGTATATTTCCCTCTCTGTGAGCTTCCTCCTCTCTCGTGTTGAGTTTGAGGTTTCTTTCTCTCTTCTTTAGGCTTATGAGTCCTATCTTGGGCAATTGTTTTGCCTCTGGATTGACTTCTACCTTGGCCTCTTTGACCTTGCTTTCGGCTCAACTTCTCTTCATCTTTTAGAGCCATCTGATAAGCATCTTCCACATTTATAATGATCATCATGCTCATCTTATCTTGAATTTCATATCGCAGACCATTCATGTACCTAGAAACCTTTTCATCATCGCTCTCCCAATGACCTGCTCTAATGTTTATCTTGTAGAACTCTTCAGTGTATTCTTTCACTGACATCAGATTCTGTCTAAAATTTTGCATCCTCCGAAATAGAGTAATTTGATAATCCTTGGGTATGAATTTGGCCTTCATCTTTGCAACCATTATGTCCCAACTCTTGATTTTCTGCTTGCCTTTGCAACGTCTGTCATCTTGCAGTTCATCCCACCATAGTGTTGCATTCCCTTTAAGTCTTGTGACGGCTTCCTCGACATCCTCATATTCAAATTATTTGTCCAGAGCTCTAATCCAGTCTAGAATCTATTCAACATCCAAGTTTCCTTCATATACTGGAATGTCCATTTTTGCTCTGGCACCTATCCTCGCAACAGCCCTGAATAGGCGTTCATCTGCAGCATCTTCGACTGCTACTTCTTCTCCTTCATGTCCAGCTTCATTTTCACTGTCAACTTCACTGATATCCCCAGTGTCAATTGTGCGCCTCTGTGTTGTCTCCATGGCATCAATCCTAGCACGTAGTTCGCGCAGTTCCCTCTCCACTGCTAGATTAGGCATTGGTTTGTCTCTTCTTCTCGGTGGCATGGCTGAGAATGGTTCTCCTTCTCTGCTACAGAAAGCAAAGACTTGTTTTGCAGCTCTGATACCACTTGATGTGTATCAGAGTACTCCTTCTCTTATAAATCCCTTTGCCTGAAATATACAGACAAAATCAAGCTCTGATAACACTTGGTGCAAATCCCCGAACCCTCGGGTTGAGATACGCTCAGGATTGTTCCAAATTTCCCTTGAGCTGAAGCGGCTCCTTTGGTTCCTCTCTGAAACCTTCAACGAATTCGATCCACAGGTCCTTCTGAAATCCCCCCTTATGCGAACAGGCACAAGGTGTGAGCTTCTCCTTCACACGACCACAATTGGGCCTTGGCGCAAGCACCTTTCTCAATTCGCACTTCACGAGTTCGTGGTTTGAAGACCCCTGACTCCTCTTTTCCAAACTCCCGATACCCGAGATGAGGATACGGGTATGGCTCCTTTCCTTGTCAGCTCCCTCCACACGTGACCGTCGGCTAGGGCTAAGCACTAGCACCTCTCGCAACTTCGTGGCCTCATGAGTTGGAGTGTCGAACCTTGGTGCTCTCCCCTTGCGAAACCCTGAGAGGCGATGGTTGACTTCCCTTTGAACACTTCTCGCAACTCGCAACCTCGCGAGTTGGAGTGTAGAGCCTTTGTGCTCCTCCTTTGTGAAATCCCAAGATGCGATAGGGAAACTATGGGTTGACCCCTCGATGCGCAAGTACACACCACTTGTCACCCTTGTGGTCCCTACCTGACAGATGTGCCACACATTCACACGAGCTCTCGGCTCTTGCCACTTCGCAACTCCTGTAGTTGACACTGACTCCTCTCAAACCCTGAGCTCCCGATACGCGATAGCTTCGCAGGGTTCTGATCCAACGGTTCTCCCATGCCTGGATACAACGGTTCAAACCTCCTCTCTACTTGGTTATTTGCGCAACCAAAGAATTTGGTCCGCCCTCTGAACTTACAAACTCCGAGTTTGAAAACTGATCCAACGCTCAACCTGACCACAATCAACGGTCCTCGTTGATTCTTGAACCCAAAAGGATGAGTTCATCCAGCCTCTATCCACCTTGCATCTTCTCTAGATCCTACGGTCCTCACGACTTCGCGAGTTCTCCACGAAGAATCCCGACTGTTTGATTTCTTCCTCAATGGCTTCTACGAGACGAATTAGCATCCTCCCTCCTGAGCTTTACTTCTACAAGATAATTTATATCATGTCTCCCTTTGAATACTTCAAAGGTACTATTCCTCCTTGAGCTTTAACTCGCAAACTCAAATCTCCAAAGGACTCTTGCACGCACTCCTTGCGGCACTCTTTCAAATACTTCAAAGTATTTGACTCTTCGACTTTGTGCACCTTCTGCAACAACAGTATTTCAACTCTCCCCTTGGTTGATAAGTTCTAAGATTTCAACTAGCCTACGTACAACTTGCACGGCTTCTATGCTTCACTTGCTCTTCTATTGGAATGAGAACAACGGTATCCCTTCTGAGCTTTCAGAGATAAACTCTGACTCTTTGTCAATGCACTCCTTGCGGATGTTTCACTGCACTCCTTGCAGGAACTCTCACTCAGGAAGAGAAACAATTGAAACTCATTCTATCTCTCTCTCAGATTTCAAACATTCAAAATGAAATCATACATTCAACACAGTATTAAATCAAATGCATAACAGAGAGAATAAAACAACCATCAGCATACCATTCATCATGTATACACAGAAAACATCATAACACCATGAGTCTGATTCAAAGCTCCATATATTAATTCAAATCTTATGTACATGGGTTCTTCTCTACAACTTTCTACTATAGCTTCCTTCTTTTTCTGCTCTATGTTAATGTTCTAATGATACAACTAACTAATGATACAAAGGTGAGGGTGTCTATATCCGTTTTCCCTCCTGCTCCTAAAATTGTCTAATCTATCATTCAAATCTACCTACTTTCATTAACTACACATAAATGCCTCTACATTCTATAGATGAGAGAAAATCGCTCATGATCCATTTACAATATGCAAGTACGCTTCTCTTTAACCATTACATTAATGCTTCAAAAACATTTCAAAAACTTGCACTGGTGGTCTTCTAGTTTTCTTCCGCCTTCACGCTCGTTTGGCTGTTGACGATGCTCCTGCATCACTTGGCCTCATCATGGCTCGGGACTTGCCTCTCGAGATCTAATTCCAGACGATGACCATTCGGGTTCCTCTAGGAAAATTTGGTTCGCACAGGCTCATCAGGAGCCACGTCCTCCGAGCATTAAGAGTCTCCAAGGTGGTTTCCTGGTGGAAGAAGAATTTCCGCCCAATTGGGTGGAATTATTTCCTTTCCTACCTTCAACTACCCTAGATGACCAGCCTGCCACCTGCACCACCAGTCCATTTCATAAGTTAGTTGCAAAGGGATGCATAGTGGAAGAAGAAACCTTACCTATGGAATACTATTCAGGGCACAACTTCGCTTCCTCCATGGAAGAAGAACCTGTCACGAACTCTGTTGCTGCCTATGACTTTGTCGCTGCCACTTTTGAAGAAAACCAGGCTCAAGAGGAGGCTCAAGAGTACCATAGTCACCCATCTCCAGAACCCTGTAGACTCACAGAAGACCACCTGGTCTTAATCTTTGAGATGAGAAGGGACCTAGCCAAGTAGCAGCACCGCCAGAGTCTCTTCAGCAAATGTATGGATGCCCTATATGATTCCCTATCAAGCGAGCCTGAGAAGAGTCGTTTTCTGACGTGCTACTAGCCCTTCATCTTCAGACTCCATCAAGATGGACTCCCAGGCTCGCCACATGCATAGCATTCTCAGAAAGTTTTTTTCTCTGGTTTAATGGATAAATTTTTGCAATATTTTCCTACACTAGTCTCTGTTTTAGGTCTGATGGGCGGTTATGGCACTCAATCCACCACCTGTTATGGTTTCCACAATAGTGGTAGAACAAGTGGAAATTCCCCTTGTTTGTATGTCGACAGTTTTCACTTTTTCTTTAAGCTTTGGAACAATGAACAATTGTCACGTCCATGTGTTCTGGTTTCCACCACGGTGGCAAAATAGTTGGCTTGCTATCATGTATATTTGGACACGTAAGTTTTCTACTATGACAAGGTAATATATATTTTTATTTACAAAAATAAAAAAGTAAGTTTATTTTATCTCGTCATTAATAATCTTACTAACATCAATTTATCTTGAAAGTAATTATTAATTTAATGTGATCATTTTGAATAATGGATATTCAGTGAGACAGTTTTATTCCTCCACAAATGACTCATGTCCTCAACCCCTCTTCATGATATTTGAACCAATGATCTAATGGGGACGAAACCCCACACAAACCAAGTGATCTACATCTCATGAGTAAAACCATGACATTGTTAACTCCCAAAAGTATCCAAGTTTACCTCTAAACCATGTCAAGTTAATTAATTAATGAGTGGAAAATGGTTTTATGAACTCATTGAGGAATTTTTTTTATGAACTCATTGAGGAATTTTTTATGAACTCAACTAAGGACATTTTGATGGATTTAATTAAATATTTTTATATAGACTTTAGTTTTGTTTTGTTTAAGAAAAAAAATGAGACAAAACAAATATATAGAGAGGAAATAATTTTTCATTATCTATATATTTATTATAAAAATATATATAATAAAAATATTTTTTAATTTATCATAATAACACTCAAAGCTATATTTGGCTAAAAAGAAATGCATTTTCAAAATATAAAATACTCATTTTTTTAAAAAATATGTATAACTCTAAAATGCTGTTTTTAATGTTTGTATACTTTTGTTGTTTTAAGGGCATTTTGATCTAGATTAGATTGAATGTTGTTTTAAATGTTTGTATACTTTTGTTGTTTTAAAGGCATTTTGATCTAGATTAGATTGTGTTAGTGTCATAAGTCACTCCTGGATTGCGGCAGGAGCAGAGCCCAACGCCCATCAGTTTATGTCATGAATAATTTAATGGGGTGATCGGATGGATAGAGGCCCAGGAAGATATCACTCTAACTCAGAAAATCGGGCCTAATATGTAACAACAAATGAGGTATTTATCTAACTTCAGTCAGCGGATTGATTATAAATGAGAAGATGGAAGAATTGGTAAGGGGAACGAGCAAGACTGCCTTGGGCATCAGGCCTTTCGACAGCTTGAAGAGGAAAAACTCAGAACACAAGATCCTCTTGGTTCAGAGTTTTGGGGAACTGAAAGGTGACTTGACTGGATCTTCCAATTCCAAGTCATTCAGTGCTGAGAAAATACAAGAACTGATTAGAAACAATGCAACTATTACAGTGATCCAACATACATCATCCTATAACGGCGCAACTCTACTGGATCCTCCAATTCTGAGTGGTTCTAACATAGTGTAAACTGAGAGATGGAAAGAAGCTAACATTCATAAGGCAAGAAGTCTCAAGTGCCAATACATAACCAGAGAAACCAGTGCTTCATCAAAACTTTACATTCGGGAGCCTAGCTCAACCATCGATCCTTACAAAAATACAAAACTGAGTACATATACTCCTAAACTTTCACCCAACAGAGGCGTCTCAGAACCTCTAGGGTGTGGTGTCTCTTCAGTCAAATCTGGCCCAAACTCCTTCATCAGACATCACCTTAACTTTGCATGGCCTTTGTAGGGGGGGTAGTTGAAACATTAAAGGCTAAAATAGCGTGTGAAAACTCTTCTGGTCAGACGAGGACTCGGCATGGCTTCTTTGAAGAAAACCAACATACAGGACTATCTCGGGCAGACTACATGCTAGGACCTTCATGCTTTACATTTAATGAGTGAGCCGAGGTTTCAACTACCTTCCCCCACCTTCATTATTTTTAGCAAGGACCAAGATCGAGGTCGAGTTGAACTGGTTTCTGGAGAACCCGATGATCCCTTCTACAGCTAAACCTGGTGCTTTGGCCCTTTGCACAGTTCTTTCTATCACCCCCAAGTGACCACAGGCTATGACCCTGTGCCTATCTTCAAAGGCGCTTTCGGCATTTCGCATTTCAAGGATTTGAAATGCAGTGAAAAGAGGAGACCCTCTATTCTCTTGAAGTCCCAGTAGCCGAAATGCCGAAATGGCTTGATCGTGCACCACGTGTTCCACTGGATGGATGGCCTAGATCACCTCTCGATCAACGGTCCTGGTTCTTTCAGGATTTCGCGCACTGGGGATGCATGAAGAAAGGAGGAGGGACCCTTGTATGTTTGAAGTCCCGGTAGCCAAAATGGCTTGACCATGTGCCATGCATCCCATTGGATGGATAGCCTAGATCATTTCTTAAATGTGGGACCACCTATGGCCTGGACCCTTTTAGAATTTTGCATTTTGGGGATTTGAAATGCAGCGAAAATAGGAGACCCTATGTTCTCTCGAAGTCCCGATAGCTGAAATGTCGAAATGGCTTGATCGTGCACCACGTGTCCCACTGGATGAATGGCCTAGATCACCTCTTGATCAACGGTCCTGGTTCTTTTCAGTGTTTTGGGCTTTAGGGATCTGAAATGCAGTGGAAGGAGGAGACCCTTTGTTCTCCGGAAGTCCTGATAGCCGAAATGGCTTGATCGCTTCGTGAGTTTGGCCATAGGATATGAGCTCAGGCGCTTGACCCCGTGCAACTCTGCGACCCAAACTTTCTCGATGGTCGTCGATCTACCCCCTCTGTGGATTCTCATAGTTGAAAGACAAAGTGCCCTCTCACTTGATTTTAAGCCGGAAATGGGCTCGTTATGTGGGCTACGCTCTGCGCTCATGGCTACGGCCTTTGAATAAAACACACTCGACTAGTTTTCAAACCCCACTTCTATACATTTACACCAGGGGCCTGAAACCAAAAGAAAACACCACCTTGCAAGAATTTGCGCTTACATTAGGCTCCATGGGGGATAGATTCATCCCTACAATGCTCTAAGAACTCATTTGCAACTTCAGTGCCTTGCTGTTGGGCTATGGTGTCGTCTAATAAGCCGAAAATAAATAAGTAAATAATTAAAATGACAATATTTACAAAACGAGGACCCACCTACGACTCAAACAAAACATCTTTTCAGAAAATGCCCATTTACTGGGCCATTAAATACTTCCTCACCCTCCAAATCCTGCAACATGTAAGTGTTATTTGAGAATACTTCAGTGATCCTGAAGGGCCTGATCCAGAGGGCGTCAAATTTGTTGTGTTTGCCCCTATCCTGCCTGGGTGCATCCCACTTAAGCACCAAATCCCCGAGCTTGAACTGTTTCTTTGTGACCTTCCTGTCAAAAGCCTGCTTGACCTTTTGTTGATGACTATGGACCACGTCCATCACCTGTTCCCTGATCTGTTGCACCTCCACTATTTGATGAATCATTCTGACCATATGATCTGACTCTCCTTCAAGATCATGGAATAATTTTGCTACAGGTAACGCGAGTTGAGTGGGCGAAATAGCCTTCGTCCCATAAACCAGTTGAAAAGGTGAGGTGCCCAGGGACTTTTTCGTTGTCACTCGATCGGCCCATAGAGAAAATTTGATCTTTGAATCCTAGGCCCTCTTATTGTCTTCCAACAATCTTTTGATGAGCTTGATTAGGCTTTTATTGTAAGATTCTGCCAATCCATTTCCTTGAGGATAATAGGGGGTGGAGTGAATCAGTGAAATTTTGAACTGTTCACGGAACTTAATCAGAGGCTTGGACTTGAAAGAAGCAGCATTATCAGTGACAATTCTACTAGGACAGCCAAATCTGGCTATGATATCCTCCAGGAAGCTGATAATAACCTTGTGAGAAGCACTCCTGGTGGGGGTCGCTTCTATCCATTTAGTGAAATAGTCTGTCACAGTCAGGATCCATATGTGCTGGCCACGTGAAGGAGGATGAATCTCCCCAATGAAGTCCAACCCCCATTGTTGAAAAGGTGTTGAAGCTACCACAAGCTTTAGTGGCAGTGAGTTGAGCTGCTGCTTTCCTGAGAACCTTTGGAATTTGATACAAGCTCTAACTTCTCTACAAATATTAGTGAACAAGGTGGGCCAGTAGTACCCAGCCCTAATAATTTTGTGAGTTGTGGTCTTCCAAAAATGATGCCCTCCACAAAGGCCACCATGGAACTCAAACATAACTTTATGGGCTTCTTGTGGGCTCAGACACCTTAGCAACACCCCTAGGGGGTCTCTCCAGTACAAGACTTGGTCAATGAGGCAATACCTTATCGTTTTGAGCTTTAAATATCTTTCCTTACTCTTACCCATTCCATCAGGAGGCTTCATCTCCTAGAGAAAGTACAAAATGTCTCGGTACCAGGTGCATTCTGCTAGTGATGAGCCGTCGTGAGAGATTTTGTTGGATGACTCAACTGGCTGATTTTCTGAGAAAGTATTTATGAAGCTAACCCCCAAGGCCCTGCAATTGGATTTAGCCAACAGCTTGGCTAAACCCTACCCTTTAACCAACTTGGTGGGCTTTATCTCTAGGTCAAACTCCAAAATATTGGCAATCCATTTACCTCTTTGTCCATCTATGTCAGGTTGTATAAGGATATCTTTCACGGATGTTGAAGGCACGTACACAGTCACTTTTGAGTGCAAGACATAGACTCTGAAATCTTTGAGAGCCTTCACTAAGGAATAAGCCTGCTTCTCCATGATTTCATACTTGATCTCTGCATCTCTCAATGCCTTGTTGAAGAAGGAAATGGGATACTCTCAACCTTCCTCATTTTTCTGCAATAAGACTGTTGCTACTATATCAAAAGAAGTGAACGAAAAAATTAGAAAAATCCTTGGAATAGTTAGGACTGATTAGCACAGGTTCCTCAGTCAACGCCCTTTTTATTTGGACAAAATATTTCCTAGGCTCGGCAGTCCATTTTACTTCATTTCCTTTCCTGAGCATGGTTGTGATGTGTTTCACCAACTCAGCAAAATTTGAGACGAATCTCCTCAGAAAATTAATCTTCCCCAAAAAGGCCTGAACTTCCTTTCTAGATCTAGGAAGTGACAGGGTCTGAATTACCTCTACCCTGTTGGGATCAATCCTCACTCCCTCTGCTGATACTATATGGCCTAACAGCTTCCCCTCCTTCATAGCAAAAATAGACTTCTTGGGGTTCAAAGAAAGGCCAAACTTCTGGCATTTCAGGAAAACCTTCCTTAGGTGACAACAGTGCTCCATATCAGACCTGGAGAAGACTTTGATGTCATCCAGATAGATCACCACAAACTTGTCTTTCTCTCCTATGAAGTCCATATCCATAGCTCGTTGAAAAGTTTCTCCTGCGTTCATAAGTCCAAACAACATATTTGCATACATGAATGTCCCTCAGGGGGTGGTGAAGGTCATATTCTCTCTATCCTCGGGCATGACTGATATCTGATTATACCCAGAGAGGCCATCAACCATGGATATCCTGGATGCACCGGTTACCCTCTGCAATATGTGTTCCATGTTGGGAAAAGGATAATTGTCTTCTTTGAGCTCCTGTTGAGGTTTCTGAAGTCAACACAGAGCCTGATTTCCCCACTTTTCTTCCTCATCGGGACCGAATTGGCCACCCACTCAGAATATCTGAAGGGAACAATGATTTGGGCATCTAACAGTTTCTTTACTTCTCTCTCCATGACAGGTAGCAACATGGGATTTATCTGTCTTAACTTTTTCCTAAATGGTTTAGGCTCCTCCTGTGTGCCAATGTTGCACTCAGCCGAATCGACGTCTCCATTCAAAACTTCACCCTTTACTGCCACATCATTACCATCGAACAATCTTTCTAAAGGGACTAGTCCCTTCAGAATATGATTGCTAGGCAGTTGAATAATCTGGTGATTAGCAATTTTATTTGAAAATACCTTAGGGCAGGGGTGACCTTCAAGGTCAGGGTC
The DNA here is from genome assembly GCA_009831015.1 of Picea engelmannii. Lineage (NCBI taxonomy): Eukaryota > Viridiplantae > Streptophyta > Pinopsida > Pinales > Pinaceae > Picea > Picea engelmannii. The sequence continues at coordinate 369,593 of ML789638.1, forward strand.
CTGATCAATGTCCAACTCAGAAAATTCGTCGACAGCCTACAGAAAATTCTTGATTTCAAGATCGTCTTTGAATACCTTCCAATGTCTGACATTGTCTGGTATAGCTGGCCTATATTTTATCTCAACATCGTATTTTCTCTTAGGCAGCAGAGGTATCCTGAACAGACTCGCCGAAACGGCTAAGGAATCGGCCAAAGCATTTTTCTCCCTTGGAATAAAAGAGATATTGAAAGCTGAGAAGAAATTTTCGATCAAGTCCCACACCTCATTTCTATAACTCCTGAGTCGAGGATGCTTGGCCCGATAAGCGTTTCTGACTTGCTGAATAATCACTTCAGCATCTCCAAACATTGTTATCTCCTCTATCCCCATCTCCTTTGCAACCCTTAAACCCAGAACTAGAGCTTCGTATTCCGCCACATTATTGGTGGCTTCAAATTCTAGCTTGTATGGCAGGGACATGGTTTCCTAACAAGGTGACACCAACACCACTCCAGCGCCAGCGCCTTCACTAGAAGAATCCCCATCGAAAAACATATTCCAAACAGAGGTGGTTGGAGGAGGCATCTCGTGATTAAAAGGGGGCTACCTTCTGACTTGAAAAGGGGCTTCAAGAGCATCAGTGAGCTGCAACAAACTAGATCCCAAATCAGTGTCTAGTGTAAAGATAGGGTGATTGGTGGGGTTTGTCTCATCACTAACAATGTAGGCCATCCAGGCCTCTCTGTACAACCTCCTGTGTTCCCCTCCAAAGACTGGAATGGTAGAATATGTGAGATCCATTTGTAATGTTCCTCCAATCGTTTTAATCTGAGATCTTGACAACAGCATGCCAAACTTGGGAGGAACATCGGCTACTACAATGTCCATGACCACACTTTTCATTGGCAGCTGAAACAAAGAGATGACCAAGTCTTTGATGACTCTGAGGCATTGCACCCTTCTTGAATCGAAAGAGTATAAATCATGGTAAGCCTTCGTCACCTCCAGTCCCAATTCTTCCATGACTATTTTGGGCATAAGGTTGTGGGAAGCCCCTGAATCCATGAGGCAATTATGCAGCACCTTATCATGTATGTTCAAGGATGTGTAGAAGGGATGGGATGAATCGTCTTTGTATTCTACCATGGGACCTAAGACAACTGCTGGTTTTTCATCTTGAAGATTTATTGAGTCTGTGAAAGGCTGGGGGGTCTCGGATTGTAACAGCTTAGAGAGGAACCTTTTGAAATCTTCGTTTTTAACTAGTTCTGAGAGGGGTACAGGAATTCTGATCTTCTGAATCTCATGCTCAAAACTAAAAGAGGAGACGGGCTTAGGAGGTTCCCTTACCTTGAAAACAGACTCTTTGGCTGCTAACGAAGTATTATGAGCTTTCTTTTCTTTAGTATTTGTGGCAACATCTTTAGCAGGCCTTTCTGCTATAAGGGGTTGATCCTGGCAGTCAAAAGTATCATCTTTCTTCTTTGACTGGAGATGGTATCTGTTAGGGGCATTGTTGGCCTTCTCTCCTTTACCCAACTCATTGATTTGGATTCTCATAAGGGATTCTTCATATGCATATTGAGTCAAATGGGGAAAGGAGAGGTGTCTTCAATGCAATGAATTTCAGGGTCAAGTTCTTCTATCTCCCCTCCTTCCTCATGAGCAACTATGTTGCTTTGGAGTGGGGTCTGAATCCTCTAATCATCTCTGTCTCTTCTCTTGTGTTCCCTTAGGGAGGCCTGTGGCACATTGTTACCAGGCCTCCTGAAACCTCTGTTATCAGTATTATGGGGATTTCTGTACACGGGCTTCCCCTCTAACTCTCACTTTTCCATCCTAACCAAGAGAGATTTCAGCACTTTAGTTACCTCATCCATTTGAGGAGGAAGGGGAAAGGAATAGGATGAGGAGGCTTCAGCTCTCCTCCTGGGTATGTCTCTATCAGCCTTACTCCTGAGTCGGTCAACAGCCAATATATTAGACTCTACTTCTACGGCTGCGTCCTGTATGTGTGCCAGAGTGGTGGCTCTCCTTTCCCTCAACAGAAGGCAGAAATCGAGATATAAAGCGCTAGCATAAGTGATCTTCGCAGAGGCTTCTGAGGGATTAATCTCAGCGGGGATTTTATTGTACATTTTGTTAAATCTTTTGGAGAAGTCAGAAACATACTCTCCTTCCTTTCTCTTCAAAGATCCAAACTCTGTCATGTAATACATGAAGTCCTTTTTGTCTCCCCACTATCTCAAAAAGGCATAATCCAAAGCCTCAATCCCATTAATAGATCCAGGAGGCAAGGCCCTAAACCATTTTATAGACTCACCCTCAAGGCTATGGACGAAAATCCTCATCCACACATATGCATGCATGATGACATGGTCATCTGTAAAACTGTAAAAGGCTTCAAGGTGTTCTTCTGCAGTTATGTCCCCCTCACCCGTAAACTTGGGCAATTGTTTGAGGTAGCCATCTGCTAGAAGGGCGTTGAGAGGCTGAGGTAGCAGAAGGGGAATGAATCTGGCGGCTATAATAACCTCCATTTTGGTCATGGGGGGATTTCCTTCTGCCATAGGGATATTAGGTGGAGGAGAACTTGGAGGGGAAGGAGCTTGAACCAGGGATACTGGAAATAGGCTTACAAGGGTAAGGGAAGTGACAAGAGTTTCTCCCTCTAGTCCAAAACCAGGAGGAGACAACTCGGCAGGAACACTTCTAAAATTCAGGAAACGGGAGGTTTCAGAAAAAGGTTTGTTGTGAAGCTGAGGGGAGGAAAAAGGATTTTCTACAGAAGGAGATGGAAAAATACCTGGTTTGGCGGTGGAAGTTTCTCCTTGGGGGGGATTTCCTCTTCTGAAATTCGCATGTGGCTTAGCTTCAGGCGTAGCTAGAGGCAGTTGTGGATGGGACCACATGTGTCTACCTTTAAAATCCACAGTTAAAATGGCAGGTTCACCACAATGGAGTGATCACAATGGAGTCACCAGGTTCACAATAGCAATCTTCAAAGGCTCTGATGCCTAATGCACCTTCAGAATCAGAGGCTTGATGTCATTCAATCTCGAGGAAAATTTTCAACTTCGTCCCCGGCAATGGTGCCAGAAATGTTAGCGTCAGAAGTCACTCTTGGATTGCGGTAGGAGAAGAGCCCAACACCCATCAATTTATGTCATGAATAATTTAATAGGGTGATCGGATGGATAGAGGCCCAGGAAGATATCACTCTAACTCAGAAAACTGGGCCTGGTATGTAACAACAGATGAGGTCTTGATCTAACTTTAGTCAGTGGATTGATTATAAATGAGAAGATGGAAGACTTGGTAAGGGGAACGAGTAAGACTGCCTTGGGCAACAGGCCTTTTGACAGCTTGAAGAGGAAAAACTCAGAACACAAGATCCTTTTGGTTAAGAGTTTTGGGGAACTGAAAGCTGACTTGAATGGATCTTCCAATTCCAAGTCATTCAGCACTGAGAAAATAAAAGAACTGATTAGAATCAATGCAACTATTACAGTGATCCAACATACATCATCCTATAACAGCACAACTCGACTGGATCCTCCCATTCCGAGCGGTTCTAACACAATGTAAATAGAGAGATGGAAAGAAGCTAGCATTCATAAGGCAAGAAGTCTCAAGTGCCAATACATAACCATAGCAACCAGTGCTTCATCAAAAATTTACATCGGGAGCCTAGCTCAACCATCGATCCTTACAAAAATAAAAAATTGAGTACAGATACTCCTAAACTTTCGCCCAACAGAGGCGTCTCAGAACCTCTAGGGTGTGGCGTCTCTTTAGTCAAATTTGGCCCAAACTACTTCGTCAGACGTCACCTTAACTTTGCATGGCCTTTGTAGGGGGGGTAGCTGAAACATTAAAGGCTAAAATAGTGTGTGTAGACTCTTCTGGTTAGACAAGGACTCGGTATGGCTTCTTTGAAGAAAACTCGCATACAGGACTATCTCAGGCAGACTGCCTACCAGGACCTTCATGCTTTACATTTAATGAGTGAGTCGAGGTTTCAACTACCTTCCCCCACCTTCATTTATTTTTAGCAAGGACCAAGATCGAGGTCGAGATGAACTAGTTTATGGATAACGCGGTGATCCCTTCTGCAGCTAAACCCGGCACTTTGGCCCTTTGCATAGTTCTTTCTATCACCCCCAGGTGACCATGGGTTATGACCCTATGCCTATCTTCAAAGGCGCTTTCGGCATTTCATGTTTTGGGGATTTGAAATGCAGTGAAAAGAGGAGACGCTCTGTTCTCTCGAAGTCTCGGTAGCCGAAATGTCGAAATGGCTTGATCGTGTGCCACATGTTCCACTGGATGGACGGCCTAGATCACCTCTCGATCAACGATCATGGTTCTTTCGAGATTTCACGCACTGGGGATGCATGATGCAAGGAGGAGGGACCCTTGTATGTTTGAAGTCCCGGTAACCGAAATGGCTTGATCGTGCACCACGTGTCCCATTGGATGGACGACCTAGATCATTTATTAAATGCGGGACCACCTCTAGCCTGGACCCTTTCGGCATTTTGCGTTTTGGGGATTTGAAATGCAGCGAAAAGAGGAGACCCTATGTTCTCTCGAAGTCCCGGTAGCCGAAATGCCGAAATGGCTTGATCATGCGCCATGTGTCCCACTGGATGGATGGCCTAGATCACCTCTTGATCAACAGTCCTGGTTCTTTTCGGTGTTTCGGGCTTTGGGTATCTGAAATGCAGTGGAAGGAGGAGACCCTATGTTCTCCTGAAGTCCCGATAGCCGAAGTGGCTTGATCGCTTCGTGAGTTTGGCCATAGGAGATGAGCTCAGGTGCTTGACCTCGTGCAACTCTGCGACCCAAACTTACCTGATGGACATCAATCTGCCCCCTCTGTGGATTCTCACCGTTGAAAGACAAAGTTCCCACTCGCTTGATTTTAAGTCAGAAATGGGCTCGTTCTGTGGGCTGGGCTCGGTGCTCATGGCTACGTCCTTTGAATAAAACACACTCGACCGGTTTTCAAACCCCACTTCTTTACATTTACACCAGGGGCCCGAAACCAAAAGAAAACACCACCTTGTAAGAATTTGCGCTAATAGATTGGATTGAGAGATAAACAAAAGAATGAAATATTTTGGTGAAAACAATATTGAAAGCATAGTATTATATTGAAATTAAATTATATTAATGAATTAATTAATGAAAAATCATTATAATTTATATAGCAATATATAGTCATTAGAATGGTGGTAGCTTATCTTTAAGAAGAGAAGTGATAGCTACACTTATTCACAAAACCCCCATAACAAGAGCTTGAAACTATCATACTTTGTATATTATTATTATTATTTGACTAAATAAATAAATAATAACAATAAGGAAGTATAATCATTATCTTAGGATCATCCCAATATTAGTATTAAACACATAAATAATAATAATAATAATCCTAAGGAGATCATCCCCATCTTATTATTATTAAATGAATAGGTAAATAAGTAAATAATAATAAGTACTTTAAAAAAAATGATTGGGGTAATAAAAGAAAATAGTAAAATAAGTAATGGCAATTTGTGGAAAAACCTTTAAAATATAATAAAGAATTGAAGTGGATCATAGGGATCGAGTTCTTGGATTCTATATAAGGAGGGGAAAGAAGGAGAAAATGACATCTCTCTTTTGGTTGGTCTATAGAGAGGACAAGGCTAAAGAATTGTTGGCATAGTAGTCAATTGACGGCCTGGGGTAACATGTTATTGAAGATTAAAGTAGCAAGGTCTACGGTTGGGTGGAGATTCATCCCCCACTCTTTGTTGTGGTTTTCAAACCAAGGTATCACTATAATCTTGAGTCCCCATACTACAGGTGCATTGGTTTCTTTGAAGCAGGTAAGTTCCTCATCTCTCTTTTTTCCTATCAGGTAAGTAATTTATTAATCTTTCTCTATTGTGGAATATTGAGTTGATATTTATTTGGGTCTCTCTCTCTCTCTCTCTCTCTCTCTCTCTCTCTCTCTCTCTATATATATATATATATA
>ML789638.1:410699-431087 GCA_009831015.1 Picea engelmannii
ATGGTTTTCTTGTTCAAGGCTCGGTAATCAATGCACATCCTCATGGTGCCATCCTTCTTCAGAACTAAGACAACTGAAGAAGCAAATGGGTTGTTGCTCGGTCTGATGTGTCCCATCGCCAGCAATTCCTTGATTGCCTTCTCGATCTCATCCTTGAACCTCCTAGGATGACGATAGGGGGGGTGATCATAGGTTTGGACCCCTCCTCCAACTCAATGGTGTGCTCAAACCCCCTGTCAGGTGGTCTCCCTAGTGGAATTTCCTCAAAGACCTGTTGATGTCGTCCCAATAAATTCTTGATATTTGTATGGTATTGTTGTCGACCTTCTGAATCCTTCTGAGGAGTGATCAAGCATTCTGCGGCATATGCTACATCCCCATGTCTAAATATCCTCTCCATCCTCTTGGCTGAAACTGTCTTGGGTTCTCCTGTCGACATACCTCTTAGAACAAACTTATTCCCATCCTGATCTATGAATCCCATTTCCAAGGTTTGGTAGTTGGTAGTGATTTTTCCCAAGGTAATCATCCACTGAAATCCTAACACCACGTCTGTGTCTGATAGGTCCACCACATAAAATGTGTCTCTCACTATGTAGTTTCCTAACTTCATCTCTAAGTTTGGAACTCTGTCTAGACACTCCACTGTGTGGCCATCTACTATTGCAACATCAAACCCCTCAAACTCCTATGTCTGAAGTGCCCGTCTCGATACTAGTGAAGCGTCGATGAAGTTTTGGGTGGCCCCACCATCTATCAAGGAGATTGCTCGCTGCCCCTGAATAATCCCTCTGATACGGAGGGTATCATACCTAGGAACACTAGAAAGGGTCGCTATGACACCTCCCTTTGTTGTTTTCCTCCTGTTAGCCTATTCTGGCGGTTTTGGGACTACTTGAGGATGGGCTCCTGCTGGTGTCGATGGTCTACGGGGAGGCTGCTCCTATGTTGGTGCTGACTCCTCCTCTGAACTAGTGGATCCAATGTCCTTTCCTCATTGTCCAAGTTGTCTACTGCTACCTCAATATAATGATTCTCTCCCTTTCCCATGCACCTATGTCCTGGGACCCAAGGATCTTTGTAGCTGAAGAAAAGATTATTCCTCATAAGCTCTCGCCTAGTATCATCATCCAACTTCTCCTTGCCCTTCCATTCTCTCTGGAATGGCTTCCTGTCTTGATCTCTCTAGGGAACAAATGGTTTGGAGAAAGTTTTAGTCTTTGTCACTGAGTCTTCCATATCTCGAGTTCGAAGGATGGCATCCTGCAAAGTGGGAGGCTTGTATGCCTTCACCCATCCTCTCAAAGGCTCTGTGAGTCCTTCTGTGAATAGCATGATCAGCCTGGGCTCTGATATATCTGTCACTGTCACGGCTACCCACTGAAACTCTATGATGAACACCTCTGCTATGCCAGTTTGTCTCAACTGGGCTAGATCCTTGAAGTGTATCTCGGGATCCTTCCTTTCAAACCTATCCATGAGCCTATCTGTAAACTCCCTATAGAAGGTGATGCGACTGTGACCCAATGTCACTAGTCCATGATACCACCACTCGTGTGCCTCACCCTCCAAGTGTAAGGTCACGAAACTGATGGCCTATGTCTCGGTCATCTAGTTGAGCTTGTAATACATGTTTAGCTTCTGTAGCCAATCTTTGGTGATGTATTTGGACGATCCATCGAAATAAGGGATGGTGAGTTTTCCAACTTTTCGGATGAAATCAAGGTTATGCCCCTGCTATTGTTGTGGTCCTCTCCTCTGTGGCTCTCTAGGGAATTTTTTGAGTCTGAGTCCACAGTACTCGACTAGGGTCATTTCCTGATGGAAGTCATGGCACAATATTGTGTACTCCCTCCTATACTCTACAATGTCGTTGGCATGAGTGGGTGGCCTCTGTGCTATCAGTGGCGGTGCTGCTACCGAGGGTGCTCTCTGGAAACTGGGAAACAAGGGTCTGGGAATCCTACTCGGAGAGGTGTATGTGTGAGAGGGTGACTGGGGTCTATTGCCTGCTCCCAAGTTCCCCTGTGTCGCATGCGGGACTTGTGTATCTGGGATGCCCACTATAGCCAATCTATCAATTACTTGTGCCAAGGACTAAGAGATGGTTCATTAACTAGCTAACATATCGTTGATAACCTGCATGAAATCTGCCTCTGGATCTACGGGGGCCTTTCCACTGCCCTCTGGTCGCTCATATTTGTCTCCTAGCATCCTCTATGCCTCTCGCTCAACCTCACGCTCTGCCCTTCTCTCTGCTTCTCTGTGTGCCTCTTCCTCTTCCTCTGAGCTAGGAGGAAAAGGGGGGAAATCAGGCCTATGCCTTCTTTCCTGATGCTTCTTGTAAGTGACATATTCGTCACCTACATGTTCATGTCCCTTTGGGTCTTCTGTTGCACTCATTGTCTTTAGTCACTGGATGGCAGGACTAAAGCTCTAATACCACTGTAATGTTCCTGACTTGGCTAGTCTAGGAAATGTTGCTAATGTGTGTGTAGGATAAAAGTTTTACAGCATATAAATGATCATACAAATAATAAACGCGACAAAGGACTGCAAATTTTGTATTATGATATCTCTGTGGATTACAAAATGGTCGAATGCGGCTGAATAAACTGACAATACTCGACTAGATCAACAGACAAAGGATCTTATCCGGAATACAAATAAGCAATTGTGGCTGAATAAAATAACAACACTCGGCTAGATCAAAAGACAAAAGGATCTTAGCCGAAATACAAATAAGAAACTAAAATATAATACCCGGAATATGGGAGCATTGCGGAATCAATGAAGAATGATGGAAGACCTGGATGATCTTCCCGCTGACTAGGGTGTGTCTTTCAACACCGAAATCAGCCAACTGGTGTCTTCCTCCTGGAATACACTGAACTATCTCTCCTGAGATGCGCCTCTTCTCCTCAATGACAAGCCATAATCTGCATAAAGATGAATTAGGTCACTAACTTTTCCTTTATAGCTTTACAAAACCCTAAATCATGCTAAAACCCTAATTCACTGTTGACTTCCAAAACCCTAAATCACTGTTGAAATTCTAATTCATTGTTGACTTCTATTTTAAGCTCATAATGACTTAAAAGCGCTTTTAACCCTTTTTAGCTCAATGTCACTTTCTGAATATAACACCTGTGACTGGAGTGACCTCTAGTAACCCTCTTTACCCCTCTTTGGCCCTGGCTATAGTCTAACGGGGCGGTTTAGACCATTAAGCCTCCTCTCTGGAGCTCCTATTTGAAAAGGGACATTACAAAGAGAGAGATGAATAAACAGTTGTTAGATATATAAATGGCCTGAGATATGAAATCCAGGACGAAATCAACATGATGACAGTGAGAACTGTGGAGGACACTTATCAGATTGCATTGAAATTAGAGGAGAATTTGGCTAGAAAGCAGATTCAGTGAAGCAGAGGACAAAGTCCAAACAAAGGAAAAGGAATTTCCCATGATAAGGCACAGAATCCCAAAGGTGAGACAGAGAAACCCCATAGTCATTCAGAAAAAGGAAAAAGTTCCCAAGGGAGGAAGTATGGTGGAAGAAACTCTTTTCCTCGAGGAAGAGGAAGAGGTAGATAAGAAGAGGTGAAGTGTTATGCGTGTGGAAAGAGAGGACACATGTCTTGGGAATGTCTCGAGAGGAAGAAAGAAGGAGGTGAAGCTCACATTTTGGAAGCACAGAAGTGAAATGTTGAAGCAGAAGGTGCAGAATATGGGAGATCTCTAATGATGAAGAAGGTTCTTCTAAATCCAAAGCCAGAGGTTGGAAAGCCAGTGCAGAGGAACAGTTTGTTCAGAACAGCTTGCAAGAGTAAAGACAGAGTATGCAAGGTGATAATTGACAGTGGGAGCACTGATAATTTAGTATCCATAGAGATGGTGGAGAAATTGGAGCTGGATATAACTACACATCTGACACCATATAAAGTCTCATGGCTGCAGAAAGGTTATCAAGTAACAGTAACTTAACAATGCCTTGTTGAATTTAAAATAGGGGGATATAGAGATGAGATTTTGTGTGATGTGATTCCCATGGATGTATGTCATGTTTTTTGGGGAAGACCATGGAAGTATGACAGGAATTTCATTCATGATGGGAGAAAAAATACTTATACTTTGGAGAAGAATGGTAAGACACACATGTTGCTACCAATTGAGGAAAATAAAGTGAAGGAATAAGCCAGCACAAGTATACTTTTCATGAGTGGGAAGGAACTCCTGAGTGAAGTTAAGAATCAAATGGAGATGTAGTTTTTTGTAGTGAGGAAGTTGAAAGTTATCCTTACAAATACTTCTATGGAGGATCTACCTGAAGAAATCCAGGAGTTGTTGGAGAATTTTGTTGACATAGTAGTGGATGAGTTGCCAAGCTCATTGCCACCTATCAAGAGTATTATCCATCACATTGATTTAATATCAGGAGAAAGTATGTTAAACAAGGCAGCTTACAGATTGAAACCTCAAGAGAATGAGGAGGTAAAGAGACAAGCCCAGGATTTGATGGACAAAAGTTTGGTCAGAGAAATATTGAGCCCATGCATAGTACCAATTGTGTTGATTCTGAAGAAGGATGGAGGATGGAGAATGTGTACAGACTCAAGATCCATAAAAAAGATCACCATTAGGTACAGATTTCCATTTCCAAGGATGGATTACTTAATGGATTGTTTAAGTGGAGCGAACTATTTTTCAAAGATAGATTTGAAAGGTGGATATCATCAGATAAGGATGAGAGAAGGTGATGAGTGGAAAACATCCTTAAATAAAAATGAGGGTTTGTATGAATGGCTTGTTATGTTGTTTGGATTAACAAATGCCCCGAGTACTTTTATGAGGTTGATGAATGAAGTGTTGAAAGATTTTGTTGGTAATTTTGTGATTGTATATCTAGATGATATACTAGTCTTCAATAAAACTAAAGAAGAGCATATGAGGCACTTAACATTAGTGATGAGGAGGTTGCAGCGAGAGAAGATGTTGATAAATTTAAAGAAAATCTCTTTTATGAAGACAGAACTCATGTATTTGGGTTTTTTTATTTTTTCAAATGAATTGAAGATGGACCCAGAGAAGGTGAGAGCAATCAGAGAATGGGCATCACCAAGGAGTATACTTGAGGTGAGAATCTTCCATGGATTAGCAAGTTTCTATCAGAAGTTCATTAGAAATCTCAATGAGATCAGTGCATAGATGACAGATACGGTGAAGAAAAGACACAGGTGTTTTAAATGGACAGAATAGGCTAAGAAAAACTTCAATATAATAAAGGATAAGACAATAGAACAACTTATTCTAGTCTTGCCAGATTTCGAGAAGACATTTCAAGTGAGATGTGATGCGAGTGGAGTTGAAATTGGAGCGGTCTTGAGCCAAGATAATAGACATGTTGCATACTTCAGTGAGAAGTTGAACGATACTAAGAGAAAGTACTCCACATATGATAAATAATTTTACAGCATAGTTCAAGCCTTGAAGAAATGGAGGCACTATCTTGTACCAAAGGAGTTTGTTTTGTATAGTGGTAATCAAGCTTTACAATTCATAACCAGACATGAGAAGTTAAATCAAAGACATGCTAAGTGGATAGAGTTTATGAAAAAATTCACTTTTGTCATTAAACATATTTCTGGTAATGCTAACAAAGTTGTTGATGCATTGAGCAGGAGATGTCTAATTCTGCAAGAATTTCAAGTGAAAACCTTTGGGTTTGAACACCTTAAGGAGATGTATATTGATGATACAGATTTCAAAGAATCATATGAAGCATGTGAAAATCATGTGCTCAGAGACAAAAACTAGTGGACAGGGTATCTGATTCAAGATGGATTGTTGTTCAAAGGTTTCCAGTTGTGCGTACCGAAATTCTCAATGAGGGATAATTTGTTGAAGGAAATGCATAGTGGAGATATAGCCAGACATTTCGTACATGAAAAAACATTTGCACAGTTGAACAATTCATATTATTGGCCAGGTATGAGAGCAGAAGTGAAGAATTTTTTGAACAGATGTAAGATTTTCCAGTATGCAAAGGGAAAGAGACATAATACTAGGTTGCATCAACCATTTCCTATTCCATAGAGGCCTTGGGATGAAATAAGCATGGATTTCGTGTTGGGATTACCAAGGACACAAAGGGGAATTGATTCCATATTTGTGGTAATTGACATATTTTAAAAGATGGCACACTTTATCCCATGCCAGAAGACCATTGATTCAACGCACACTTAATTGATTCAACGCACGTTGCTAATTTGTTTTTCAAGGAGGTTGTGAAACTTCATTGGTTGCCCAAGAGTATTGTCTTAGACAGAGATACCAAATTTGTTGGTCATTTCTGGAGAACGTTGTGGAAGAAGCTGGGAATAGAAATATCCTTTAGTTCTGCATATCACCCTCAAACGAATGGACATACTGAGGTGGTGAACCGTAGTTTAGGATATTTTTTGAGAATTTGGTCATTGAACATCATAGTCGGTGGGATCAAATTCTAGCACAAGCAGATTTTGCATACAATGACTTGGTGAATAGAAGTACCAGAAAGAGTCCATTTCAGATAGTGTGTGGAATGAATCTGAGGGGAGTATTAGAGTTCAGAGATATGGAGCAGAGTGAATTCAGAAGCACTTGACCCAAAGACTTCATTGTAGAAATGCAGGAGCTTCATAATCAGATCAAAGAGCAGTTGCAGAGGAGCAGTAGCGAATATAAACGTAGAGTTGATCAACATAGGAGAAAAATTCAATTTGAAGTTGGAGAACATGTTCTGGCACATCTCAGGAAGGAGAGGTTCTCAAGAGGAACATATAATAAACTAAAGCTGAAGAAGACAGGAATATGCAAGATCCTAAGGAAATTTGATGAAAATGCTTATGAGATAGAGCTGCCAGAGAGTGTGGGTATATCGCTCATATTCAACATTTCAGACTTGTATCCTTACAGGGAAGACGATGCCAGAGGATCAGAATATCAAAAAGAGATTCAGTGGAAAGAGAAGATGAATGTAGCTAAAAAGCCATAGATGGAAAATATCATAGATCAGAGAATTGGTAAGAAGAATCGGAGAAAGACTTATTTTGAGTATTTGGTAAAGTGGAAAGGACACCCAAAGGAAGATTTCAATTGGGTAAATGAAGCAAATATCCAAAAGCATGGAAATTCAGTACAAGATCTCATGGATAGGAGTCCATGAATTTTTAGCCAGAGGAGTATGATGTAGGAGCATCGTCAGCAAAGCGTGAGTGGAGGACAACTCAACACCTAGCGTGCATTTTGAAGTTAATTTTAAATTTTAAAGTGGCATATCATGTCAACCTTTTGAAAAGATTGTAATTAAAGAACATATTTAATGTTTTGGAGTTGGACAATTGCATGAGATCGTTGGAGGATGTGTTTTATTTTAATGAAGCTTTGTGCAATACAGATTCGAGGTGTTTGATCTTATCTGTCTGTCACAAATATTTATTGTAATAAATCCAAAGTAGTTGAATGCTTTTATTTTGATAGGATATCTGTAGATTAGTTGGAGGGAAAGGCTCGAAGAGCCCCTCTTGTATAAAGATTTGTGTTGTTTCCGAGAAGAGGTTGCTGAAATTATTATTTGTAGTTGTTGTAGTTGTATATGTTGTAGAATTTGTTGAAGCTTATCAGAGTGTATGAAAACATGTATATTTTCAGTTGAGTGAATATAACAGATAAGCATTGTTCCAAATGTATGGGGTTGCAGTTACTGTGTCTATCTAAATGAATGAATGGTAGGATTTATATTTACTTGTAATTCTCTATTATTCACTCATTCTTGTGTTTATGAATGCATTTACATGGTTGAATGTATGAATCTATGAAGATTGCGATAAGTTTCAATTGTTTCTCTTCTACGATAAAGTGCAAGTGTGCATATTGTTCGCAAGGTGTGCGTGACTGAGTCTATTTCAACTCATAAGCTTAGAAGAGATAACGTGAACTTTATATGTGCAAGGAGTGCATAGTGTCCTCAAGGTGTGCGTGGCAGATTCCTCTTTGACTCAAAAGCTCGAAAGGAGTATTTAAAGTCATCCACATAGAAGCTGAGTCATGGAGGAGGACCTATTGAAAGGTGTGCACAGGCTAAAATTCAACTAAGTGTCAAAGAGAGCACTCTGAGGAGGCAAAAGTTCGAGAAATAACAAATTTCAGGAGGGAGAGTGGCGAGAAATATTCAAAGGGAGGATCCCTTTAAGGTTTCCCAAAACTAATGAGCAAGATCTGTCCAGGAGGGATTGGGATCAGTCCAAACCGTTAAATCTAGGAGATTTGCACAGAAGTTGACCGTGAAGCCTTTCGGCACTTCGTGGTTCATATTATTTTGAAGTGTTGTAAGAGCGGGGTCACAAAGTCATGAAGACACGAAGAGATCCTAGCCATTGGCTTGGAGGAGAAACATGGCAGCAGATTGGAGTGTTCGAGAGTTGGAGTTTGGAGGAGTCGCGTGGAGTGAGTGGATCTTTGTGAAGTCTCAAAATCCGAAGTATAGTCGGACCCTCAGATCTAGGAGGACACATGGAAAAAATCCAAGCATTCAAAGAAAGGAGTTTTGGAAGGAAACCAAAGGCGAAGGTCGCAATATTGTCGAAGCCCGAAGTTGTGAAAAGGATCCCACTCATAGTCATAGCCCATGGTCATATTGGGGAAGAGTCTAGCATGGTGCTAGTACTCGCATATTGGTGTCGCTAAAGCGTAAGAGAGTGGATTTTTCGGTATTTCAGACTTGCAGGTGACATCAATGGGACATGTGTGTTAATTGTTCAGGGTCTGTTGAAGGCACGAAGAGCCAATTCGGCTCAGGAATTTGAAGATCTACGACCGGGAGGTCACAGAATCCCTAGGAAGGAAGGGGGATGCATCACCAAGTCATAGGTGTAAACTTGATAACCAAAGAAAATAACACAAATGGTTATTAAAAGTTAAAAATGCATTATTAAGGAAAGTCATCCAAAGAGAAAAAGTTGAATAAGTTAAAAAACAAAAAAAAACATATTCTTCTAATATTTATACAAGGGGAAATCCATTTAATACAAGCTTAAATATCTTGAGGATTAAAGTGGGATCCACTTAAGTTGGGCATCATGCCTTTTAAGCTAAGAAAGTTGTAAAAGTGAATAAAAATGAAAGAAACAAATTAACTTAGAAAAGGAAATCCATTTAATACAAGCTTAGAGATCTTGAGAATTAAAGTGGGATCCACTTAGGGTGGGCTTCATGCCATGTAAGCTAAGAAAGTTGTAAAAGTAAGGGAAAATGAAAGAAACAAATTAAATTAGAAAAGGAAATCCATTTAATACAAGATTAGAGATCTTGAGAATTAAAGTGGGATCCACTTAGGGTGGGCTTCATGCTATGTAAGCTAAAAAAGTTGCAAAAGTAAAGGAAAATGAAAGAAACAAATTACGTTAGGGTGGGTCTCATGCCATGTGAGTTAAGGGAGTTGTAAAAGTAAAGAAAAATAAAAGAAACAAATTATAAGGAGGTACAGGTAAGTGCATATCAAAAATCTTGAAATTTAGTGTCTAAGTATTTTTTCATTTAATACCATGCATTTTAAGTGTTTTTTAACTTTTCCAGCAAAAAATTTCTCAATATATTATATATATATATATATATATATATATATATATATATATATATATATATATTTCTCATCAACATGTACATTGACTAAAAATACATCCATCTTCGAACCATTCCATATGTGGTCCAACAAAACAATCCTCTTCTAGAGCTTTTTTTTTAAATAATAGATCCCAACAAGTGAACTTCCATATCAAACAAACAAGAAGCCTATTTTACTCTGCAGGAAACTAAACCTCCAATTCCAACTATAACAAAATCTCCAAAATTACAGAAGAAAAACAGTCACTAACAGATATGCAAAAAGTGTGAGGGGCCCTCATGACCATCAATCCATTTATTGTATTGGATGTTCCCTTCTGGAGCATGTAGAGATTTTTTTGATAATGCATCTGCCACCCCGTTCTATTCCCTGTAGATATGTGCAAACCTCAGGGTACTGAAAGATTTTGCTATTTCCAAGATCATGTCCTTCCAACACACTAGAGAGGTGACATGTAAATTACCCCTACAATTCAGCCAGTCAATCACAATTTTTTAATCTCCAAAGACTTGAATATGATCAAGGCCCATCCGGGATGCCAAGATTAAGGACGGCCACACAACGAGAAGTTCAGCCCTTGTATTTGTACCAGGGCCACAATTGAGGGTCCACTTGAAGCTAGTGTTTTCAGAAATTTTTAATACACCCCCTGCCCCACTCAGTAACCCATTTTCTTGTGCAGCACCATCAAACCAAACTATAGTAGGTAGAGCATAAACAAGTGTCTTTGTGATTCTAAGGCTCTTCCCTTTCTAAGAACCCAACCCATCAGAGTTCTCCATCATCCCCGGAATTTTATGGACAATCGCCTTAATAGAAGGGATACATAATTCAAAGATTATCTTGTTCCTTTCAAACCAAATGAACCAGCAGGCCAGAGAGGGAAGAGTACTAAATTTCCTCTCCTTTTTAGTCCAAATATCATAACAGTTAGTTAAAGAGATACCTCCCCAAGTAGAGCTTAGACTAAGAGTAGATTTTAAATTCGGCCACACCTGAAGAGTAAAAGAGCAGTTGAAAAACAAATGCATCATTGTCTCAGAGTCCCTGGAACATAAAAGACAGAGACTAGGTCCTTCCCAACCTTTTCTTTGTAGGTTATCCCAAGTTAGTATTTTATTCTCCAGTGCGAGCCAAGTGAAAATTCTAATTTTTAAGGCAATATCCGAAGACCACAATTTCCTCCTCCAACCTACAGACTGATGTTGCCAGAGTTTTCTTTCCAAGTCATTATAAACATTTTTCACATAAAGAAATCCCTAATTGTCTCCACCAGTCCAAATTAAGTTGTCTTCTCTTTGTTGGAGGTGGATCCCCGATCCAATTAGAGCCTTGCAATAAGAACTCCATTCAAGACCCAGAATACCTGACAGTTCTAGTTATGTGCTACCTTTCCACTGATTAGTTATAAACCCCTTTGATTTCTGAGCCCTAGCTTGAAAGAGATATTTGATGTTTTTATTCTTCAATGCCAACAAAAGGTCATGTGAGAGCAGAGAAGAGTTCCTGATGCCCAAAATCTTGTCTTGTCCAATTAAAGTTGATTGACCATTTCGAGGATTCCAGCTTAACCAGTGAGTGATAAGAGGAAGAGATTTTAGAAGGTTTTTCCAAGTATGTGAATCCAAAGGTTGTTTGATCATGTCCAATCTAAACCAGGTAGAGACAAAAATATAAGGAAGATATTTATCCTTAATCACCCTGTGCCAAATCCCATATTTCGTTAGTACGCGCCACAAGGAATTTGCAGCCAAAGCACGATTAAAGTGGAAAATATTTCTAAGATCCCAACCACCGAGGGAATTTGGCTTTGCTAACTCCTCCCAGGTGCAAAGGTGGAAGTGATGAGCAGTACTGCCACCCGACCAGAGGAATTCAAATATCAGTTGTCAAATCTTAGTGAACACAGATACAGGAACCGCCGCTAAGGCCATCCAATATATTGGTTGGGATTCCAACACCGCTTTTACAAGGATACATCAACCTCCAATAGATAACCACATGTTACACCAGTGACCAGTCTTGTTTTCAAATTCTTCTATAAGCCATCTCCAATCCTCAAACTTAGATTTCTCCGCTTTTAGAAAATAACCCAGGTATCTAAAGCCTTCAGCCAGGTCACCAAAATTGAAAGAGAAATCTTGCTTAAACTTGTCCAATGTCTCCCCTTGTATGCTCGAGTGGTGGAATGTGGATTTTCTCAAATTTACTTTAATCCCTGAAGCACAGCAGAAAAGATCCAGAAGGGATTGTATCTCCATACACTCCTCAAGGGAGGCCTTTGTCATGATGAGGATGTCATCTACAAAAATAATATGGAGGATTTTAACAATCCTGGAGACCTTCACCCCATCAAACTTCCCTCGAACTGACCTTTTTTCAACAACAGGCTAAAACTTTCCATGACTAAAGTGAACAACAAAGGTGAAAATGAACATCCTTGTCTTAAACCACGTTCACTCTGAAAAAAAGGGGAAGTCTCGCTATTTATAAGAATAGCAAAGAAGGAACTGACTACACATCTCATAATCCAATTAATAGAAGGTATACTAAAGCCTGTTTGAATAAGGATTAATCTTAAAAATTCCCAGTTTACAGAGTCATGCGCTTTTTTTAAGTTCGTCTTTAAAATTAGAGCCTTCAACTTTTTCAATTTTATATTGTGTAGGCATTCTTGTGTCGTCCCAATAGCATCCAAAATATTCCTTCCTTTTAAGAATCCTAGTTATTCACTCGACGGCGACCTAGAGAGGATAGACTTGACTCTATTATCTATCACCTTTGCAATCAACTTGTAACATAAGTTACAGAGTGTTATGGGTTTGTAGTCTCCAAACATCACAGGTTTATTTTCCTTTGGAATCAATGCCAGAAAAGTGGAGTTTAGGGAGCTAAGAAACTTTCCTTTGTTCCTATATTCCTCCACTAGGTCCAATAGATCATCACTGAGCAGGTCAAAGAAGTGAGAGATGAATTCAACCGTCCGTCCATCAAGGCCCAGAATTTTATCTTTTTCAAAGTGATTTAAGACTTCCCAAATCTCTGATTTTGTACAGGGACGATCAAGAAGTATGGAATCCTTCTCATTTACAAATCGAGGGATAACCTGTCAATAAATACTTGATCCACTAGGGAGGGATGGGTGTCGATTTCAAACAAACCTTTAAAGTGTCTTTATGCTTCCTTTTTAAGAGACTCTTTCCCCATGTGGTACTGACCATCCTCATCCATAATCTCCCAGATGTGTTGTTTATTCCTAATAGCGTTGGAAAAGTTATGAAAAAACCTTGTATTTTGGTCACCATGTTTCAGCCAAATCACTCTACTCCTTTGTCTCCAGAGTTCCTCATCTTGGAGTAGTAATGCATTTCATTCTGCCTCCAAATTTTATAAGTGACAGTCAGGAAACAAGTCCCTCCCGTCCCTCTACATTGATGAAAAATCCGCACAGGAGGGATTGTGTTGAAGCCTTGCCCAAGATTTGTTCTGGGATTTTAGCACTTTCAGTTTCCACACAAATATTTGTTGAATATAATATTCCACCAAGAAACCAAGGTCCATCCAAACCTCTTTTACTATAGCAATGAACTCTTCCTCCACCAACCAGGACAGATTTAATTTAAAGGGATAGACCAAAGGAAACTGCTGAAATTCAAATTGTGCAATCACTGGAGAATGGTCCGAGATAAAATGGTATTCCACACAGGATCTATACATGCCTGCTTCACTTAATAAATTCTCTGAAACCAAAATATGATCTATCTTTTGGCTATGTTGTCAACCCCTGCTCTGTCATTCCTCCACGTGTGTGCCACAACATCTGGAAGCAAATCCACTAAGTGATTTTTTTGGAAAAGGTCTTTAAAGTAGCTCATGAGCTTGTCCAGATGTGTCGAAGCTTCCCAGACCTCATCTACTCTAGTAGTGATATTTAAATCCCCTGAAACAATTAAAGCCAGCAAACCTCTCACGGCCACCTAATCCCAAAAATGTTTCCTCTCGTTGCATGGCCCATAGACATTGAGAAAACATATATGCTTGTTATTCTCCGAAGAGGAGCCAGAAAGTAAAATTCCCCCACAGCAGAGGGAAGGATCCAATACTAGTTTATTATGATCCTGCATCACCAATAAATCGCCTGAGTTTCCAACAGAACTAACAGCACAAGATAACCAACCTGGGACAAATTTTAACATAAACAACCAAGCTTTTTCCTCATCCATTAGAGTTTCTTGTAAAAAAATAATATCGGGTTTTCACTTTCGCAACAATATGTGCATGGAGGCCTCTTTCAGGGTCCCCCCCACTCCTCTAAGATTGAAGGAGAGGAGGATCACAGTTTGGCCCTAGAAAGGGATTTCATGTCTCTAAGAGCCCCGGAGTCAGGAACAGGTAAAGAGAAAGTGGACTTTTTTACGTGCACTTCTCATTTTAATGGGAGAGATCTCTAAACCCAAACCCTTTGACCAGGTGTAACCAAAAACCATACCCCCATCGAGATTTTCTAACTGCCCTGCAAGTTTAGGAGTTCCAGGAAGTTTTAAAACATTCCTCCCTTGATAAGTGGGGATAGGAAGAGAAGTGACAACCTCTCTGAGCAGAGGGACAAGGGACTCTAGGGCCTCCCCCAGGGAACACTCACCTAGCTCTGACTCCCTATAACCCAATAGTACCAAACTACCCCTTTCCACCTCACTGGCCACACCCCAGATTCCCAGGGAATGCAATACTTC
Source organism: Picea engelmannii (assembly GCA_009831015.1). Lineage (NCBI taxonomy): Eukaryota > Viridiplantae > Streptophyta > Pinopsida > Pinales > Pinaceae > Picea > Picea engelmannii. The sequence goes on from ML789638.1 coordinate 425,096, forward strand.
CTCATTTCTTAAACCCCTAGAAGAAGGTGAGATGTTGTTAGGAACAACAAAGTTTACTCTAAACCCCTCCGGAGAGGAGGTCACCAGTTCTGAACTATAAGCATCATTGTCTCTCACAGAGAGTTGAGGATTAGACTCCAAGGAGGAAATTCCATCCCTAATTTTCAGCGCGGGCTGAGTTGGAAAATCAAAATTCCAACCACCGATGGAATGGTAGAGTCTAGAGAATCCTTTTCCCGATCCATAAAATTAAAAAGAAGGACAGAGAGTTTTAAGCTTACCTGAGACATTTTTCATGGCAGCTAGACTTGCAGAATCCAATAACCTAGTAATAGATGCAGCTTGTTCATAAGAGTCAACACCTGGGGAGTCACATTTGGACACTTTTCTGAGCCATGAATTTTCCGACTCCTCCTCCTCCAAAAAACCCTGACAGTCACTTCTCAGGTGTCCAGTTTTACAGTAGAGAATACACTGAAAAGGTAAACCCAAATAATCCAATTTTTGACAGAAAGTGTGTCCACGCCATTGAATATCAAGGGACTCCAGAAGACCAGAATGAATGTGAACTTCAACCAGTATCTTACCCAATCTTCTTTTAGCCACATGCAGCATCATGTCATCAACTTTAATGAACCGACCTAGAGCATTACCAATGGAAGTCAAAGCTTTCACATTCCAGAGGTTTAAAGGTAAACCTGGTAACAGAACCCAATGGTGCCTGAATTGAAAATAATCATGAACGGGGTCAAAGCTAATCCACCAACTCTTGAGCATCAATCTCCCCTCATCAAAGGACTGGAGCTTATCCATAATTTTTGTGGTGTCATCCGACAAAAGAAAATTGAACCCATACCAGCCTCTCAGAAGGTAGAGAACCTCTGGCTCATACCCCAACAAAGGTAGCCAGTTCATCCTCACCCAATATGTAATAGACGAAGTGCATCGGGAACAATAAGAAAACTGACCCACCAGGGAGTTTAAAGCCAGGTTTACCACCTCTTCCAAACCTAGATCATCCCCTAGGACCATTTTACATCGAGACTAGTTAGGGATCCAAGTCTTCACTCTAGCTTTCCTTTGAGGAGCAGGATTTACTACATGAGAAGGAATATCACTACGAGATTGATAAAAACCTTTGTCATCCTTCCTACTACCCAGTATGGTTTCCACGCTTAGATTATAAGTCCCAGCATTTGTACCTACTGCATCATTTGAAAAGGGTTTTTCCCTGTTCACACTCTGCTAGGTCGAATCCGGGATTGGCATAGGCATCGTGGTTAATAACTCTGAAAGTGATGGAGGGACAATAGTATGGGTCTCTGTAGATAGAGTGAATAACCCCGCCTTCCTCCAGGCCTCGTCGTCAGTCGCACTCATAAGTGTGATAACAGTGGCTTCCATCCTGGAAGCTTCAAATAACGCTAGGAAGTCGCCACCTAAACTCCACTGAGGGCTCCTCAAAACTAGAACTTGTCTTATCCTCTAAGCTCGGATATGGCGGTGATCCCAGTAACTATAAAATATTTGAGGGCTTGACTGATGAGACAGACTCATAAAGTCTCTGCCCTCCCATTTAATACATCGATAATGTCATAGTAAGGTCGCTAAATCAGGCCAAGTCACCTCCAAAATAATACAACACCATCATCCACCCCCATTTTCGCTAGAAACAGTTGCAGGTTTTCACTTAATACCATGCATTCCTATTATTTGTGGATGGGAAACTAATAGGGAAGAAGAACATCAAGAAAATAATTAAAGAAAATAAGGTAAATGGTTTTTAAAATTTAAAAACTCACCATTAAGGTAAAGTCATCCATGGAAAAAAAAAGTTGAATAAGTAAAAACAAACATATTCTATTAATATTCATAGAAAGGAAAATCCATTTAATACAAGTTTAGATATCCTAAATAATAAAGTGGGATCCAATTAGGGTGGGCCTCATGCCATGTAAATTAAGGGAGTTGTAAAAGTAAAGGAAAATGAAAGAAATAAATTAAGGAGGTATGAGTAAGTATCAGCACCTAAAGATTGTGTGTGCACCATAAGTTAGTAATGCATGCATTGAAACATATGTATGAAGAGGCATCAAGTTTCAAAGTTTGTGCCAACTAAGGATTAATTATGTGTGCCAACCCATTTTGTATTGTGTGCACTAACCCAATTTCATATTGCGTGCACCAACCAATTTTGTATTTTGCGTGCTAATCTGATTTTTCACTGCACGTGCCAACCCATTTTGTATTGAGCACTAATTTGATTTTGCATTGTCCGCGTCAACCCATTTTGTAGTGTGTGCGCTAACCCAACTTTTCATTGTGCACACCAAACTATTTTGTACTATGCACGAAAACTTAAGGAAATCGCATGCATGCTAGATCCAAAAAGATCTTCGAGAATATTTGTAACTGATTGTGTAGAAACCCGATTGATTATGGTCGAGGCTATGGATGAGTTGGAAATTTAGTTATGATTGCCATGCTCCATGAAATATATGGGGATGCATGCGGATATGTAAAGGGTTGGGAATTTTGAGTAAGATAGAGTTCATTATTGTAAGAGAGAAGTAAGATGGAACAGAGTGAGAGTTCCAAGTTCAGTTTTGTAATAGTTTTTTCATATGGATGTTGTGCAGAGATAATAGATGGGAAAAAAATAGACCTTGGTGCATAGCATGTCTTTGTTGTGATTGACTATTAATGCATTATGAGTAGGCCTTGGCCTCTATGCATGAAATTGTATCTGAATGATGTTGAATAGAATGAATGAAATATGAATACATTTCTCTTTTCATTTCATGTGTTATAGTTTGGATGTATGTATGTTTACATTCTTATTTATAGTAATATGTTAATAAGCTATGAATGAATGGTTATCTCTGGAGATTTCATGTATGTGTCATCCCTTCACACCCTACACAAGACTAATGGTTTTTGTGACTCTGATGGTGTCTCATATGAGACCTTCTTTGGTCCTCGACTAAAGATTTAATATGCCCACGTCTATGGGGTTTTGTTGGTAAGATCTTAACAAACCCTAGGTATTTAACCCCCAATGAGAGATAAGGCTAACAAATGGTTCTGTTGTCGGGACCTTGAGGTTTTTTACTTGCATGGTGAAGGGAAAGAATGAGGTGGAAACCTTCTTGGGAGGAGATACAAGACTAGATATTTGCAAAGGAAGATGAGTTCACACAATGAGAGACTAAGAATCTACAGATCAATCTTGAGCGGTGGAAACAAAGGTATATCTATACCTATTTATATGAAAATTTATTTGTTGAGTTTTTGTGTTCAATGTATGAGTGGATAAAGAGGAAAACAACAATTAACACTGCCTCAGGAGCCTAAGAATCATTGGTATGGGACCATAATATGGTTAATAGATTGAAATATGTGGATAATAAGTGGGCCATAGTAGTCGAATTCTAGTTCGATTGGGTTAAGGAAGGCTATATCGTCGAGTTTGTCATTGAGTGCAGTGAATCATTCAGAGTTGTTGAAAGGAAGTTTACCTTCGGCCCTAGAAGAAGACTGCTAGAAGATACTCCTTTGTAGATAAAGATGTTGTTCATAGAGAAGGGGATAATGCACGTGGATCCTGATAGAATGGTCGAGTAAACCCCCTCTAGCAGAGGAGGGGTGGAAATAATGGGGAAAAAGAGAGGGATAATGGATCCAATGGAAGGGATCCAAAAGACGATTAAATGAGGTGAGGAAGAAATGGACCCAAAAGAGAAGAAGAGAAAAAGTGTCGATAAATATGTAAGAAAATCTTAGCTAAGGAGGAAAGTTGAACAGGGGAGTGGAGAAAAGATAGAACGGAGTGAAGGACGATAGGTTATACTCGATATGAAGAGAAAGGAGACCACACCAGGAAGATGTGTGGGAGATAGTTATGTGCTAGAGAGAAGCACAGAAGGAGAGAGGTCATTGAATAGGCGTGGCGTTAGGAGTAGGGTATCAAGTGAGGATACCAAGAGTAGTGGGAGTAGGGTCAAAGAAGATGAATTCAGATCCCCTTGGATAATAATAGATGTAGTCACATCAGAGGAAGATGAGGCATAGAGTAGCAGTGCCAACATGGCAAAAGATGGTAATGGATCCCTCCGAGAAGGGGAAGAGACCTTAGCAATTGTAAGTGGGCTTGTGCAGCTACAGGTAGGAATCTCTTTGGGGTGCCTCACCAAAAATGATAAGATAATATGGAGGAACCCCCTCTTTGAACCACCCACCTTGCACATTTTAAATCAAGAAGAAAGAAATGAAGAAAGTGTGGAGATAGAAGTAGAAGAAAGGAAAGGAGAAGATACGAGAAAAGAAGAAGTCAAAGTCAAAAATACTCTACAAGGAAGAGAATCGGTATCAGTATCAGTATCACCGACAAAAAGTGGTCAATCGGGAAGACACGGTACTAGATCGAGTATGGAAAATGAAGATTCAACTTTGAGGCTTCCCGTGTTTTATGGGATGGAAAGGGACAATGCAAAACATCATCGGTTCACGTGTGAAGCTATATGGTCTATGAAGAGAGTCATGGATGAGGCATCTAATATTGTGTAGTTGGAGAACACCTTCAGAGATAGAGCTCTAATGTGGTACATGAATACAATGCTACTGTGTCATTGGGACAAGTTAGGTCCCTGACGAAGATCAAGAGGGATTTACTTAGGGAGATTCAAAAACCTAATTCAAAATCACAATGCATCATTGAGATGAAAGAGATTAAGAAGCAAGCTAGAGAAAACGTATGGGACTATGACCAGTAGTTCAAAATATTGTTAGACAATAGATTATTCAAGTTTTCATAGTTTCTCATAATGTTGTTTTAGATTTGTGGATAATAAATTGTGAATGGAGTTTTTGAAACGTCAAACGTTTAAAGTGGACACTTTGCCCATCATCAAGAACTATTGAAGCAGTGATATATTTGAAAAGAGTGATGAGTAAAGGGGTATTTGAAGGTCAAAAATAAGAACGTTGGGATAAATTGGATAGAAAATAGTCGTTATAAATTAGTCATTGTAATTATTAAAATTAATTTAAAAATTAGTTGTTGTAATTATTAAATATAAAAAGTATAAAAGATTTATTATAGTTAAGGGAATTAAAAGAAAAGTTGAGAAAAAAGAATGAGAAATTATTAGATTAATGATATTAGAAGAATAAAAAGGTAAATAATTAATAATTTAACAATTGAATGCTAAGAAAAGGATTGAATGTAATGAGAAATGATAGCGCAAGGAATAATTGAAATCAAAGCTTTAATTAGATAACAAGTATGATAAAAGGATTAAATTAATGGTATAAAGGGAAATAAAAGAAATTTATTAAAATAATTAATAATTAGAGGTAAGTTAATGATGATGTGATTAAGGGGGGGTTGAGTACATTTAGGAGAAAATGAAACCAAACGTGAAAGAAACCAGATTATTGATCATCCAAGGATCCACAAAGAAAGGTGGGGAGGGTTGTAGGGGAGTTGTATATTAGAAAAAATAAAATAAGGATATCGAAGAGAGAAGGGGGGGAAACCGTCGAAAGAGAAATAAGTTAGGTTGATTGCATGAGGCGATGGATGATAGGCTTCCAGGATTTCCTGAGTTTATATCTGTCTTCATAGTTAAATTTGTTTGGATGTTTTTCAATTTCCATAGCTTCGTAAATTATGTGTGATGAGTAAATAGGTTCTGAGGCCAGGATTTTGGTTTGGTCAAAACAAATTAAATGTTTAGATTTGGAAGAGTGTTCGGAAATAGTCGATTTTGAGGTGTGATTGTGATTTGTGTTGGTCATGTGCTCTTTGAGATGGGCTTTGAAGGATCTGGAATTTTGACCAATGTATGATTTATCACAGGAGCAAGGAATTTCGTAAACTCTTGGGCCAAGCATTGGGTCAGATCCCTCGATCACTACTACCAACTCTCTTGCTTTCTCCTTTCCCTTTAGTAAAAATGTGTATCCTTCAAATGGAACTATACCCTCCTCA
>ML789638.1:476353-494802 GCA_009831015.1 Picea engelmannii
CAAATTTCTGAGGGAAGGTGAAGAAAAACAGACGGAATTCAAGGAAGGATAAATTATTTTGATGATGCTTTCTAAGGTATGTTATTTACAAGTCATCTCACCATTTTCGAAATAACTTTTTTTCTAGAACGATTCATACTGTGAAATTTCTATTCCATTGAGAAAACATATCCAAGTGTCTGTGGTAAAAAATTCATCTTGTAGGTCGTTGTACTTTTGGAGTTACACTCCATGGAAAATAGGGTTTGTGGCTAGTCCTGAAACTAGTCTAAAACAGGTGTTTTGGGTAAAAACGTCATAACTTCTTCATAACAGATCCAAATTTAGTAAGACCAAATGTTTTGGTTAGAGTACAGTCTGAAGTATGTTTCGTAACATTTTCAAATTGATTCAACAAATATTCCATGCGGGGCACGCTCTACAAGGTCTCTCTCTAGAATAAGCCAAAATTCAACAAGGTATGTCATTCTTGCTATAACTCCTTTTATGAGAGGTTCCAAGTAGTGAAACCTGGAGGAATTGCATAAAACACACTGAAGAACATTGTGTATCAGTTTTATATCTTTATTCGTTACAAGTACAAAGTTATGATTATTTCAAGTTCGGGTTGTTGACTAATCCAAAACTAGGCATGTGAGCCTAAATAAAAGTTTGATGAAAATGCTAGTCCCTTGTTGTTAAAGTTAAGGAAGGTTTGAAGGAATGTGATCATATACACTAGGTATATTACAGAGTTACAAATCAGATTTGGATGATGAAATTGATGAGGGATTTTGGTTGAGGTACATGTCGAATACATGGTTGAGACAAGTAGTTGATGAGTTGGCACATACATGAGGTGTATAGTTGATGATGTTGGTACATATTGATGAGTCAAAATTGATGAATAGTTGATACATGATTCTTACATACTTGGTACATGGTTGGAGTCACTTGTTAGTAGTATTGTTGACACATGGTTTATGGATGATGTAGCATAATTGTATTATTAGAAACACATATTGATCTTGGTGATGATTATGAGTTGTTGTGTTATACTTGGTTGATGCACGTCTTTGAGAGTTTTCTTGGTGATTGATCTTGGTGAGTAGATTTGATTTGGTTGATAAAATCATGAGACATGTTGTTGTGATAGGTTGTTTGGACAAGTTGTTGTGACAGGTTATTTGTACAGGTTGGTGCATGGTTGATGCACTTGTTTATGGTACAGGTTGATTACAAGTTGAGGTACAGTTTGATGCATGGTTCAGGTTACTTGTACAGGTTGATTGGTACAGGTTTACAGCAATATATCTCACAGTGATAGTGTGACAGTGGTTCCATCATTCCACTTATACATCAGGGCGGTTGGACGGGGCAAGGACAGGTGGTTGTATCGACCTTCTGGTTGTAGTCGGAGAACATAGGGGGTTGTAGCCTCCTTCTGGTTGTAGACAAATAATTGGGGAGTTGGAGCTTCCCTCAGGTTGTAGCCTGAGAAACTAGGGGGTTGGAGCCTCCTTCCAATTGCGACTGGAAAACAAAGGAATTTGGTGCTTCCAATGAATGTAATTCTTCAAGACATATAAGAAAAAGCATTCTGTGGTTTTCTCTCGCTTTGGGTTTCCACGTAAAACACCGGTGTACTATGTATGTGTATGATTGTTCATTTGTTCATTGCTTATTTACTCTGTAGTTATCAGATGATAATGCTACATTGATATAACACTTGGATTATATGGTTAAAAAGGATTAAATTTCTCTATTATTGATTCACCCCCCCCCCTCTCAGTAATCCAACAGTAGCACCATGTCGAACTATGTCTACCCAATAAAGACGAAGAAACATAACATAGGCACAGAAGAATCACCAAATATGGCCATTAGTGGTGATTATTGGGACCAGGAAATAGTAACACGAGTGTTAGACTTGCTAAAATAATATGAATACCTCTTTCCCAGAAGCTTCTGGAAGATGAAATGGATCACGAGATCCCTTGTTGCCATGAAAATTCAGTTAAATCCCAGTGTTAAACTAGTAAAGAGGAGACCATATCATATCAATCCAAAGTATAAGGGAAAGGTGCACAAAGAATTGGATCGAATTTTGGAAGTTGGAATCATTATCCCCGTGGATGATTCATATTAGCTTAGCCCGATGGTGGTACAACCAAAGAAGACAGATGACATGAGGATTTGTGTCGACCTGCGTAGCTTAAACGCGGCCTACGTACATGATCCATTTCCCACATCTTTTATTGATGAAGTATTGGAAAATGTGGGTGGATGTGAGGCTTATTCATTCATAGATGGATTCTCAAGATATCACCAGGTGCAAGTCGTGGAAGAAAATCAAGCTAAGAAAACATTTGTGACAAAATGAAGCTCATTTTCTTATACAGTAATTCCCTTCAGGTTGAAGAATGCACCTACAATATTTTCCAGGATTGTGGTCGGATATTTTAAGGACTTCTTCCATAAGTTTCTAGAAGTGTACTTGGATCATTGGACAGTGTTCGGCCTATTAAAGGAGCCATATGCAAGCACTACGATTGATGTTAGATACATGTCGTCGGCTGCGGATTTCCTTGAAAATGAAAAAATGTGTATTTTGTACATTGTTCGAGACATTGCTCAAACATGTGGTATGCAAGGAAGGGTTGTTGGTCGATCAAGTGAATATTTTCGTAATATTGGATATGCTCGCTCCCACATCAGTTAAATAATTGTACACCACCTTGGGACACACAAGGTATTATATAAGATTCATCCAGAGTTATGTGAAGGTTGTTGCATTGTTAAAGAAGCTATTGCACAAATATATGAAGTATATATGGACACAAGAATGTTAGGAGGAATTGGATGCATTGAAGAACAAGTTGGTAACTGTGTCGATACTAGTATTTCCAGATTGAACAAAGATATTCCATGTCCATGTGGACGTGTCATCCATTGCACCGAATGTCATACTTGCACAACTTGGGGAGGGGAACATTGATCATCCAGTCTACTTTGCTAATTATCAGACTATAAAAATAATTGTACCAAGAGGGCGAACCAGGGTGTGGCTATGGTATATTCCCTACAAAAAAATTTGCACTACTTACTAGGCACCCCCTTTAAATTTTTTATTGGCCATTCAGCACTCAAATATTTGGTTAACAATCCATTTTGGGGGGAGAATATGTTGATGGCTTCTACTCTTTCAAGAACTTGAGTTTGAGGTAGTCGTTAAACCATGCAAACACAATGTAGGCCAGAATAATCTTCGAGGATCAAATCAAGGGAAGCAGAGCATAGCTTAGATGATGAGTTTCCTGGTGCACAACTCTTTCGATTAGAGGCAGTGCTAGATCAACTTGTTTAAATTACAGCATACCTTACAACAAGTCAAACGGAAAACGGATATACACAGGCACAACATTGACAACTGGTGACCCCCAGCGCCAATTATCAATTGATCATCAAGAACTTGTAAAAACTTGGCACGGACGACACCCTACGCAGGTGTTTCTTAGATCATGAACAAGCCATGATCCTTTATGAGGCACATGAAGGCATAGCAGGGGGACACAACACTGGAAAAAAAATGGCCCACAAAGTGTTACGCACAGGGTTATGTCGGTCGTTGGTATTTTCATATGATAAGGAATATTACAAACATTGTGGCGTTTGTCGGTGGATCAACAAACCTTACTGACGAGATGAATTATCGGTATTCTCATACACACCACTAAAACCATTCAAAAAATGTGATATTGACTTCATAGGACCAATTGGTCCCATGGCATGTTGAACGAGGGAATGTGTTACATTATTACCTAGCCACATAGTATTTGACACGTTGGTTGGAAGTTGTGCCAATAAAATATTGTACTGCAGAAACAGTCGCACGCTTCATATTTGAGCACATGATCACAAGGTTTGGCTACCCAAAATTGTTAATGAGTGATCATGGTGCACACTTATTGAACGACACTATCCACGCATTCACTAAATAATTTATGATCCATCACCAAAAGAGTACCTTATATTTCCCACAAGTCAATGGTACAGTTGAAGCATTCAATAAGATATTAGAGCATGCACTAACCAGGGTTTGTAATGTGCAGTGCTATGACTAGGATCAGTGGATTCCAGCAGTACTATGGACAAATAGAACAACATGTAAATGGTTGAATAAGCTACAACCTTCAAGTTAGTCTATGGAAAAGAGGTCGTAATGCCCTTAGATTTTGTCATCCCAAGTTTGTGAATTTCTCTCTCCACATAAATGTCTGATGATCAATCCCTTCAGAAGTAGTTGGATAAAATTATGGAACTCGAAGAGGACTGACTCATGGTGAGTCACAGCCAATTGGTTGAAAAGAAGAGACAGAAGGCATGGCATGACCATAAGATTCAGAAGAAAAGAAATTCTACATCATGTTTCTTTGGTATTATTATATGGTAGTAAGTTTCTTAAGCACCCTGGCATGACTAGGCTCTGACATTGTTAGGCTATGATAATCCAAACCCACTGAATATTCCATGGCATCGACACCTTCACGAGCATATTCATAGCTTTTCATTGACACACCCAATAAGTATGGGATTCTTCTCAAAACGGCTAAATTCATGTTTCGGCAGATCCATTACTCTCTACTACAAGGGGCTCCTAATGACTTCAATTACCATGTTTCGTTATCTTTTGGAAGCTCCGGGAATCACCTCATGCAGGTATCCCATCTCTTTATCTCCTTATGTTATCTCTCGACGGCATAATCCCTTGTTTCAATTCGCCAACCATTTGTTGAATAGGACGATTCTCTAACTCACAACGAGACTCCACTCTTCCACCACATTGGACCTTTCAGTGTAAACCTTTAACAATTTCTCAAGAGATCCCACAATGGTGACTTAGTGGGACTTTTGTAGGCAGCTATAGCATCACAGATTGATAATTCTAACAAATATCTTCATCCTAGTCTTGACTCTACCTTCACTCTTCCAAAAGCATTTTAATTTTTCCACCAAATAATTAAACAAAAAAATCAGTTTGCAAATAAAATTATCTTTGTTTTCGTTCTATTTCAAGTAAAAAAACATTATGTTATCATTTGGTTAGCTTTCCTCTTATGTTCACCACTTAAATGGTGTGTGCAATCCCTAGATTCGTCTCTCGGTCCGTGGACTCTTCACCCATTTTTCCCTTCACTTTTTTTATTCATCATGGCTCTCATACCATGTGAGTTTCATATAAGAATGTGTACAAAATGCAAACCATAATATATTAAGAGAGAATGATATGATTGATTATTTTATATTGTGATGTCGATATCAATAAATAAGGATACAATGTCTCATACTAAATTTTTGTGTAACCACTTTATTAATTTAGTTCTAACTTGATCTAACATAACTTTATTTATAACATGTGATATATAAATGAATCCAAGGGTGGCAAAGAGCAGGTGGGGTTCTCATTAACTCAAAAGGGAAGATAGAATGTACCTATGCATGGAGTTTAGGAATCATTTCCAACAATCTTGTCAAGGCTTATACCCTTCTGCAAGGATTAAGGCTTGATGCTCCCCTTAATATTCATAATCTAATTGTAGTGGGGAACTCAAAGAATGTCATTAGACATATAGTTTAGGACACAAGCACTAGGGACTTTATATTAGCGTTGGTGTTCATCAGGATTTAGCACTAGGTACAAGATTTTTTCATGTGCTCCATGAAAATAATCAAATTGCGGAGCATTACGCAAATAAGGTTGCGTGTGGAAATGGGAGGAGCATAGTTATCAACCAATCTCGTGAAGTCATTTTTCTCCTCATGAAATATCAAATCGAAGGGTACTCGAATCCTTTCAAAAAGTATGAGTCTCAATTTAAAATCCTAGGGGTGGTGTGATGGCTCTCAGGTTGCATGTCTCAATTGCATCATTGTTGCAATTATTAAATAATAAGCCTCTGCTCACATATCCAAGGTTGGGTTAAGAGCATGCATCAAGATGTGGTTCTTCGAGAATTCTAGTTTATTGGTTCACAACTTGGGTTGGATACCATTGGATTGGCCCCAACCTTGTAGATTTTTGGTTTTTGGTTTGGTCCCCAACTTTGTGGTTTGAAGTCTCTAAGATCACAGGATCGATGGCATAGAGAAATTGTGGTTCTTGTCCCTTCTTTCTCCTAGGTAAGCAGTGGTTCTTTTGTTTCTTTGCCCTTAGTTTTCTAGAATTGGGGGCTTTCCTTTATCTCGGCCCAACTTGTTCAATGGTATTTTCCTCTAGTGTAGCTTTGGTTGATCTGGGATTTTCTTGTCCTAGTTCTAGTGCGCTGGTTCGACTTCTTGGAAGTCAACCCTTTGTGTCATGGTTCTTAGTAAAAAGAGGGGATTTAGCTAAGGGGGGAAAAGGAAGCATGTTGAGTCATTCATGTGTGTATTCGTAAAATGAGATAATTGGGGGTCCTACTAAATAATGAGATTTTGAATCTAAAATTTTACCTTAATTGAGTTGTGCGCAATGGAGGACTAATAATTGTGTTGCCACCCTCCATGTTAGTGGCTAAATATTTTGGGCTTGGTTTTGAGTCTTGCATCACCCTCTTCCAAAGCACATCTCTAGTATTGGCATATTCTTTAGTTCTCTCATGGATCTGAGGAATGATCTTTAGTAATTTATTCAAAGACATGGGAGTAAAATAGAAGGCAACGGTGCCTCAATACAGTTGCTTTCCAAGAAGCTATAGGATCATAAAATAAACATAGCATCCCAACTAGAAATTGGTATGGGAATATTGATTCAACAAAAGAGTCATATCAGCAAACTGGAAGAAGAATGCAAAGCTCTACACCATATTTCATAAATTGTTTCAAAGGAAACAGGTTGGCCCCTACGTGATGAAGGAAATATCAGTTGTTAGTCAAGCCAAGGATGCTTCAGTACATCAACTTCCAAACTTGAATGTGAAGGTGCAAGACAATCACAAAGAAGCTACAAATGAGGCTAGCAGTAACCACATCTTTAGTTAGTTGTCCATGTGTGTTAGAATAGTAAGGTTTTTAGATACTTTTTGAAGAATTCACACAGTGAAGTTATTCCTTGAAATTTTGTATGTAACAGTGTTTGAATTGGATACTTTATGGCATGATTCAAGATATATTTTGATATATAGCTATTGGCAATTAGACCTTCGTATGGTAACTCTGTTGGAATATTCACCAATACTGAGAGGGGGGGTGAATCATTATTGAGCACTTTTAATTAATTTCAATCACAACATTAACTTATCAATTTTTCCATTCACTTATGATTGCATTTAACATATCATAAACATATAACCATAAACGATGCATCAAATCATTCATAGATACACAGTACATCAGTATTTTATGTGGAAACCCAAATGGGAGAAAACCACAAAATGTTTTCTTATATATCAATTATTGCATTCATAGGAAGCACCAACTTTCAAATTCTTTAGCACCAACTAGAAAGAGGCTCCAACCCCCTATTTATAGGCTCCAACCTGAAGGAAGCTACAACTCCTTGAATCCTCCAGCTCCAACTAGAAGGAGGCTCCAACCCCCTGATTTACAAAATCCAACCTAAAGAAAGCTCCAACTCCATGTATTCTCTAGCTCCAACTAAAAGGAGGCTCCAACCCCCTAGTTTAGAGGCACCAACCTGAAGGAGACTTCGATCTCCTACCTTGAACCACCATGCCGCCCTAAAATATAAGTGTAGACTCAACCTCTCACCAACATTTTCCCTTATAATCAAACTGTCACTATCATCATCCAACTTGTCATTGTCCTTGTCAATGATACTAATACATCGTCATCATCAATAAGACCAGATCCAGTCTCATAAATCATACACTAGGACCATCACCAAGATGTGCATTAAATCATATGCTAAGACATGTGTGCCATATCATCCATGTAATAAGCATGCGCCATATCCATAAACCATGTGCCAAGATATGCCTCAAACATGTGCCATAACATCCATCAACCATGTACTAAATCATGTACCATAACATGCATCAACCATGTGCCAAGATATGTACCATAACATCCATCAACCATGTACCAAGATGTGTCTCAAACATGTAAACATATACCAAAGTACATCTCAAACTATGTGCCCAATATCCAAGATGCTTCTCAAACCATACGCCAAAAGCATGCCTTAAGCATGTGTCAAACCATCCAAGATATACCTTAAGCATATACCATAACCATCAAAATAGAACACATAAAAATCATAACTTTAGTCATGTAGCAACCCGATGTATGTGATCACAGACCTGTAGGCCTTCCTCAACTTCAGCAGCAAGAGAATAGCATCTTCATCAAACTTTACATCAGTCTCGCGGGACTAGTTTTTAGATTAGTCACAAACCCTAACTTTCAACAAGCATAAATATGTACCTGTAATGAATAAAGGATTGAAATTTGTACCCAATATTATTAAATATATTCTCTAAAATTCCTCCAAGTTTCACCCTCTAAGTCATCACTAAAAAGGAGTTATAGCGAAAATGACAGATCTTGTTGAATTTTGGCCTATTCTGCTGAATTTTGGCCTATTCTGGAGAGAGAGCRTGTAGAGCATGCCASGTGTTGAATATTTGATATCTGGTTCTGAAACTCAYAAGAAACATACTATGGATTGTACTCTTTCCAATGCAATTAGTCTCACAGAATTTGGATCCTCTATGAATAAGTTGTGAYTGTTTTTCTCAGAACACATGTTTGAGACTAGTTTCAAGACTAGTCAAAAACCCTATCTTCCACAAAGTGTTTCTCCAAAAATACAATGACTAAGAAGCTGAAATTTTTACCACATATATCTTGATATATATTCTCAACATCTKCCAAGTTTCACTATCTGAATCATTCTAGTAACAATTTTATAGCGAAAATGGTAAGATGACCTTTAAATAACATACCTTAGAACATATCATCACAAGACTTCATCCTCCCTTGGAATTTTKCCCTTCTTCACTTCATCTTCCCTCTAAAATTTGCCTCGGATATCTTTGGTTACCTCAGATAAAAATCACTTGAGTTTATATGAAAAATCAACTCCTAGGAGTCTTATTTATACTAGATCTAGCACCCTCTTTTTAGGGTCGACTTGACCCAAATAAAATTCAATTTAATTTTTAATGATTATTCTATTGGAGTTGACTTTACCAAAAAAATCCTTAATATTTATTTTAATATTCATTGCAATGGGGCCAACTTATAACTTCTTGTTTGCAACAACTTTTCTTCTTTTAATTAATTTGGGTTTGACTTATCACTTCTTGTTACAATTGTTTAGGGCTTCTTAACCATACTTCAGAGCTTCCAACTTCAAGAGGGTGTATCTCCTTAACCATGAGGAACCACGTGGAGTACCACCTATTGTTGAAAACGACATGATGAGGAATATCAATCTATGAGGGTCTTACATGCAATTTCAATGTCCTTCATCCTTATTTTCCTCAAACAACTTCAGGCTTCATGACCACACCTCTGGGGCTTCTTGTAGGATTCTTCAAAGTGTCTTCATGTGAGGGCCATGCTTAAAGCTACGCCATAAGGGGACCACTTGGGATACTCCTTCAAATAAACCCATCACTTCTAGGGAATTATTGGACTTGTTTCGGGGCTTCTTATAAGGTTGGAATGCTTCTTCTAGGGTTGACATCAATGACAACCAACTTTCCAACAATCTCCCTCTTTGGCATTGATAGAAATACTCATAATCCCCCTATGACATTGCTCATGATGTTTCTCTCCTCATGTTTCTCTCCCCCTTTGACATCAATGGAAAAGGGTAAATCTCTTTGGGGTTTCTCCCTTTGTCTTCATCCTTCTGATCTTTCTCTTCCCTTTTGACATTAAGGGTAACTCCCTCTGATGATTTCTCTCCCCTTGTCCTATTTTGCAAGATGTCGTGTAGATCAATTTGGGGCTTCCTGTATATTTTTTCTTTCCTCTCTTCCGATGCTTTGTCCATTGGTGCTTCCTATTACTATAATCTATTGACGTATATTAAAAGCATTCATGTTAAAGTTTCTTCATCACTTGACTTCAAGTCTTTGTGGCTTTTCATCTTCACTGAACTGACAGCAATGAGATAATCATCCATCAATCTTCTCTTGATAGTATAACTCTTCTTGATGGCTTCTCTCTGTCTTGTTGTGCCTTTATTGCTTGCCTTTCTGCCTGGTTTTACCTGTCATTACGACTTACTTCCGAGTCATATGATTTACAATGAATCCATCTTCCTTTTTGCAATTCCTTCTGAACTCATGCTTTCATCCATTGTCATGTATCTTCTCTTGTTCATGTCAAGTATAGCATTATAGACCTGCCAATCATCTTTGTCCATATGTCATAACAATTGTTCATGACTCTACTACACAATTGCACACATTACTGACTAATTTGCCACTTCATTGTTCTGAGAGCTTCTTCGAATATGTTGCAACTGATCACTGCATATTCTTGTTTTTCAAGCCGAATCAAATATGTCTACTAGTACTATGTCTTCAAATCAAACTCTGCAAGTTTGCATGGGGATGAAAACTAATTCTTAATAAACCAATCTATCACGAGATATTATGCACCTCTGTCATCAATCCATTTTGAATCTTCCTTCCCAAATTATGCAAACAAACACTTCAGATTGCCTGAAAGATAGTTCTTTGATCTACAATAGTTGTTGCTTAGACTCCCCCTCTTCAATATTCACATTGTTGGGAGTCTCCAAACCATATGGCTTATAATAATGGATGAAGTCACTATGATGTGGAGTCATCATTGACATATTCATCTTTACCTGTAGATTCATCATAATTTTGCACTACTGCAAATCCTGAGAGTATGATTTATGGGAGCACCTCATTCCCCTGCTCTTCATTTGCCTGCTCTTTTTGTTCTTGATTTCTTCTCCAAACTTTCTTGTACCTAATATTAGTTTTTTTCTTCATGGAATACTTCATCGTGTTTTTACAATCATGAGTTATGTGTCCATAGTTGTGTCATTTGCAACATTCGATATTGTATGGGGCCACATAAACATTTATTGTGTGCTTGAACATTTCTTCCATAAGCTCTGCAATCTACAGTTTTATGTCCAAAGTTATTAAATGTAAAACAATAACCATAAAAGAAACTTTGATACCTACAAGTAAATAATGTTATTTGTGATGTAGTCCTTCTGAATTCATACATTGGTTGATCACAATCTACTCTGTTGTTGTTTCCTTCACAGTGATTTAACCTTCTTTGATACCTGGAGGTAGAAAGTCTTCTTTGAAATACGTCTCTTCTACATTCATTCATCTTTGACTCTTTCTGTCCATGGTTCCTTTGAGAATGTCTACATAATTCTTAGTCTTCTCTTCGTTCTTCTTTTCTGGCAACCTAGAACTCTTCTCTTCAACTTTCATTACTAGTTGTGTGGAGTTTACTCTCTCTCTGAATTTATTGTTGGGATTGGTATTTACATCTTCTTTACATGAGGTCTCACCAATGTATTTAATACTTATTTTATTGAATGGTGACCTTTGACAGCAGATAATATCTTCCAGTACTTGAGAGCTCTTCAAGTTCTTGTTGAGCTTGTCAACTTCAACCCTTAACATAACAACTTCTTCTTCAAGCTTCTCACAATCTTGTTCCTTTTTTGTCATCTGGATCTTCATAACTTCTTTCATTCTCTTTGCTTCTTCAAGTTGGGTCTTCAAGGAGGTGATATTTTCTTCAATTCTTCCTTTTTGTTGACTAAATTCTACTTCAAGCTTGTTTAAGTCCTCATATTTTTCCTTAAGATGACTTGTCAAGATTTATTTTCTCTTCTTTGTTTCATTTCTTTGTGATACGATTTTGTCTTTCAAACATTGTTTTTCTTTCAACTGATCCTTGAGAGTTTCTTCAATCAATTTGGCTTCTTCCAGCTGAGCTTTTAGATTTATGATAACCTGCTTGACTTCTTCAGAACCTTCCTTTAGCTTGATCAATTCTTCCTTGAGAGACTTTATTTCCCTCCTTTCTTTTTTAACTCACTTAAAACACGGATTAGTTTAGCCTCGAAATCCATTACACCTTCTTCACAATCTTCTTTTGGATCTGTCTGACATGATGAGCATATTTCTTCTAGTTCTGTCACGATATCTTCTTTATTTTAATCAACATGCTATGACTCTGTGATAAGAGTTGTTTCCTTGTAGTAAAGATTATGTAGTTTATTCCAAATCTCTTTGGTTGATGAACATTGTCCCAATGTCTTTTACTGAATCAGGTAATCATTTCAGGATGAAATCCATTGCTATTTTTTTGTTTCTTTTCAATTCCTTCTTGGTTGTAGTATTTGGTTTCTTTGAAGCAGTGTATCATGTAACAACTTATTATCAAACATAAAATATTTGTTCCTTTAAAAATGTTTTCATTCTTATATTTCACATCTCATAATGTTGACCATCCTGACCATCAAATATCAGTATTCCATTATCTATGTATCTATTATCCATGATCTGCCTTCCATCGGTTAGAGTGATTCTTGGAGGACCTGCTTTGATACCAATTGCAATTGGTCTAGGAGAATTTGGATCCTCTATGAATAATTTATGATTGTTTTGGTCAGAAGACTTGTTTGAGACTAGTTTCAAAACTAGTCAAAAACCTTATCTTCCACGGAGTGTATATCCAAAAATACGATGACCCAGAAGTTGAAATTTTTACCATGAGTACCTTGATATGTTTTCTCAACAACTACCAAGTTTCATTATCACCCACTTCCTCTATCTAAGAAGACTGACTCGGGGCTATGTGAAGTATATCTCACATATAGAAGGTGGCTAAATAATTCTAGAAACAATGTTATAGCAAAAATGGTAAGATGACTTTTAAATAACATACCTTAGAACACATCATTACAATACTTCATATTCCCTTGGAATTTCTCCCTTCTTAACTTCATCTTCTCTATGATATTTGTCTCATATCTCTTTGGTTACCTCAGATAAAAATCACTTGAGTTTATACAACAAATGAACTCCTAGGTACCTTATTTATACTAGATCTGACACCCTCTTTTTAGGGCCGACTTGACCCAAATAAAATTCAATTTAACTTGTAATGATTATTCCATTAGGGCCTACTTTACCAAAAATATCCTTAATATTTATTCTAATATTCATTGTGATGGGGCCAACTTGTAACTTCTTATTTGCCACAACTTTTCTTCTTTTAATTAATTTGGGGCCAACTTCAAGAGAGCATATCTTCTTAATCGTGAGGAACCATGTGGTGTACCACCTACCATTGGAAATTTCATAACAAGGACTATCAATCTATGAGGATCTTATATGCAATTGTAATGTCCTTCGTAGTTTTCCTCAAACAACTTCGAGTTTTGTGACCACACCTCTAGGGCTTCTTGTAAGATTCTTCAAAGTGTCTTCCCGTGATTCTTCAAAGTCTCTTCCCGTGAAGGCCATGCTTAAAGCTACGCCATAAGGGGACCACTTTAGATACTCCTTCAAATAAATCCATCACTTCTAGGGGATTCTTGGACTTGCTTTGGGGCTTCTTCTAGAGTTAACATCAATGACAACCAAATTACCAACAAACTCTACTGCAAACAATTGTTGCAACATTTTTTCTTAACATAAACATATCTACCAATCCCTATTGAAAAAAAAAAAAAATGTGATATAGGTGTTTACTAAGACCTTAAGAAAGGTAAGGAATTATTTGGTTTGTTTTGGAATTTTATTTTTCTGCTAGAGAAAATTTAGGAGAAGCATTCCTAAATCAACATTGTTTTAATGAATTAAAATGTTAAAAAAATTGATATTGTAACAAATATTTTGAAAATTGAATTTCATATGAGTGTAGGAAAGAGATTCTGAGAGAGTGATTTTCATCTTCTACCCTCTTAATGTCACCAAGATGACAAATTGTTTCAATGTACAATGTTTTAGGAATTGTCCAATGCCCTATTTTACTATGGAACTAGTGAGAGTTTGTTCTTATTTTAAAAATGTTGATTTTCGTCTTTACAATAGTCAAGACAAAGAGATACTTTTAATCTTCTAGATAAAGGTTGATCACCTCCTTATGGTATCTTGATTTTATTTTATCCTCTAATTCTTATCACACCACAATTTCTCATTAAATTTAGATGTAATAATATTTTAATACTATTGTTATTCCATAGAGTGACCACTTCCATGGTTTCCCAATGATTTAGCCAACCCTGCTTGAGTTACAAGTGGTTTTCATTGGATTTTGAAGCAATATTAAGAAGCCTCTTGTTTTCCATGTTTATCTTGCTCTTGTACATTAAATACCAAGTCATGTCAGTCCTCTCGATGGGGGAAAGACTCACTTCTATGAAGATGATAGTATAGGGTGTATTGCCTTTAATTTTGAGATTATAAATATAAAACATTTTTGGATTTGTTCTATCTTTCCGACCTGGCCTTTAGCCCTTTTTTCATAGCTCTCTAGCCATACATTGATCTTCTTTTCCAAAATAATTCCATATAACATGGCTAAAAATAGGCTAATCATAATGGTCCTATAATTAAAGGGATTGTTTTTATCTCCGCTTTTAAAACTAGGTACAATGGGGCTTTGAGTCTAAGGTTTAAGGAAGCCCTGTTTGACTATTAAATCGAAGAGCTTGTGGATATGAAGGATGAGGATGAGACCCTCAATTTTTTAGATCTATGCTTGATAGTCTTCAATGTCTCTAGCTTTCCCTTTTGCGAGCTACTTAATTCCCCTACATCAGAAGATTTGCAAAGCTTTTTCATGTAGGAATTTCAGTCCCTCAAGAGAATCATATTGTTTTATTTAGTTTTATGACTAAAAACTTACCTCCAAATTTCTTAGGATCTAACTTGGAGAGGTGCAAAAGCTTCTCTTGTTTTTTATTTATATAATACATTTTTTTTCTTTTAATTAGAGCTTTGTATCTATTTATCTTGTCGAATTTTAAGGACTCATTAGAAGCATCCTTGATGGTTTTTCTAGCAATCTTACACTCTTTATCATACCAAGGGTTGGCCATTCTATTTTTCTTTTTACATGATACCTTGATACAAAACTTGTTAATGGAAGGGGAGAGAATTGTTGTAAAATAATGATAGAAGTCTTCAATATTGTACTTACTTCATAGAAGATTTAATTCATTATTTACATCCTTCAAAAACATATCAGTGTTATTTTTGTCGAAGGTCAAATGCTTTTGGTTATCAAAATTCTCTTCTATGGGGTTTTTATGCATGACAAAGCTTAGAGTTAGGGTTTAAGGCCTGTGACAAATTCGATCTCCTAGACATTTAAGATGTCAAAATTTATTATTTGGTTGTATACAAGAATAACAGAGATCACAAAATTTACGACATCACTGCTAAGCCCATGAATATAAGTCGTCCAGTTGGATTTTGACGGCTCCATTAGTGATCATTGCAAATTATTACATCTTGAAAATTGTAGAGCTTGATCAACTATGTACCAATCAAATTCTCAACCAAGTCTCTAGAGTTTCTTTTGTATCCGCTAGCTAAAGCAAGGTCCTCATCTAGCCATAGAAGATTAGGGCTGGAATCATTGTTTAAAATAATCACTTGATTAGTTGTTGTTCTAGCATTAAAGTCTCCTAGAAAGAGAAAATTGTCTTTATTTCTCACAAGGTAAATATCATGTTCTAATTCATTGTAAGGACAACTTTTATCTAGCTTGTTTTTCTTATAAAAGGAAATATAGATATGCATGAAATAAATATTGTTATGCAAATCTTCTTAGCATTAATATATGAAATCTCCATCCATGTGTATTGATTGAAATGATTGAAAGGATCTTTCTTATGAAGCCTAATGTGAGCAAAAACGTTATTTATGTAACAAGCTATGCCTTCAATTTCTATGCGATAGGATCTCTCGTTCTATAACAACTACAAGACAAAACCATCTATGTTAAGAACAGACTCTTACAGTCCCAAGTTTCAACAAGCAATATAATATTAATTTCACTCAAGATCCAACTTAAAATGGACCCTTTGCTCCATGGAAGGTCACAACAGTTCCAAGAGAGAATCCAAATGTCTCAAATTCCTATTTATTATTATATTTTTGGTCTCTATTCCTAATTATTGCTCATTTTCATTTCTTTTTAGCTTTTGAACTCCCTTCTAATAAAGGATCCAAATGCCTCAAATTCCTATTCATTATTATATTTTTTGTCTCTTCCTAATTATTGCTCATTTTCCTTTATTTTTAGCTTTTGAACCTCCTTCCTTAATTCAGAAAAAAATCTTCATTTATAAATATTCTTAACCCTTATACACTCGAGGTTTTACTCAGTTTGTCATATCTATAGTCATTAGAGTTTATCTTAACATGAATTAACATTTCTTTATGCTCAATTATTTTGTCTAATATCTTCTATTAAACAAATAATTTCAATTTCTAATTTATTTTGTAATTATTCCTTCTAACATGTCCTCATCTTTCTTTTCTATCAAACCAAAAATTATATAACCATTATTATATGTTAACTCAGGCAATAACTCCAATGTATTTAAAAAGAACAACACATTTAACTCCAATGTATTTGAAAAGCACAACATATTTAATGTATGCTCTTGCCAAAAAAGGAATCGGCTGCCATTCAATTATGCATGGACCTCGGGATTGAGGCTTATCTTTCTAATTGTTTAACGATTTTATAACTACACTACGATACTAATTTTTTGGAGTTTTTATTTCCCCGGGGATTTTCTCCAATGCCATGACTCATCTATATATCCCCATAACGATTATACAAAATATAATTTCAGTATTTAATTTTCCTTTCTATAGCTTATTAATATAAAGAACTTTGTGCTTCTACCTTTGACAGGTTTGCTCCACAACAATAATCTATATCCCTAGTCTAGAGTGCACTAACTACTATAGTGCCACTTAATGTCGTCTTGACAACGCAGATTATTCATTGTAAATCACATATGAAACTCATAAACCAAATGGACATGGAAAATGCATATTAATTACAGTGCAAAGTTGCTACTAGCAATGAAATTTTTTCCCTTTACCTCATCTTCCACATAAAACAAAAAGTAGACAGAATGTGGACCAAATGATCAAAAAACAGTCTTGCATCTAAGTTTCCAAAGAATAAATAACGTGAAGATCCGCGGGCAATCCCATATCCGTATAAATGCAAGAACCTATCAACAACAATCTCCAAACATCGCAAAGCACCAACAAATACAAATCCTAGAGGAACACTTAAAACTATCGTAAAGGCACAAATGCAAGAACCTATCAACAACAATCTCCAAACATCGCAGAGCACCAACAAATCCAAATCCTAGCGGAACACTTAAAACTATCGTCAAGGCACTTCCATCACCACTTGGCAAACGAACAGTCCCAAAAAAATATGTTTCACTATCTCCGAGCTATAGAAAACTAGACAAAGGCCATCAGAGAGTCCACTCTTGGCCAACCTTACCTAGACCAAGAATAAGAGGCGTCTCTAATGAAGCATGGAATACAGTGATCAAGAGACATATTATAGAAGTAGATGACCAAAGCACCAACCATAATCCCTCCAAAACAACACAAGCATCCCAATATTCATTTTCAACAACTCCAACTTTGGAATAAATCCTATCAACTCCATAATGAAGAAAGACTGAAGGGCCACTCCTTCCAAAAACAAGATGTGGAATCCATAAATCTCCCCATAAGAATATGCCCTTTCTACCCAATGGACAACCCTAAAATCAAGGCAAGTCTACCACAAGAACCCTGCTTATGCCAACTCCAAACGGGTAGGCAGGGTAAGTCCCAACACACCCTATGACTCTCCCAATGCAAGCAAACCAAACATTCAACAATTTTCCATGCTTTCCAAATGCTCTTAAAGATGAGGAATCCCAACACTTGAAAAAGGTTAGGTAATGAGATAATATCACATAACCCAAAAGCCCCTTGTACCCTACCGATATGCAACGCAGGAGTCTCTTATTCTTGGCCAACCTTACCTAGACCAAGAATAAGAGGTGTCTCTAATGAAGCATGGAATACAGTGATCAAGAGACATATTATAGAAGTAGATGACCAAAGCACCAACCCTAATCCCTCCAAAACAACACAAGTATCCCAATATTCATTTTCAACAACTCCCTCCAAAACAACACAAGTATCCCAATATTCATTTTCAACAACTCCAACTTTGGAATAAATCCTATCAACTCCATAATGAAGAAACATTGAAGGGCCACTCCTTCCAAAAACAAGATGCGGAATCCATAAATCACCCCATAAGAATATGCCCTTTCTACTCAATGGACAACCCTAAAATCAAGGCAACTCTACCACAAGAACCCTGCTTTGGAATAAATCCTATCAACTCCATAATGAAGAAACACTGAAGGGCCACTCCTTCCAAAAACAAGATGC
>ML789638.1:513971-526233 GCA_009831015.1 Picea engelmannii
CCTTATAAATAAAACCCATGGTTGGTTTATCACCATCCACCATTCTCAAGACTTTCACAAGAGGCGCACTAAATAGCACTATCTCCTCTGCCCTTTTCCAAAATGCTTTCTCATACACTTTTTCAACAATCTATTTGCCTTCGGCCTTCTTGCTCCACTAAGATGCATTCCACTCATCACAAGAGAACATCTTCCTCAGGTTGGCATTTTGGTCGATCATGGATTGCAACGTAAGAAAATCCGTTGCAAAATGTGTGATAGTTGACCTGACAAGCTCTTTTCCACCAGTGTTTTTTCTCATAAGGGTTAAACCCATGTGTGGTTGTAAATGTACCTTGTTGTGCTTTTACCTTGTTCCACTGTGTTTTTCACCCATTCAATTTTCCCAATATCCTCAAGCATGAGGTCCAAACAATGGGCTGCAAATGGATTCCACCAAATGGTACAATGCTTTTCCTCTAACATCCTTCCAGCGGCAACATAATTTGAGGCATTATCTGTGATAAGTTGTACAACATTCTGCACCCCCATCTCCTCAACTACTTCATCCAAAAGACAAAATAGTAAATGTGCATATTTCACTTGATCAGATGCATCCACTGATTTAAGGAACATAGTTCCTTTAGGGCAAGCAATAAAGAAGTTGAGAATGGTGCAAGATCGTTGATGAGTCCATCCATCAGACATGATTGTGCACCTTGTTTTAGACCATGACTCTTTGAACTCTATGAGATATTCATGTACTCTTTCAACTTCATTTTTAAAAGATGCCCCTTAATATCCTCATAACCAGGTTCCTTGAAGCCCGAAGCACATGAAGCTATAGCATCCAACATAGGTTGATAATAAACAGACTTTGCAGCATTGAAAGGTATGGTTGCATCATACCGCCACCTAGCAATGCATTCCCAAGCAGCCTCCCTTTCTATTTTCTTCCATTTGGCATCAATAGTGGGTTAAGCACTAGGGGTAGTGCGGGATACAAAAATGACTCAAGTTTACCACCAGGCCTTTTGGATGTTGATGCACCAGCACCACTTCCACCAACATGTTCTTCCCCAGGATTGTTTCTTTGGCTAGGATTGGTATAAGGATCACGCCCAGGGATTGGGAAAGCAAAGGATTCCTCAAAACTAGGAATTCTATCTTGAAGATCACTCTAAAATTGAGTTTCACTACTACTTTTCCCCACCTCTTTTCAAACCTTCTTATTCTTGGCTTTATTTGCTTGATAGGCATCAAGATGGCCCTGCATCTCAACTTTTAGTTCATTGGGAATTTCCTTGAATGGTTTTATATTCCCCCTTGCATGGGTTAAATGTTGCTTGATCCTAGTAATACTTCCTCCACCAACCTCCTTTTGGCAAAAATTACAAACCATTTTCCCATCAATCAATTAATGAACCCATGTTGGATCCCTCCTCTTTACGAGCAATGGAAACAAATACAAATCTACAAATAAAAATACTAAGTTTTTTAATTGCTAGGAGAAAACAACAATAATTTTAAGGAGAGTAATCACTATGGGTTTTGGGAGTATGGGTTTTGGGAGTAACTGCATAGTTTACATACCTTGAAATCTGCCCAAAAAAACTAGTTCCAAATATGCCCAAGAAAACTCGTCCAAGTCTACTCCAAATCAGCTCTAACTCTGCTCCAAATATGCTCCAAATCTAGTCCAAGAAACTCAGCAAAAGAACTCTCCAAATGAGCCCAACAATCAACTCTTCAAATCAGCCTAGCAACCTCTCTAAATGAAGCCAACAATCAGCTCTTCAAATCAGCCTAGCAACCTCTCCAAATCAGCCCTGCAATCAGCTCTCTAAAATCAACAAAAACCCTTAGCTCACAAACTCAAGAGAATCCAAATGAATAGTGTGAGTGAAATAGAGGGGGTGGGGTTGTTTTTATAGGTTTATTAGGGGCTCTAGACATTTCTAGAACCTTCCATTGCATGCCCCTTTTTTTATTTTTATTTTTAATTTACAAATCTGCTCACTTTTCCGTACATACGACAGTTGCACTGAACCGGCCGGTTCGAGAAAAAAAACTAATTCCGTACGGAACCGGTCATGGGCGGTTTGAATCACCGGTTTTTCCAGTGACCTGGTCGTACCGACCGGTTTTACTGGTTTTGGTCTGGTTCTGGTAACATTGCTTGGGACTTTATGGATTTCCTACAAGATTTTATCAAAGTTATTTACATACTAAAGGACACAACAAAGATGGTGGAGTAAACTGGGGCTGCAAACAAACTAGGAGGAGGTATAAATCAATGTTACCAAAACCGGACATGAATCAGTAAAACCGACTGGTTCGACCAGGTCACTGGCAAAACCGGTTCAAACCGGTGATTCAAACCACCCATGACCAGTTTCGTATGGAACCGGTTTTTTTTCTCAAACCGGTCGATTTTGTACAGCCGTCATAATACGGAACCGGTTTTCTTTCTCAGACCGGTCGATTTCGTACAGCCATCGTACAGACGGAAAAGTGAGCAGATTTACAAATTTAAAAAAATAAAAATAAAAAAGGGGCATGCAATGGAAGGTTCTAGAAATGTCTAGAACCCCTAATAAACCTATAAAAGCAACCCCACCCCCTCTATTTCACTCACACTATTCATTCGGGTACTCTTGATTTTGTGAGCTAGGGGTTTTTGTTGATTTTAGAGAGCTTATTACAGGGTTGATTTGGAGAGTTTGTTAGACTGATTTGAAGCGTTGATTGTTGGGCTCATTTGGAGAGTTATTTTGTTGAGTTTCTTGGAGCATATTTGGAGAAGACTTGGAGCTGATTTGGAGCAAACTTGGACGAATTTTCTTGGGCAGATTTGGAGCTGGTTTTGGGGGGCATATTTCAAGGTATGTAAAATATGCAGTTACTCCCAAAAACCATAGGGATTACTCTCCTTAAAATTATTGTTGTTTTCTCCTAACAATCAAAAAAGCATAGGGCTTTTATTTGCAGATTTGTATTTGTTTCCATGGCTCCTAAAGAGAAAAGGGATCCAGCATGGGTTCAATGTCAATTGATTGATGGGAAAATGGTTTGTAATTTTTGCGAAAAAGAGGTTGGTGGGGGAGGTATTAATAGGATCAAGCAACATTTAGCCCATGCAAGGGCGAATATAAAACCATGCAAGAAGTTCCCGATGAACTAAAAGCTGAGATGCAGGGCCATCTTGATGCCTATCAAGCAAATAAAGCCAAGAATAAGAAGGTTTGAAAAGAGGTGGGGAGAAGTAGTAGTGGAACTCAATTTTAGAGTGATCTTCAAGATAGAATTCCTAGTTTTGAGGAATCCTCTGCTTTCTGAATCCCTGGGCATGATCCTTATACCAATCCTAGCCAAAGAAACAATCCTGGGGAAGAACATGTTGGTGGAAGTGGTGTTGGTGCATCAACATCCAAAAGGCCTAGTGCTCAACCCACTATTGATGCCAAATGGAAGAAGATAGAAAGGGAGGTTGCTTGGGAACGCATTGCTAGGTGGTGGTATGATACAAACATACATTTCAATGCTACAAGGTTTGTTTATTATCAACCTATGTTGGATGATATAGCGTCATGTGGTCTGGGCTTCATGGGACCTCGTTATGATGATATTAGGGGGCATCTTTTAAAAAATGAAGTTGAAAGAGTACAAGAATACCTCATAGAATTCAAGGAGTCATGGTTTAAAACAGGGTGCACAATCATGTCTAATGGATGGACTGATCAACGATCCCGCCCCATTCTCAACTTCCTTATTGCTTGCCCTAAAGGAACTATGTTCCTTAAATCAGTGGATGCATCTGATCAAGTGAAAGATGCACATTTACTATTTCGTCTTTTGGATGAAGTAGTTGAAGAGGTTGGGGTGCAGAAAGTTGTACAACTTATCACAGATAATGCCTCAAATTATGTTGGAGCTAGAAGGATGTTAGAGGAAAATCATTGTACCATTTGGTGGACTCCATGTGCAGCCCATTGTTTGGACCTCATGCTTGAGGATATTGGGAAAATTGAATGGGTGAAAAACACAATGGAACAAGGTAAAAGCATAACAAAGTACATTTACAACCACACATGGGTTTTGACCCTTATGAGAAAAAACATTAATGGAAAAGAGCTTGTCAAATCAATATCACACGTTTTGCAACGAATTTTCTTATGTTGCAATCCATGATCGACCAAAAAGCCAACCTGAGGAAGATGTTCTCTTGTGATGAGTGGAATTCATCTCTATGGAGCAAGAAGGATGATGGCAAAGAGATTGTTGAAAATGTGTATGAGAAAGCATTTTGGAAAAGGGCAGAGGAGATAGTGTTATTTAGTGCGCCTCTTGTGAAAGTCTTGAGAATGGTGGATGGTGATAAACTAGCCATGGGTTTTATTTATGAGGCCATGGATCAAGCCAAAGAGGCAATAAAGGAAGCATATCAAGGTAAAATACAAAAGTATCTTCCTTTGTGGAGAATCATTGATGAAAGATGGAATAAACAACTCCATCGGCCTTTACATGTTGCAGGATATTACTTGAATCCTAGGTAAGTAGTAAGTAATTTCAAATTTTTTAAGATATATTATTAAATTTTAATTGCAAATGTTTAAAACTTATCTGAAGTTTCAAACTCATTGACTCTTGACTCTTTGAAAGGTACCATTACACAATATTTTGAAGCGAATGGGGAGGCAAAAGAAGGATTATACAAATGCATTGAGCACATGGTCCCTCATTCCAACAAACAAGATGAGATACACAGCAAACTCTTGCATTTCAATGAGAGTATTGGTACCTTTGGCATGGCTATGGCTCTTCGAAGTAGAGCAAAAATTAAGTCAAACTTTCAAACTCTTTTGTTAAATCTTCTTTGTCTTTACATGTAGCTTATTGGTGGCAGCAATTTGGTAGCCAATGCCCTGAATTGCAGAAATTTGCAATTCGGATATTGAGCCAAACATGCAGTGCTTCTTGGTGTGAATGCAACTGGAGTGTTTTTGAGCATATACACACCAAGAAGTGAAACCGTTTAGAGCAAAATCGGTTGAATGATATGGTATTTGTTCAATATATCCTTAGGTTGAGGCACAATCAGTTGTTGAACAAGACCCCTGAATCCAACAACATATTCTTGGATGATGTTGATCCCTCGTCAAATTGGGTTGTGGAGACCTGTCCAGCAGCTTTTGACAATGAAGACCTTTCCTAGATGGATTTGGATCCCCAACCACATCAAGAGAATGTGTGCATTGATGTTGCAGTTGTATCTTTGCCTTCTGGACCAAGGGAATCAAGCCAGACGGAATCCCCCTGTTGAGTCTACTCATGCTGAGGATGTAGATGATGACTTTGAGTCTGAGTCCCCTGAGTCTGAGTCCCCTGAGTCTAAGTTTCAGTATGCAGATTCAAATTATTAGATTGCATAGTCTCTGGTCTAGACTCTAGAGTTATTTTTGGACTTTATAGACCATTTAGAGCCTTTTTGATGATGTATTTTGATTCAGATATTCATATGACTATGGAGTGCAGTTACTCTTAGTGCTATTTTGGTTTTATACATTGTTACTTGTTATAATATATATATATATATATATGAGAAACTTTGCAAATTTGTGTATAATGGTTTGGATTCACATGGATGCACATGAATATGTATTTCTTTTTCAAAATTTGAATATTTTATGTATTTTTTAGTGACCGGTTTTTATAACTTTGGTCCCAAGACTTTATCTGAGTGCCTAGTGTGAATAACTTTTCTGATTTCCCATCCTTTAATAAGCAAAAGAAGGGCCTCATTATTAACGGTTGATAATAGATTTGGGATGTGGACAAGAAAGGTATCTTGATCTTCCTTTATAGAAGGATTTCCAGGCTCTGTAATCAACATGTTGAAGTGAAGAAGGGCTTGCTAGAGTGGAATGTTTCATCAATCTCTCTTGCGTTTCCTGTGGCCTTTCCTCCCAAAGTTTCCAAGCAGATCCAGGGCCTTGAACATTTTAGCTGATCCATTTTTTTTATATTCCTCCCGAACCTCTTTATTTTTTGTTCCCAAATGTAAGCTTTAGAACCATATAAACCTTAAGGGTTGTGCAGGAAGAAGAAATCAGGTCCTCAAAAAGCTGGTGTTCCATCCAGACTGAGCTGAATCGAAAAGGAAGAGGACCATGACTCTCTGGAGCAGAAATTTCTAGATAGATGGGCCCATGATCAGTTATCGAGGGAAAGATGGAGGAAGAGAGGACTAATCTGTTTCCCAAGGAGGCTTGACTAGGAACCTATCAGGCTTCTCAGCAAGAAACCTAGGTCCAATTATTTTGTTTGTCCAAATGCAATTTCCCTTTCTCAGCTTGACATCTTGGAACCAAAAATGAGTCATCAAATCTCCAATGGTTTCCTGCATGGGTTTCTCACAGGCAGACCACCATTTTTTCGTTGATGTCGAAAACTAGATTACCCATTGAACAAGGGGAAAAGAGATAGGAAATCAACTAAAGAGGACCAACAGTTATTTTTCACCATAGGATTACTAGGGTCATACATATTAAAAACTTGAAATGACAGGCCAGAGTGGATTACCTCAAAGTGCATGACGATCCAATGGTCTGTTTTGTATTCTCTTCTTGCTCTGAAAAGATTTGGATCCCATAAAATCATTAAGCCTCCTAAGAGCCCTCTAGATTCTTTTTCTATGAAATCTGCCTGTCCCCACCATCATTTTCTTCATGGCAGAAAACACAAAAGAACCAGATTGGTTTCTTGCAAAAAGACCACAGCTGGTTTTTTATTTTTAGAAGATGATTCAATTCTTTCTTTCTCACGCCACTTGTCCAGTGTCTCTTCCAGGAGCCTTCTATGTCTGGCTTTCTTCTTCAGGGAGAAGGGGCCCTTCTTCCTCCGAATAGCCCAGAGATGAGGGGGATTTCTATAACTCTGAATCCTTCCCAGGCTTTTTATATACCAAAGGAACTGTCTACTGTTTCAAGGGCATAATCACTTCACTGTCAGAATGAGCAATAGGGATTTCACCTTCCTCCATCAGGGAAATCTGATCTGATTATGGGGCGCCCCCTTCATTCTCATTTTCTGCTTGAATATTTACTCGTTATTCTTCCTGTTCTTCATTATCAAGGGCAGAGAATTCATTTCACACTTGTTTATGGCTGCATCTTCTTGGTCCCATGAGACTGCTTCTATTTTTCTGTTTGAGACCTTAAATCACCCTTCCTCCTAAGCTAGTGCTTGAGCAATGAGAAGCTAGATGGGCTTTCTTTGGACATCTCTTGGCAAAACTCCCATATTTGTGGCAATGGTTGCCTTAAATGTGATTTGCTCATAATTCAGATTTGAATATGCTGCACCCAATCCCTGATTTAAATCTCCAAGGATTATGATTGCCCTTTTTTAAATCAATCTCCACAGAGATCCTTTCACAAGCATATACTTTGCTTAGCTTTTGTTTTATCTATGTACCTCCCAAGCACATTTCCTGTTTCTTTCAAGGTTTCATCATCTCACAAAATCAAATGAGGAAAGGGAGTTGCACCCAAACTGGGATTTTGCAGTTGAAACTTCATCCTCTCAGTCAAAGTTTAAAAAACCAGTAGTTAAGATATAGACAATTAGCTCATTTAAAACTGGGGCATCCCCTGAAATATTCTCTCTATCCTCATTCCACTCAAAGAAAAAGGAATAAAAAACTTTCCCACAGTAAAAGTGGTTTACAGCTACCTGGATGTGAGGCATCCAATGGAGCTTGATCAAATCTTCCATGGCCTTTGGACTCGTCCAAGTGCCATTAAACTTTCAGATCAGGGCGTGTTCCACGAATTGCATGGCTTTATTTAGCTACGAGTCCCGATCATATCTTTTTAGATTCTACAGCTGCTTCAGCCATGATTCCCTTAAAGTAAATTGCAGCTCAAGAGAAAGAATGCAGGAGGAGCCTGAGCTCCCTTCCTGCACTATGGGCATAGGAGAGCTGAGACAGAATGAGGGAGAATTGGGAAGGAGAAACATAATGACAGAGAAGCAGAACCAAGGGCAACCAGACTAAAGCAAAGGACAACTAAGGGAGGTCAACCAGGGTGAGTCGGATTGATGCAATGTGATGTAAAATCTATTTAATGTTACCTAATGACTTAAAATCAATGAATGGTGTCAAATTTACAGATTTTAGCATGTCTTGATTCAGCAAGTCTCTTAGAGAAGCTAATCAGTATGTATGAGAATTTTTAATCCTGCAAATAACTGACTCAATTGGAACTACTAAAGCTGACTCCCCAAAACATGGTTGACAGATGGATTTCTAATGTGGAGAAGTTAATGGTGGTCCCCCATGCTAATGCAGTCTTTGTAGATGAGGCCAGTTGCAAAGCTAGATGACTTGCCAAAATTGATAGACCTTAGTCACGGCTGCATAGCCAAAAGTCTTCTGGATATAAAGCTGATATTGTAAGGAGTTATTAACATCTTTGATCAAGAGGGATTTCCACAACCAAACATATGTGTGGGTGTGTGTCAAGAGTCCCAGCACCTGCTTCAAATACTTCAAACTTCACTGTAAAGGTATATTTTCATAATGGACTAGGGGAATAGCATCATCTTTCATGTCACTGCCTATCCACATATCCTATTCAATTTTGTAATAACTTCTAAGAAATAATTAAAATATTTTCTTCACATTAATTTGAACAACATCTTATAGTACTTATCTCCTAGAATTGTATTATGTTCAAGGTCTTTGTACTTGCTGAGACATTACACTGTCACTCAATTGTGTTTTGAATCCTTACACTCTTCTATTCAAGACCATATGTGAGCTGTCTCTAAGGTTTGCTAATTGTCGTGTTAATTTATCCTCCTTGAAAGTCAGTTTAGGTTAAGAGCATTTTAAAGTAATTTTGACTAGTTAATCAACAGTTCAGGAAAATATTTGTGAAGTACTTTATGCTAATAAACACATCAATCAATTACCTTTCACAAGCTTTTTACTCACAAGCATTCTCAAATTTTTAGCACAGGCTCCATTCAATGGACATGATACTGCAAGAAGTCCCATTGAACACATTCTCTATCTCAGCATATGCTTGCACTCTAAATTGGATTAGATACAACATACAATGTTGTCATCACGTGATGCACTATTCAATATATACAACAATTGGAAGAATAGTCCACAACTCAAAAAAGAGAAACCATAATCATAATCACCACACTAAAATAATAGGTTGGAAATTCTTACAGCTTGTCTTGTTGTTCTTGGAAACCCGTCAAGAATAAATCCTGTTTCACCCTTCAGGGCACTTTTTTCAAGATGTCGCGATAATAGATTAACAATGATATCATCTGGTACCAGTTTCCCTTGATTTACAATACTTGCCAGCTATAACATGAAATATCAAATTCCTGGTGTCAAAAAGCGATGAAAGCTAAAGAAAGTATAAGTGTCTTATTAAACAATTTTAACTTAATTTATTCTGTAACTAATTAAAAAGGAAATTTGAGTATCAGACCATCAAGAATTCTAAAGGGACCCCATCCAATTCTAAAACAAGCAAATCACAAAAACATTAACTAGCCTCTTTAATGGACCTTCCAGAATTTGAAAGGGACCCCATCTAATTCTAAAACAAGCAAATAGCAAATGAACATCAACTTTAATAAATGGAATCTTCACTAAAACAATAACTAGTCCCTCTAATAAACTAGAACAGTCTCTTTAAAAATATAAAATATTTGTTATGAACCAGAAACTTCACCAAAAATTAACTAGTATCTCTAATGGACCTTAAAGAGTTCTAAAGGGACCCCATCCAATTCTACAAGAAGCAAATAGCGAATGAATATCAACTTCAATAAATGGAATCTTCACTAAAACAATAACCATCTCTCTAATGGACTAGAACAATCTCTTTGACAATATAAAACATATGTTAAGAAATCCAATATAAATTATTATTACCAGTGTAAATCCATCTTAACCCCAGATCTATCCAGCACCAAGAGGAATCAAATTCCTTATAAAAATTTTCATCATTTGAGATGGATCTACACTAGTTGTAGCCCCACACAACTCTGTAGAACTGCAATTTATGAACTACAACTTATGAAGATATGGATATGTAAAAATACAATTTTGATTATTATTAAGATATTTATATTTGCATTGTAACAATATTCCTATGTAAATATCATATCTACAGTATCCATATTTATTTGTAAATCTAATATCTTTCTTTTTATCTTTCTATATAGCAGTTTTTAATGTATACATATCAAATCTCTCTTTCATATATACAGAGATATTTTCATTTCTCTTTGTATCTAGATTTGGCTAACATATATAGTATATCAAATCTCTCTCTAGTATTAATATTATTATTTGTAATAAGTATTTTTTTAAGCCGCCATGTACCCACCTGACAACATGTCTGTAGAAGTGCCTTTTGGCCCAATAAAACGCTGTTTAGAACATTAAAATATAAACCATATAAAACATTGTTTAAAACAAAGTCCACTGTTTCAACTTTCATGTCAACGCTGACACCTCAGCTGCAGCATTTGGATGTCAACTGATTAAGATGAAATCCAAACATAGACACATCGTTGTCAAGAATAGCATGAACAATAGCAGCTTTAAATTGAATAAATGATAGATATGGACATCAGAAAAAACCGATCAAAATATTTCTGCTTGAGTAAGTAGGGCAAAAACATTCAGACTTCGGAGATAGTCTGAAAGGCTTAAAAAAATAGAGCAAAACACTCTGTAATAATTCTTAAAAAACCTATATTATACACTAACATATTATTCTCGTGAACTTACGAAAGCGTGGTCTCTTATGCAAAACGAAATAGTATTCTTAACAATATTCGACCTCTGGTTCCTTTGTCTCATTGTCTTAAACTTTGGCCTCCTTGGGAGGAACTCTTATGCCTTCTGAAAGATTATTTATTTGATGAAAAAATATTCGATGAAAAAATATTAGAGACCATCTTGGATCAATTGACTGCTTGCATGAGATGTGATATAGAATGTATCCCTGTCAATATATTCTCCGCCTGGTGCACTAAGTATGATAAATTAGCTTCTGGGTGAAGCATCCCAGCACTGACAAAAAAATCATGAGATAGTATGTTGCTGCAGGTTTACAGAAAGATTTGAAAGATTTTGTCATTGCACCCATAGTTTTAAAAACCGGAATCGGAACTGAAACCAGTCGAGGGTCCAACCGGAACCAGTAATGAAACGATCGAACTGGTTTTTAAAAAAATACATAATATTTAAATTTTAACAAACAAAAAATATTTTTAAGATTTTAAATCATGCTTCCAAAGCATTAGAGACAATTAGAGACAACATATCCAAAGTATGCTCATGAATATATCAAAATGGCACCAAGTGCAATACATATCTAGAGATCGGAACATAAATACATAATCAAGGAGGCGCTAAATGGCCTCTACAACAGCAAATAACATACTAACAAGAGTCAAGACTACAAGTCACCATCGCATTGATCAACATGATCAACGATCAATCATCACTACCGCTAGAAATAGAAATGGCATGAGCATCCTCGCCCTCGTCATCATCATCTGTCTCTGACTCGGACTCGAACTCGAACTCAGACTCATCATCCTCGGGGACATCTGTGAATGTAGGCTCTAAAGTTGCACTAGTTGTAGTAGTACGAGTACGACGAGGCACACGAGGTAAACGACTACGCCTGCCTGCAGTTCCACTAGGGCCTGCCATGTCTGACTCTGGAATCAAACCGCGGGGCCCTAATATTGGATCTACATCCATCTACCATGCCTCAGCCACCTCCAAATCATAGTCGAGATCAAACTTTGGTGGGCGAGTCTCCACTACCCAATCTGAAGTTGGATCAACATCATCCAACACAATGGGGTCTAAAGTAGGTCTTTTGTTCAACAATTGGTTGCACTTAGTTGAAGGTTGTATTGCACGAAGACTAGATCATTTAACTGTTTATGTTCTAAACGGTTTCTCTTCTTCGTGTGAATCCTCTCAAAGACAAACCAATTGCACTCACACCCGGAAGCACTGCAAGTTTGACTCAACACTCTAATTGCAAACTTTTGCAATTGACATTGGTTGCCAAATGACTCCCACCAGTGTGCTGCAAAAACATAGTTAGTCGAGTTAGTTCCTTGAAGTAATAAATTATAAAGTACATAAAATTTAAAGTTTGAACTTTAAACTTTGGAATTGTTACCTGGCTCATCCACATCCCTGTTGAGTTTTCAATGA
>ML789638.1:543187-555773 GCA_009831015.1 Picea engelmannii
TCCATAAACTTGTGGTCAAAAGGTGGGATAATTTGAATGTTCCACTCCATGCCCTGGCATATGTCCTTACCCCAAAATATTATTCTTTATCTTGGTTGGCCCAACCAGCACCCAGGGGTGGGGAAAGGAGAAAACCACACACAAATCCAGAGGTGCAAACTGGATATATGCTTGCATTGGACAAGTTGGTACCTGATGAAGAGGAGTGTGCTCAAGTACGAAGCCAATTGAGCAAATACATCAGTGAGCATGGAGTCTTTGGTAACTTGCATGCAACCAAAGATCGAGACAGGTTGGGTGCTATTGAATGGTGGAACATATATGGCTCCCTTGCCAAAAATTTGCATATATTGGCGGTGAAGGTGCTTTCTCAGGTCGTTAACACCTCTTCAGAGGTGTTGGAGCAACTATAGCTTCATCCACAGTGTAAAGAGAAACAGCTTGAATGCAGACAGGGCAGAAAGCTTGGTTTATATGCATTACAACTTGAGGTTGTTGTCGCATTATTGTGATGCAGAGGGGAATGTTTTTTGTAAAAGAGATATGACTTGGGATAACAATCCAGAGGAGACTAATTTACAGGATGGAACCATTGTTTTAGAGCGCTTGGAAGAGGAACTTTTGAGTGATCATRATGGAGATCATATTCCTGGAGGAGACATGCCACCCCCATCCACTACAAGGGTTCCAGATTCATCAGTTTTACCTTTATCTACACAACGTCCATTGTCACGTGTGGGCCATTCAGTTGTTGGTCGTGTTCCACGATCACTTCCACCTGTTCCTGCTCTTATTCAAAGATCACGGAAGAAGAAACTAGAAGTTTCTCGTGGCAAGAGGAAAACTCGAGCATAGTACTTAGTTAAAAGATCATCGATTCATCACTAATCAATTAGTCAAATGATCTTATATCTATGTTTTCATGTTTTTTGCAATTGATTCAACATTCTGCATGTTGAATCAAAATATAAAAAACATCAAAATATATATTTTTTATATATTATATAAAAAACGCTCCCGCTCCCAAAGATTTTTGAAAATCTACGCTTCCCACTCCCGCTCCCCGCTCCCAACAGCCTTGAACAGGACAACAAAGAAATAAACATTACAGCAGAACTTTGGGGGTTATAAGGAGGTTATAACCCATTCTATATTGACCATCTAAACTCATCAGAAACCATCCTTGAAGTTTGAACAGAAGGTAGCATTGTTTAGTCGAGGTTGTTGAGCAAACACATCAAAGTGTTTGGCGAAAGTCTCAACCACATAGATCTGGACGGTTCGGTACCAAATCAGACGATTCCATCATAAACCAGTCGACCGGTTCGGTTTATTGGCCAGTTCGAACTGGTCGGCCATCAAGCCAGTCAAACCAACCGGTTCCAGTTCCGGTTTTTAAAACTATGATTGCACCCATGTATATACCCTAGTGTTGGCAGGTGTCCTGTTAAAGTGATGGCATGGAGAAGGACACTATGAACCTTCCAAGCATATGTCCCACTGCAGCATGACAGCTGTGGTAGTCCAACAGTTTGGGACCATCAAAGTGGGACATGTACCCATTAACTAACCGTGGCTTCTGCTCTGTATATGTTTTTTGGAAAAAAACTCAGATGTATGATAATAGAAATTATGAGCGAACTAAGAATTATGATACGTTGTGGTTGTAATTGACACCCCTGTTGGAGACCCAACATTGGCATGAATAGATTGGATACTTTGCTGTTTTGTGACAGTTTTATGACTGGTTTATGAGCATTGTAATTGCTGTTGGAAAATACTGAGTTCTGCAAATTCTATTCTTAGTACACTAGGCCAGAATCCATCAACTGACCAATGCTTTTAATTGGACATTCCCAATGTCAAGAGATTCGAAATCTGTGAAAAATGCGTTTCAAGATCCTTAGAGGTTTTTGATAGCTGCTTTGATCCTTGATAGTAACAGGAGTTTATAGAGGAAGTATAGTCTTGTGCTGCTGCTTGAATGTTTATGGATGAAAAGCTCGGTGTACACGTCAAGGCTGTTGATAGCTGCTCTGACCCTTGATAGTAACAGGAATTTATGGAGAAAGTATAGTCTTGTGCTTCTACTTGAATGTTTCTGGATGAAAAGCTTGGTGTACACTTAGAGGCTGTTGCATTATCTCCACCCTTGCATATTAATTTCCACTTGATTTGCTGAAGGTACATCCGCTCCATCTGGGTTTGCAACTGCTATTGTTGTTTCCAACTTCTGAGTTTTTGGATAGTTGTAGTTCAGAAAAAGATACCCGCTTCTATGATAGGCTGATAATTGAACCCTTCTATGATAGACTGATAATTGGACCTAACTGCTCCTTTAAATATGGTTCTTAATCTGGCACCTTAACATCATTTCCGTTCTTTAAAGTGGTTAAAGGATCTATTCTGGCAGCATATCTATCTCTATATGGCCTATGTCTCTACATCACTCTATAGATAAATGATAGATATCTATACCCATTGTTAACATTTGCTCGCTATCCATCTAAATCATCAGTATTCTATTTATTACTTCCATCAAGATTCTCTCACCTTGATCACTTTCACGGTGCCTGCCTGTAAAATCCCTAGGGTTTCTAGGCAGGAAAAGGGAATTAGGCCAGCTTGCAAACAAGTTAATTTAGCACAGTAACACACAGTCCTTTCACCATAAACAGGTAGCATTTATAGATAACCAACTTATGAGTAGAATCAATACTGTAACATAGTAATACCAGCAGTAATTATAACCATACAGTATCCAAAAACCAGCAGTAAAACCCTCTAAAGGCTGTTGTCACCACTTTAATAAACCTGCCATACAGTATCCAGACAATTGTTGATATTACCGCAGTTGTTATTGCAACAGAAAATTACTAAATTAGCCCTGGTACTGGACTAGTCACTACAACAGAAATATGCAATAAAACCTGGGTCTTAACTGCCTCCCAACAGTGGTTCGGTTCCTCCTTGTAGAGCTATCCTCTGTCAACCGCAATACCCTTACAGCCTGGACCAACAAGACTGGTAAAAGCACCCAGCACTTTCCTCAGTTCAGCAGAACTCTCCTCCAAGTGGACTGTGGTAGCAGACAGGGCTTCGGCCCCTTCCAGGACACAGGTACAAGATCTGGCCTTCCTTCCAAGTGCTAGTACAGGCCTGGAATAGTTTCCTGCAGCTCCCACATGCCCTCGGTCACCTCTCATAGTCATACACAGCAACTCGGCCTTCACTGAAACCCCTTCTCCAGTCCTCCACGTATTATAACAGCAAATTAGCTCCTTTAAGGGAGAAATCTGTCCACAAAATGCCACAGGAACCCTCAGTGATCCTTCTCCAGCAGCTAGACCTCCAACAAATATGTTGTTGATGCAAAGACTGAACCAAGGTTAAGCTAGGGTGAGCACAAGCCCACCAAAACCCAACAGAAGCAAAGGGTTTATCAACCCTCTACAGAACTGAGGCAACCGCCTCCCACAACAGAAAGGAACAATTCTAAATATCAATTCTTGTGTGTTTTTCCAATTGAGCCTCCCTCTCCTTATATAGTTTCCCTTTTTGCTTGATTCCCCTTTTTTGGTGGCTTATCCCTCGAGTTAGGGTCTTTTACCCTTTCCTTTACCCAATGGTGGCTTATCCCTTAAGTTGGGGGTCTTTTACCCCTTTCTTTGTCCCATGGACACCTTTAAAACCAGCAGCTGCCCTCCTTGTGCCCATTAAAGCCCCACGGTGTAATGATCCCAAGGCAATTTTTTTGCTTGGAGTCACTAACTAACCATTGATTTGATTATTAAGTGTGTGTATGCAGGTTGGCCATCAACATTTCGGCCTTAGGGTTTATTCAGTTACTCAGCCACAGATTATACAAGCATAATGGCCATCATATGAAGAACATCAACAATACACAAGATAGGAACCACAAGCAATAGTTGAACTTTATTATAAGAAAGCAAGCACCTGATACAAATAGCGAAGCAGATCTAGACCAGCCTCAGATGGCTTCAAGACAATAATAGAGTTGCATAAAAAATGCTCCCGGAGATACAAAGCAAGCCTCCGAAAGGTTGTAATAGAAGATGAACGCTCAACTGCAAAACTAGGGTTTAAGCCCAACCCTAAAGCAACCGGTACGGCCCCGCTGGGGCTGGTACGACCTGCTGAAGATGGTGGATACCAAGGATTCGGCCCTCCTGAAGATGAAGTCCCCCAGATGTTGCCAAACTCCTCCCAATGATAGATCAAGGCAATGGAAGCCTCCTCCTGAAGTATGGAGTCAAAACACTAAAGCCTCCTCCTGAAACTGCAAAAACCCTAAACTGGTACGGCCCTCCTGAAACCCTGAATATGACCAATAGTACAGCCTAGCTGAATATGGGCTTAGAATCTCCTAAAACTCTCTAGGATGATACATCGAGTCACCACAAGCCCCTGAGAGAAGTCCCAAGCTCGGATCGAGCTTATGGCCTTCTAGATCTGAGAAACAATGAATCACCAAATCGTCCTCTTCCTCCTGAAATCGTCTCAACCTGCAAATAGATGGTAGGGACGTGGTAACTCCTCCAAGAAACCCTCAAGTTGATGAGCAAGGCCTTGCAAGCAAAACCCTAATGTTGAAAACCATCAAAGCTTCCTCCTTATGCTGGATCAAGCTCTTCCTCAACCAATGGTGCGCCCCTATAAGAAAACCCTACCTGGTACAGCCCTGCTGATCCAGCTGGTACGACCCTGCTGATCCAGCTGGTACGACCCTGTTGATCCTCCTTAATAGCTGATAGATGTAGAATGGTGTGGATGGAGTATTTCATCCCCGAGACCAAGCTTGGAACAAGGTGAGTGGAATCTTTCGCCCCTGAGTTGTTCACTAGGGTTTGTAATATCAAAACCCTCAAAACTGTATGCTCAAGAGCATCAACAAGCAAATATCCAAAATCCAGAATGAATGAGAGGTGCGCCCTAGCCTTCTTTATACTTTTATTATATTTCCCTGTTGAGTTAAGTTAACCCCTAAGGTTAACTCCTAACTCAACCTCCAACGCTTCTATTTCCTCATTGAGTTATCTTTTTATCTCCTTTTACCTTTTTATTAAGTCAACTTAAGAATATAACCTTAGTTTGGTAGACTTTTCCCCTGAGTGTGAGACTATGGCCTAGTGGGGATGCCTAGGCCACTAAGTCTTCTCAAACCTCTTCATCAAGAGATGGGGGACATTACACACAGCTCCCCTTTAGTTGGGGACTATGGCCTACAGAGAACCCCCCAAGCCACTATGCCTAGTGGGGATGCCTAGGCCACTAAGTCTTCTCAAACCTCTTCATCAAGAGGTTGGGGGACATTACAATCCCTCCTCCGGTGGGGTTAAATGGGAGGGGACATGACACTGCCCCATAACATGATTTGGCTGTTCAGAGACAGGTCTTCAGCTGAGCACCTCCTCCTCTCAGCTCCCTAATACCCATTGCAATTTCTCTAACAGCTGGCTGGTAAGGATAACTGCTTTCAAACAAATACTTGTTTTTATGGCTTTGTTAAAGGCAAATCTAAAATAAAATATAAGAGTTGCAAAGACGATGTGTATAGTGATAGTAAGGCCTACAAATAGTTTTAGAACTACTAGCAAAATCTAGTGCCCTGCAATTTCCCATTTTGCTAACAGAAAAGAATGGCCTTCGAACATGTCTTTGATGGAAAGTGCAAGTATATAATGTAAGAGATATGTGACACAATATCTTGGGTTACCAAGTTTTGAGTAAAAGTACTGAGCTGGAAAGCTTGATTTAAAGTGGGTTCAGGCTGTCATAGTTTTAGGCATCAAATCTGACTTGTCAAGAAAAAGAAATTGTACGTGTGTTTCTCGGGTAGCATCAAGAGGGGATGTTACGTCATCTAGAAAGAAAAATAAAATAAAACCCTAAATTTGTTACCTCTGTTGCAGAAGGCCCGGACTGGGCAAGCTCATCTCTGAGAAGATCCCCTGTTGCGATATGAGGAATGCCCAAAAATCGCGAAAGCCGGCTAGCATAAGTTCCTTTACCAACACCGGGGCAACCCAGAAAAATCCACTGCATATGACTTGCTTTAGGATCCTCCTTAAGCGGCCGGCTCCGTGACCCTTGATCCATACCTGCTACACCCCATTGATTTGATGCTTTCTGGGAAGCCAACGTGGAATAACCCATGCGATAAATAGGTCTCATGAGGCGGTTGATCGCCGCCATCCTTAAGATGGAAAAACACCTCGGTTACCAGATTCGACCGTATTACAGCTTTTAGTGCGGAAATTCGCTAGTTACTCGACTTAAACCCTAAAAGATACCCAAAAGATGTCCAAATTTTTCAGTGCTGCTATGCCTTGGCAATTGTCTGGTGACTGGTCTGCTAGTGCCCCTATGCCTTATTCTGGTCAGATCGTCCTCCTCAGCTCGCCAAATTCTTTTAGGTTTAAACCTTTCAGCAGATGAAATACGGTTGGAGAG
The DNA here is from genome assembly GCA_009831015.1 of Picea engelmannii. Lineage (NCBI taxonomy): Eukaryota > Viridiplantae > Streptophyta > Pinopsida > Pinales > Pinaceae > Picea > Picea engelmannii. Next base: position 549,662 of record ML789638.1, read on the forward strand.
GCTGAGCCGATCTCGCACCAAAACGGTAATGCACTTGAGAAGCCCCAGGTGTAGCAATAGTTTTATAACACTTCACAATTCGCTTTATCGGAGATGGTCAAATTCCTTCCACCACATGTAAGGCAGAGCTCTATAGTTCGTGGCCGTTAGACTCCTTCCACCATGTACAGGGGCTTTATATTTGTCAAGGCTTGATATTGGGCTATTTGTATGGCAGATTCCATCCCGTGACAACCCGACACAATATAATATAATAAAACTGAGAATTAAATTTTTTAAAAAGACTTATGTCCTCCAAATATCAAAAACAGTACCGACACAATATAATATAATAAAACTGAGAATTAAATTTGTAAATTAGGTCAAAGAACTTAAGTTTTAAAATGAATTTGGCAAAAAAAAAAAGTTAAGTTAGGTTAAAGACCTTAAGTTTTAARATGAATTTRGCAAAAAAGTTAAACTTAAAATGAATTTGGCAAAAAAGTTGAATTTGTTGATTTTTTAATTCACTCCTTTGGATAAGTAAGTGTATACATAAAAGTAACTAGTATTATATGGTGTAAATTGAGAGTTTGATCATGGGTGTTTTTTTAGCATTCTATGTAATATAAAATATGAGATTCATTCTATGTAATAATAATAATAATAATTTATTTTTAAGGTCATCGTTAAGACACTAAATTGGTGTATGAGACCTCCTCCGTTGATTTGACTGGTAAAGTCTATAGAGGTATAAAATATAAGATTTTAAATTAGGTCAACGACCTTATGTTTTAAAATGAATTTGGCAAAAAAAATTGAATTTGTTCACTTTTTAATTCACTACTTTGGATAAGTGTATAGATAAAAGTAACTTGTATTATATATGGTGTAAATTGAGTTTGATCACATGTGTTTTTTTAGCATTCTATGTAATATAAAATATGAGATTCATTCTATGTAATATAAAATATGAGATTCTTGTGAGCTCATAAATGTGAAATGTAATATATTTTTTTTTGTATGTTTCATCTAGTTTTAAGGAGTATTTAAGTAATTTGAAAATCTCAAAAGAGTATATTCTTCGAGACTCGAAATGAGCTTAATTCAACTTTATAAATATTTCAAGTTTAGGAGTTTGGAGGGATTCTAGGTCCTTATGTTCTCACACTACATAAGTCTGCATCGCACCCATTATGTCATTTAAGTGCATTTAATAAGTTTTGGGGTTCATGAATTGGATGGACTTTATGCTTCATTTTTCTACTTTTTATAAGTTCCATGATGGACCCGACAATAATTAGCACATAGTGTTACAAACATTTTGGGCCTAGGAAAACTCTAATAGATTTCAAATGTTAGGGTAAGGAGAATGCATAAAGTCTTAAAACTCGTCCAAACTCTTAAGATCGTGTTATGTGGAACTATAGGACATAGACAAATCATCCATGGTCAATATGATCTAACCACTTCATTGTGTCATATTGTGTTGCATGGACTGATCCTAGGCATCCAGGTAAATCTTAAGTCTTGTGCACTCCATGCAGAAACCTTTGAAATTAACATGCCTTCCCCAAACCCAAAATATTAAGATAATATATCTTATTAATGTCCACTTAAACTAGTTTGGCTTGTGTAGCATGTGTTAAGCCCCTTTGTTGATGAAGGGAAATCAATTCTAGAAATTCAAACACCTTCCCTCACACAACACATGGGCTCTACATCCATTGGGGTTTGAACCTAGTTTGTTTGCATGGAGATGCCTCATCCCAACCATAAAAAGGTACATCCAGCCTGTAAGAATAGTTGTGCAACATGAAAATAAAGAACGTGAATTTTCTTTGTAGCCCAAAACCAAAAGTATTTATAAAACCTAGATGACACGACTCAAGTCTAAGGGTCTAATACTTAGTAATTTTCAATAGAAGAGGATTTATTGTGGTTTATCCATGTGTTTTAAGGCCATGTGTTAGAATTTGGAGCAACAAGCTATCTTATGGATTTCATTTTTGTTAATGTAATATTCAACATGAGGCAATGTGTGATCGGTATAATGTCTACAACGTCGATGATGTTGGCATCATCATGGTGGCATGGCAACCTTTGAACTTGCCACATGATCTAATGTCCCCATGTTTACCCTAGACACATGGGCTCTTACATTTCTTCATGACCCTTGGGTGATTTAAGATTTGTTTTAATTTAACAGATGGATTTATAAGAGGTTCTTAGTAGCATGCACTCTCGGACTCAAAAGTCTATGAAATGGGTTTAATTCAAATGTCAAAGTACCAAGAAACTTATACATGACCAAAACAATAAGCTATGAATAAACTTATATAAAGAATAAAATAAGAAGCTAACACTTGGTCGAAGTTCCAAACCCCGGAAAATTATAGAATAAACTTGAAATGTCCATCTAATTCAAAGAAAGTATTATGCAAATAAAGTAAAATAAAGAACCCATGATTGATCTGGATTATATTGAGGACAACATGAAGGCATAGATATAACAAGGAAACACATGGAGATATTGCAAGAAACACAATAATACAGTTAAACTTGTATTCTAGTAATGATTGTTTGGAATATAAAAGACTGTAAAATGCAAACACACAAGCTATCTAGAATGGTGGTAGTTTATCCCTAAAGAGAGAGATGTGTCGGCTACTCTCATTTGCAAGAAGTTGATTACAAAGAGGCTGAAAAGGCCTTTTAACATAAAGCATCAATGAGAAAATCCTAAACATCCAAAACCCTAACCCCAGAAGATGAAATGCCAAAAGGTTTGTGGGCCCTAATGTGGTTAATTGATACATCAACTTCATAGGGGCATAACTTTTGCATACGATCTATGTTTGGGACGCTCGATAGCCCATCGAAAAGGTCCTGTTGAAAATTACACATTCCTAACAACATAGTATATGCAAGTTATGTGTTGCCACACCAAAAAAACGTCGTTTAGGACATCAAAACAACCCTGGAAGTTTGGGACCCGAAAAACTGTAGCCAAGATGTGGAACCATTTTGAATTAGTGGAATAGGTGGTTTCCCACCAGTATCCACTTGGATTAGTCCTCCCACCTTAGGAAACAATGGTCCCCATTGCGTCAAGTTCCTCCATCAAATGGGGAATTTTTTGTTGAATCTTACTCCTAGTGAGCCACTTGCCTTAATGAAGAAATTGTCCTTCTTTAACGACCCAATAGAGTTGGATGTTCTATTGGCGGGTGCCCTTCGTCTTAGTGTCTATGATCTGATCAATTGTTTCTTGTTCAATGTAGTCAGGATTGAGTTTTTAGGGGCCAAGTACTCGGCCACGTCTGAAGTGTCTAGGAGAGGTGAAAAATATGGTCGAAGCAGCTCCACATTAAATACGGGGTGCAAGCCAGGAAAGGAGGAATAATTAATTCAAAATCATTCTCACCCATCACCTTGGTGATGGTGTAAAGCTCGTATCGAAGTGGGCAAAGCTTCTAATGGGGTCATGTGAGGCGCTCTTTCTGCAAATGCAACCATACCTTATCTCCCACTTGAAACTTGTTTAGTACCTAATGTTGATCATGGTGTCGCTTATACTTGGCGTTGGCTTTCTACAAACTATCATGAACTTGTCATTAGATGTGTTGGATTCATTCAACAAATTTGATTGCTCGATCAGCCTCAAATTGAGCATGGGAGGACTCTTCCTGTGCAGTTGCAATGGGTAGAGCTACGTCAATGGGGGCCAATGGTTGGAACCCTAACCACATCTAATAAGGGTTGTAGCTAATAGAGTTGTGGAGGGATATGTTGTAGCTATGTTGAACATAAGGAAGTCTCTCATCCCATGTGCGTGGATGTTTGGAATTGTACATCCTCAGGATATGAACAATCATCATGTTGACTACCTTTGTTTATCCATCAATCTGTGGGTGGAAGGCAGTCAATTTGGTCAGCTTGGTGTCCATCATCGACCACAGGCTAGACCAAAAAGTACTCAAGAACCTATTGTCTCATTATGAAATAATGGTTCGTGGGAACCCAAAATGAACCCAAGCACATTCAAAGAAGAGCTTAACAGTGGCCTCGGTTGTGATACTCTTCTTGCAAAGTGCCAAAATTGTCATATTAGAGAATTGATCAACGACCACGAAGGCACAATCATTACCATGCTTGGTTGAAGGTAGACCATACATGTAATCCATGGAGATAGACTCCCAAGGTCCATCAGGAGTAAGAAGAGGGGTGTATAGCCCCTGTTTCTTGATGGCAAGTTTGCTAATGGCGTAGGCAGTGTAGGATCTGATATACTTGTGGACATCTTGTCGGAGCTTCTACCAATAAAAATGATTTTGCATCACTACCATTGTTTTGTCCACACCAAAGTGTCATATCGCCCGACTGTAATGAGATTCCCAAATCATCTTTGCACACTCACTTGAAGGAATGTGGAGATGGCTCAGATGGCATAGCAATCCATCATGGAGATGAAAGTCTGGAACTGATTTTCCTGCATTCAATGTCTGATAGGTAGTAACAAATTCAGATTCATTGTTGTATAATTGTGGCCACTCAGAGGTCTCATGCCCACAAGAGTTAAGAACTATGGTTAGTGCCACAACCAGGAGTCGATTGAGTTAGTCTACAACATGGTTGGTGTTGCCCTTCTTGTACTTGATGATTAGTTTGGATGATTGTTTCCTTTCCTGTAGTGTAATGCTTCCACTGTCAACATGTTTGCACAATGGAGTACATATATTTATCATAGGTGGGGTATTTACAAACAATATCATATAATGTTTCATTGTTATAGGCCATCGGATGCCCATGTTGAGTGAGAAATGCACTGATAGCATAATCTAAAGCATCTGTCTCAATCTCAAATGGTTGTTGCAGTTCTAGCAGAATAAGGACTAGTGTTAAGCAGAAGCGGAATTTCAAATCCTTAAATGTTTTATGTTGTGATGCGGCTCAAACAAACTTAGCCTTGGCTCCACCTTTGGTCACCTTGCTTAGGGCCCAAGTGATATGAGAGAACCCCAACACAAACCTATGGTAGAAGTTGGTGATGCCTAAGAAGTTGCAGAGCTCAATCAATGTCTTTGGGGTCAACCAATTGTTGATGTCTTAGATCTTGGTTTGATCCACACGCACACCTTGTTCATCCACAATGTATCCCAAATATTGGATTATTTGCATGTCGAAGGAACACTTATCCAAATTGGCATATTGATCCAAGCGGAAATTGGTGGCCACCCACCTATTCCATTGGCTCAAAACCTAGGTTTCCACCGTGGCAAATTTTCTACAGTTTTTTGGGTCCTAAACTTCTGGGGTAGTTTTGAGGCCCTAAACAACATTTTTTGGGCCTGCCACAATGTAACAACAAAATTTGTAGTCCTCAGATATACCTTTCAAATGAGCTATCATGCGCCCCAAACAAAGATCGTATGCAAAAGTTACAGCCTTGGAAAGTTGATGTACCAACTACCCCCATCAGGGCCTGTAAACCTTTTGGTGTTTCATCTTCTGAGGTTAGGGTTTTGGATTTTCTCTATGTTAAAAAGGCCACTAGAACCTCATTGTACACATCATCATCTTATTATGAATGAATGTATCCATCACATCTCTTATTAGAGATAAGTTGCTACCATTATAGTTATTGGCTTTTTACTCTTCTACTTTATCAATTATCCATCCTGGTTCTACCTTACTGTCATAGATTGACCCAGATTCAAATTTAATAAGCTCCCAACAAAAGCCCTTTAAAAACTATCAACCCCTCTAGTAAACCAGAAGACAACACAACACATAGAGTGTACTACATAGTCTCACCCAAGATAACTCTATGGGTGGTTGCAATACTCGAGTGTTTGCAACCTGGGAATGAGTGGAGATCCGTTGTTGTATCTTGTAATCTTTATTTATTCAGTCGACATCTAATTATAGCAATTATTGCATTCATGCATGTGACATATCAGATATAACTAGTTACTTCATTCATTTATCTAACATTCAACACTTAAAAATAATAGAGACACATACATTCAATCACATAACATAGGTTTTACCGTGGTTCACCCCCTCCTGGGCTACATCCACAAAGATCTAGCTCTCAAGCTCTTTATTATGGTTCAGTAATATGCCACAC
>ML789638.1:576661-592054 GCA_009831015.1 Picea engelmannii
TTATAAGGAACAGTATAAGTAAGAGGCTGGGGCGCACCTATTATTCATTCTGAATTTGGTATATTTCTTGTTATTGCTCTTGAGCATTCAATTTGGGGGTTTTTCTGTACAAACCCTTGTGAACAACTCAGTGGTGAAATATCCACTCACCTTGTTCCACAGCTTGGTCTCGGGGATGAAAGATTCCTCCACACCATTCTATTCTCAGCATATCTTCTTCTAGAGCTTCAGAAGATAGCAGGGCCGTACTGTTTGGGAAGTTTCCAGCAAGGGCACACCATACCATTGAGAAGGGTTCGACCTAGCCATTCAGGAGGAGCATTGGGCATTCCATCAGTTGGGTTTTACTTGCAGATGCTCCATCATCATTTTGAGGGTTTCTTTGAGGAGTTATCCTCACTTAATCTGCAGCAACAGTTTGGGACGATTTGGAGGTTAGGAGGACGTCCCACTTTTCTATATTTCTCATATCCAGAGAGATCTGCTTGAGATCTGGATCTGAAACTTCTCCCACGAGATTCTCTTAGCCCGATCCACATTCTTGGAGAGCTTCACATCATTTGGAGGTATATTTCTTCAAGGACGAGTTCCCTGGGGTTTCTGCCATTCAGGAAGGTGCAACTCCCTTGGAAGATTCATCATTTGGAGAGGTTGGCCTTAGACGTTGGGCTTGAGACTTCAGGAGGAGGATCCCACTACCCTGATCAATCATCTGACCAAGTTTGGGCTCATTTGGAGTGATCTACCATCAGGGTCTAATTATTGAGGGCTTTAGTCTTCTCTTGGAGCGTGGCTTCTTCAACTAGAGGGTTTGTATTCAGATCTGCTTGGTATTGGTATTCATTTCTTATCCAGCCTTTGGAGGCTTCTTTGTATTGACGGGAGCATTTTGTAGCAGCTCATACATGTTGTTTACTAGAGCCATCTGAAGATTATTCCAGATCTGCTCTTTCTATTGTATCTGATTTCTACTTCTATAATAAAGGTCAGATCTTTGCTTGTGTTCTATATCTTGGGTATTTTGTGATCTTCATGTGTTGAATGAATCTTGTATGAACATACTTAACATCTGGAAACTTCAATAAAACACCTACACATCATACATAACCGAGTTAGTTAGTGGTCTCAAGCAAAAAATTTGGCTTGGGATCATTACACTTGACCACCCACAACATAATTTTGTCTTTATGCCAATTTGGGTTGATTACAGTGTTAAACAACTAACCAAACCAAATAATAGACATAAAATCAAATAGGTAAAAATGAAAACAAATGAACAAGAAGATCCAAAATCCTTTGGATTTGGCGAATTATATCATCAATTGGCATAAGACTTCATAGCACGGTTGTAACACTGGGACGTTTTAGCAAGTCAATGGAATGAATCCTAGGGGAATTTGAAGAAGTTTAGATTTTGAATCCCATGGAGTATGTAAACCTTAGCATACGTCAGAGCAAACCTACTTCAAATGAAAGAAAAATGGATAAGAGTGGTGCCTCTCTTTGACTTACACAGAGAAGAACAAATACTAGAACTAGATTAATGATCTAAAATTCTTTCTCCAATGTATAAATTTGTGAAATTTTCCAAAGAAATCACTTGAACGAATTGGATGCCCATCGGGGGTAAGACGAAATGTCTTAGCATGGAAATTCACTAAATTACCATCCTAGACATGTATTTCAACCAATCTACAGAAACCACATTTTGAACTTTAATAGGAGACATGGCAGTGAATTTGCTAGATAAGAGATCCCAGCACATGGCATTGCCATTTTTTTTTTAGCGATTGAAATGAAAAGTGAATAATATTACGCCTACAATAGGAATGTAGATTTCACCTCTTGGGACATAGTATCCAGAGCTTGCCTTGTGGCCCCTGCATCCTTCAATTCACGCATTTTTAAATCTGCCAAAACAGGTTGAATACCCAAAATGTATTTGGATAGCACCCTAAAGCTCCCACCTATTTGGATAGCACCCAGAAGATTGGCCCTCCCTTTCATTAATCTGAGATCCTCCAGGAGTGCTCGAGGAATCTGAGTTGATGCTACTATATTCTTGAAAAGCCAAATTATTTGCTTCTCTATAAGGACTAAAAATTCATTGATGGCCGTGAGCCAGTAGTCATAGATGGTGGCCATTCGGTTCCAGGGCTCATGTAAGTCAATTGTTCATTCAATATATTTTTCCCCAAAGCCACGTTTTCTAACAATTCCTTGCCACTTCTACCAATCGAAGGGCGATCCGCTTCTACCTTCGCTTCCAGATTTGTAGGATCACATATCGTCTTAATGGAGGTTTCTTCGATTGTATTGGAATTGGGATTGAGATTGATCACCTTGTCGCTGAAAAAGCCAGACCTAAATATTCGAATGGGTCTAGGGCCAACACAACCCACTGATATAAGGTGACTGTGTGATGCAACAAGTTCATACATGTTTTTGTATCCGAGATGCTTGACGTCAAGAAAATTTCCTGCGTACTGTTCAAATCTCTGACGCAGACCGGACATTAGGAAACCCTGAGAGAATTCGCCCACCACCAGCATATGACATATAAATTCTCTGAAATTCTTCGCGGAAGCTTTCAGTTTTAGTTTTGGGTGTGCTTTGAAATTGGGCATATGTTTAGATTTGAATTTTCTATTCGGATTCAGATTCACCCCACCTGGTGAAGACATGGGGTTCTTGTTCTATTCCTTCGGCTTAAACAATGAAAGCTAGATGGCATCCTCGCTTTACTTCTTTGAGCACAAAAATATCCTTGCATTTCTCTACAAGATTTCTGATATCTGAAAATCCCAACAACTTTCATCCAGAATCTTTCCGGAAGTCCATATGAATGAGCCCAATATAGTATCTGTTTTCTGCATGTTTCTTGCCGTTCACAACTAGGGTTAGCCATGCTTTGAATTCCTCCAACGAAGCAGATGTATTCTTCTTTGTATACGACGTTGAAGATGGTTCTAATAAAATGGCCATGGAAACCAGGCTCTGTGGGCAATGGACTACTGCTCGTTTCATCAAATGGAAGACTACATGTATTACCCCATCCACCATTGTAAGATGGTTGGCTGAATAAATTCTGCCGACCAGTTTCGGAACTCCAGGTATTATTCAATCCATCCAGCTCTCTACCATGAATAGAGATTGAAGTAGCCAGGAAGGCAGTATCAGAGAAAGTTCGAGCATAGACAGAATTCGATCCATGAGGTTCTAGCTGCCGATATTCATCCTGTAACTACACGAGAAAGGGTAACCATCCCAGACAATCGTTGGCCACACTTAACATGCCTTGAGGTATTTGGCTCATAGATGGGCATCCATAATTACTTGGATGTAGATTTCTTTAGGCACTRTTCTAAACCGACTCTCTTAAATGATTGAGGCATACAACTCTCTTAAGTTATTGACGTATGTACTCCTCCTTCCTTTACGCTAAAACGTGGAAACTTTTAGTAAATTACTTGACGTGCACTCTAACCCATAACAKAGGGAACATGTGYTTAGTCAATATGTGTTMGATGGATAATAACTCTTCAAGAYTTTGTACATMTTATGTCAACATCTACCTATATTCCATTGACTTTTGTGCCACTCTTACGCTTCTCTCGAGATGAGTATAATGATTAATTGGGGAATTGCTATTCCTGCACCCCATTTATTTTTTATTATTTTTATTTTATTTTTTATAATCTACCTCTCTCATCTCTGATAATTGACTTCGATTTATTCTATAAGTATAATGTTGGTGACAGATCTCATTCCTCAATTTTATTTTATTTTTTGGTATGCCTCTCGGCAAGCAATCAACGCTCAAGCAAAGCAATAATTCCTGCAAGCGTGGAGTGAGCCAACCGAGCCATAGTTTCATAATTACATCTTGAGAAGCAAAAATAAAAAATAAAAAATTGTGCTTTATACTAATATTTTAATGAGTGATTCTAACAAGCAACGGACTTATCTTCTTAAGAAGATGGACCAACCTATATTTTCATATTTTCATATGGGAAATATAACTTACAATTTCAGAATGAAATAAGGCTGCATAACAACATGGCTCCAGATTGTGGCATTGTATGCTTGAGTTGAAATGGCAGGTTCTGAATTACAAAAACCAAGAAAACGATTGAGTTCAAATGGCAGGCAAAATGATTGATGGTCAAGGTGCCCAACGATCATAGTAATCACATTAATATTTAAATCGTTTAGCGTTAAAGGTATTATTAAATGAGTTGATTATGATACACTGTCATAATATACATTTTGTCATTATAAAGTTAATGAAGCAGTGGGTAGTGTCAGCATATAATCAATGATGCCAGAAAGTTTAGCGAGGACTTTTAAAAACTTTACATAATGTTCCGGTAGCATGAAAGGAGAGGTGGGTCAACGGCTTTCAAAGTTCATAGTGAAGATGCCAAGGCCTTGCATGGAGGGAATTTTGGGAAATTTGATAGAGTCAATGTAGCGAAACTTATTTAATGTGAGGTAAAGAAAAGTGTACGCTCACTTGATTGGCATTAAAACAATTTTTGGATCCCAAGAATGCAACAGTCGGTTTTCTAATAACACCTTAAATCAATCAACAAATTGGGTGAGATATATATATTTAAATATTTAAAAGAAATAATAAATGTTAAACTATGAAAAACTCGTAAATATTTTATTTTCAACAAGCAATTAATAGACGGTCAAACGAAAACTCATTGCTATGTACACTACGACAGGTACAATAAGTGGAATGTTAGGTATAAAGAAGAAATTGAATCATAATATAATTAAATTATATAAAATAAAAGTAATGTATATGATAATAAATGTAATGTATAAAAGTATTAAAAACAATGAGGTTTTAATGGAATGAAGTATCTTAGTGAATAAAGGCAAAATAAATAAAAATGAGTTAAATAATAATGAAAAGTTAGTAAAATGATAAGGTAAGAATGGAACGAAAGTATCATCTAATTGTCACCCTTTTATTGGTAAGGACTTGGCTGGAAGAAAAAGATATCTATTGAGCGGGACGTTCTTCAACAGTTGGTAGTGTGTACGCTGACATTCTTTTATTTTAGGTTGAATTGGGGATAGAGCCTGGGGTTTTTTAGCTTGCATTATATATGTTCTTATACACCATTGGTCCCAACTTCTCTCAAAAGTTGCATTGTACATCCACGTAGTTCCATCCACGCTTTCAGTTCCAGCCGCACCAGAACACATCTGCCGAGAGGGAGGGGAGACTGGGGAGAATGGAAGAAAAGGAGAAAGGGAGAATGCGAGTTACTGCTACTGTAGGAATGCTGCTCTTGGCTCTCTTTTCATCTCTGGATTAGACGTTCAGAAGAAACAAAAAGGTACCGTATCAAATCTGCATTTATAGGGGACCTGCAACATATATAATGAGATCTTCAGCTTCAACTGCTTCAATGGCGACTGAATAAACTGGCAGGTGCATTTCACGCTTCTACGATTGAGTACGAAACTTATTCACCTGATCGTGTTTCGAATTACGCACTCCCGACGGAGTTAAGGTTGGCTGGGTCCCCCGATCAATAGTTTCAAAAGTTCGGCACTTGAAAAGCTCTATCCAACTATCCACTAACTCTTAAGAGTCGATCGATTCAAGCCGGACAAGAGGGAGAGGCCCGCCTATGGATATAGGGGCGCACGCATAAATGACCGGAACCGGGGAGTGCCGACTGAAGACTGATCCCTCCTTCACTATTGTATACAATACATGTACAATCTGCTATGTAATGCCACAACGTACATTCCTAGTGAATAAAGGCAAAATAAATAAAAATGAGTTAAATAATAATGAAAAGTTAGTAAAATGATAAGGTAAGATGTATATTAGTAAAAATATAAAGTATGAAAATTAAAAATAATACTAAAGTCAAATTTACATTTATTTATTCTATATTTTACTACGTACATTATATCTACAAAACTTTTATAGTTATTAGATTTAGTATAATAATAATGTTGGTTACATTGGTGATAATAATATTGGTTACATATTATTTATTTATTTTACTCTTGTTTGTATTAATCTATATACTTTTAGTATCATTATTTATGTTATCACACTTGTTTAATATTTTATTAATTTATTTATACTATTTTTATTATTTTTATATATTTTATTTTATTTATTTATTTTAAACTATATTGAGCCATAAAGATATTGGTGAAAATTAATAAATAATTCAACCAAAGTTACTATAAGAGTAGGTCTTATGAGAAATTTTAATGCATTCAAAGCATGGTAAAGTACATGACATTGCACGCAAGACAACGTCTATAAAAGTACCTTGGTGTAACCATTTCAAGCTAGAATGTGGAATCTAATTCTTAGAGTGGAATAGAGAAGTCAAAGCGCATATTATAATTAAAGTCCAACTTGATATGTATTAAGGTTAAGGGTGATAGTATTGAAACAAATCTCATAACCTAGAAAATAATGTGTTGACGTGGGAAACATTGCATGATGTATGACTTATGGGTTATCCTCTACTTTGTAAGTAAGTGAAAGGTCTTTAATAAACTTGATTTCAAATAAAAACATAGCCATAAGCATGGCTTGTATTGATCATAAGGGAGAATTTAACCCTAATAATGCTAAAAGTGAAGGACATGCCAATGTTATAAGAAAGACATTGACCACTTACAAGTTAGCAAGAGGATGACTCCATGAGGAGGTCAAGAAACGCTCAAATTTTCCATAGTGTTTATGTTAGAAGTGGAAACATGTGATGGGTCCTACTCCTAATTCATGTATATTATATGATGAGTGTGTGAGAATATTTGTAAATTTTGTACTGATACTTATTCCTCAGAGAAGGAAGGTCATGTGGTAGTTTACCATTGGCTAGCAAAAGATTGCATAGATGAGTTGTTCCCAGAGGTTCTTAATCTTCTGCCTGTATTGATCAATTGTTTGCACAATCTGATCAATTTTTTGCATCGTCGTAGGCTCTACTCTTTGTGCGCTTCTTTGGATTCTGTCATAGGCTACAACCAATCCCTACTCGAGCCTATCCGTGCAATCTTTCTCGTCTTTTGTCTCGAGAACCAACTCCAACTCTTCTATGTTGTCCTTTGTGTGCTGCAACTCTGTTGTTTTTATGCATGCGCGCGACTATACCTCTTCCACAACACTGACTTGTAGTTTATATAGCACCTTGGTTGGTATCCACCCCATTACCAACTGTATTTATGCCAGATCGTTCAAGGGTGTCTAGCCTACAATCTCATCCATGCGCAACATGTTGGGTGTCACGTGAAACGTCGAGCTCGCATGTGCTATCGTCTGGATGATCTCCTGCTTGCTGGGCACATCCTTGGCTCCTCCTTCTTGTGTTGTGGGGACTAACTCTATCCATATGCCCGCCCTCTGCGTTTCTCTGATCTGCTTGAGGAGCTGCCTCATGTCAGCCAGCTCGTCCTGGATTCAATCCCTTTGATGTTGGGCATCTTCAAAGTCCTCTATTGCCTGGTCGTGGACTCTTTCAGCCACGAGGTCCACATCATCCTCGGTGATTGTATACTCTGGTGGCGTTTTCTGTGCCTTGGCTTTCTTGCGCTCACCCTTAATGTGTATGATCGGTCTCTTGGTCTGGCCTTGTTCCTGTTGGGTAGCACTTGATGTGGTCCCCTGTGTTGTCTCAACCTCTTTTTCTTGTTCATACGGTGCCTGGGTGGTGTCCTTTTTCCCTGCCTGGGTATCTTTCTTTGGCGCACCCCCTTTCTTTTGTTGTGTCGGCTTCTGGCCTAGCTTTGGCTTCATGGGCATCGTTTTGTCTCTTGCAGGTGTTTGTTCTTGCCCTGCATCAACCTCCTTATCCGTGGGAATTTCTTGAATCAGGACTAAAACTCTCCAGTCATCTTGCCAATCCTTGATGGCCATTTCTACGTCCTCTTCCTTGACACAGTATCATAGTTGTAGCCATTCCTTGTTGGGATCCTTTTGTTCTTGGATCCACACTATATTCTTGGTCGCTTTGAAGTTGGCGATGTCCCGATATTGCATGACCACTTTTGGCGTAATCTGCCAAGTGTTGGCAATGCTTTCCTGCAGGTCATTGCAATACCCTACGAACATGCATGCATTTTCAATTTTGGTTTTGGGGTCTGAAGTGCTCCCCAACGATATGTACCACGTTGCACGACAACAAGTGGTTCACTCGTAAAAGTATCTATATTTAGGTTCCCTCCATCCGAACAAGGCGATCAAGATGAGTAGCCAAGTGTAGTGGAACTCTGTCCCCAGGTCCTGCGCATCTTTGCAGTCCTCAAGGAATAGATTTAACAAGTACGGGGCCCAGTTAAGTATAGTGCCCTCTGAGCACTATGTTGCAAATACGACGACCTCGGCATGGACTTCCTCCTTGCAACACTTCCTGAGCAACTTGCACGCCATGAGTTTGTTGGCCAGCCTTGTTGTTGCATCACTGATGCGCTCGATGATGATTTCGCGCTACACTCTTTCTGTGTTATACATCTTCTTCATCTCCTCAGCCAGTGCCCTCTCCTTTGTCTTGTCATCAAGGAACTGCGCGAGACTCTCCCCCCGAGATGGCAGACCTGTAATAAATACAATGAGCTCTATGTTTATCAAGACAAGCTCTTCTACCCATAGGTACCCTCCGTTGGTAACTGCCATTAGCTGCTTGACACAGTTATTTATGTCGTGGCCCCTTCCAAAATGCAGGATATCCAACAAGTTTAGAATCTCGGTGTTGGCCAGTCCGGCTGCCCACTGTTTCGGTTGGAATATTGGATCGTCGAAGGGTCCTATACCCACACTATCCAGGTCAACTTGTTTTGCAAACTTGGGGAACTTGTCTGTGTTGGTCACATCGTGGTCCGAGTACCACAGTTTCTCCATGCATCCTAACAGGTTAGTCGTGATACGCACCCCTTCCGGAATGTGCGGTAAGACTATGGTTGTTGCATCATGCATGTGCGATGATCTTGCTACAGGATGCTTGCCCTTCTTCTGTTGTGGCTGACTCGAGGTTCCAGCCTCCATTATTCTCTCCTCTGTATATGCCTTTGACTGACCGATGACATCTTCTACTATACCTTCATGTTGTTGCTCTGGCACTGTTGTGTGACCTTTCTGGTGTGACCACTTCTGTCTGGTTTGGGGCTGTCCCATTAACCCTTGGGGCTTCAGGGTTTTTAGGGTGCAAAGGATTGCCTGCGTTCTCAGCCTGTTGGCTTTGTCCCATGTCTGGCATATCAATGTCCATGCCTACTACTATTGTTTATTGGGTTTCCTCCACCACTGGTGTGGGGATCCCTGGTTCCATATTGGGTGAAGGGATTTCGTCCAAGTTGACAAATTCGGTAGTTCGTGTTGGTTCCTGTTCGATTCCTTGTGGTTGTTGTCGTGCTCTAAGGTTGCTTTTAGGTCGTCTGTAGGCCTGGCTAGGCGCACCTAGCTTGGGTGGTGCCATGGTGGTTGAAATGGTCTCCGTCGAGCTAGTTCGTTCTGTAACTCCTGCAAACTCACTCTCTGCTCTGTATACTATGTCGATATGTGTTTTCTCAATTTCACAATAACCCTTTTGATACTCGTGTGCTTTCCTTATATAGCAATCTTGAGAAACTTCTCGAAAAAGTTACTTGAGTTGTGGTTTAAATGAATTGGCGCTTTCCGCGTACATGCCATTGAATTCCCTTGACGTCGCCAGTTGTCGCGATTAATGCGATGTCCCATCAGTTGTTCTTGTCATTCAATTTTGATAGACACCACTAGTTGGCACTTATTTGTCGTAACCGCCATTTTCACAATCTTCGTCTTTTTCTGATGGTTGGTCCTTTTTCTGGCGCACTAATTGCTCCAAGTGTGCGCTATGGTGCTTCATCGGTGCACGTGGACCTTTTATTTTTGTCGCGCTACCTCTCCTTTAGTTGTGTGTTGTCTTCTTTTGTCTAGCACGGTAACCTCTCTATTGTTGCACACAGTCCTTTGTTGTCTGGTGCTTTTTTTTATATATAAGTGCCAGGAGGTCGACTATCCCTACTGTCCCTATATAGCTTCAGTCAACTCCCATTGATCATTCATCTGAGTTATGTTCCTCCCAAATCCTTCAACTGTATAGCTCCCCCCTCTGTGATAGTCTTTACTTCATATGGTCTCAACCAATGCATTATGAGTTTTCCTAGGTGTTGCAAAGATTTATTGTCGTACACCAAGACTAGGTCTCCCTCCTTGAATTTTTTCCTCTTGATATGTCTATCATGCCAAGCTTTGTCCCTTGCTTTCTGTACCTCTTGGTGAAACCCTGCTAGAATCTTATATTATTCTATGATCATCAATTGTCTTAGCCTTTCTTGTATTGTGCCTCGCTCGGTCATGTTTGTAATTGCTGCTACGCGCAGACTAGGTACCAAAAATTATAATGGCACCACTACTTCTTGTTTATCCACCAATCTGAATGGTGTTTGCCTTGTCAATTTCTTACATGTGGTCCTGTATGCCCATACTACTACTGGTATCTTCAAATCCCAATCGTCCCTATTGACATTGCAGATCTTTGTCAGTGCATTCTCTAGGATCTTATTAAAAGCTTCCACTATTCCATTTGCTTGAGGATGATATTGTGTACTCTTTTGATAATAAACTTTGAACTCCTGAGTCATAGCCTTAATAGTGTTGTTAATGAAGTGAGTTTCTTGGTCACTCATCAAAATCCTTGGGCATCCAAATCTAGTGATCACTTGCTCAAACAAGAAGTGTGTTGTTGTCTCCGCGCTGCAATCTTTTATTGTTGTTGCTTCTGCCCATCTTGTTAAGTATTTTGTCGTAGTAATAATATACCTTACTCTTGACCTTTTTGCTGGTGGGTTAATTGGTCCCACAAAGTCTATTGCCCATTTGTCGAATACCTGCAAGGTTACTTATGGTCTCAGGGGCATCTCATCCTGTTTATTTAGTTTACCAACCCTCTGACATACATCACATCTTTGGCAGTAGTCCTTTGAGTCTCTGTGAATAGTCGACCACCATAGTCCTGCATGCAATACCTTCTGCGCGGTATCTTTGCCTGCATAATGTCCTCCTGTTATTCCCTCATGGGCTTTTGCTAAAATCCTAGGTATTTCGTGTTCTAGTACACATCTTCTCAAGATGTTGTCTACACCCATCTTGTATAAGTGTCTTGCAATCAATTGATAGTGTACAACTCTGACTACCAGATTTTTCTTCTGTGCAATGCTAAATTCTTGTGGCACAATGATCCAGGTGGATATCGGTGGCTACCCACCTTCTCCAACTGGCTCAAAACAATTTTCTGGCAATTTTGGTAATTTACATTTTTTAGCAGTTTTTAACTTCCGGGGCCATTTTGAGGCCCTAAACGATGCTTTTTGAGAAAATGGGGAGCAACATGGATCATAGATCAACATGTTGCTCACCCAAAAGTTGTAGTCCTTGGATAGATCTTTCCAACGAGCAATCAAGCTCCCCAAAACAAAGATTGTATGCAAAAGCTACGCCCCTGGGAAGTTGACGTATCAACTACCCCCATCGGGGCCCACAAACCTTTTGGATTTTCATCTACTGGGGTTAGGGTTTTGGATTTTACTTATGTTAAAATGGACCTTAGAGCTTCATTGTAATAATCATCTTCTTGCAAATGCGAGTAGCCGTCACATCTCTTCTCAGAGATAAGCTACCACCATTCTAACGAGTCTTTCACTCTGTACTTTTACAGTCTGTCTACATTTATTTCATTAATAGAAATCATGTATTACTGTATATCTGTGACTCTTGTTATATTTTCGCTATATCTATGTTATATTGTTGCCTCTCTTGCAATATCTCTGAATATTTCTATGTTATATCTCCGCTCTCATTTCGTGCTGAAAATAATCTGGATTAGTGGTATCAGAGCATGCTGCTCTTGATAATTTTTCAGTGCATGTCCCCGACGAGGTCCGAGTATAGTAAGTTGGGTCTCAAGCTTGTTTCTTTTGAGGACAATCGCTCTTGCACACCCAAGAAACCCTCAATGGCGGAAGAAAAGAAAAATGACGGAGCAGATGATCCTATCAGTCTGTTGCTTGAGCAATCTTTCACGCGACAGAGGGATGAAATGATGGAGAATTTTTCCCACATCCTTCAACGCCTGCCGATAACATCAGGCACATCTTCATCAAGCAACCACTTTGGAGGCACCTCGCCTTTCAAGGTACAGGTTAATTTTGACATTCCTATATTTGAAGGTCAAATAGATGCAGATGCCCTAGATAAATGGTTAAATCTGCTAGAAGGTTATTTCTCTGTTCATAATTTTTCCGTCAAGGAAAAGATCACCTTCGCACTCCTTAAGGCTCTCCCCCATGTCAAACATTGGTGGGAAACTTACTAGGAGCAGAGTTCCACAAAGGAGTCTGGAATATATGGGCCTGAGCCCACTTGGGATTTTTTGTGTGGATGCGGCAAAGGAACAGTATTACCCTGTTGGAAACTATGAGGACCAATACATGAGATGGACCACACTGCGGCAAGAGAGGGGCCAATCAGTTCCAGATTTCACCAATAGCTTCCATACCTTGCGCACCAAGCTGGGTATCAAAGACTCTGAACGACATTTGGTTTTGAAATACCGTGGGGCTCTACACAGATACATCCAAACCGAAATGGATTTTTTGGACATCTCATCACTTGGTGCTACTTATCGATATGCTGTTAAAATCGAGCAGAAATTTAAGCACCAGAACAAATGGGAGTTCGGGTCTGAAAATCTGCAACAACCAAAGTATGACAAAGATGACCCTAACAAACAGTCTCCCGAGAAGCAGTCCAAGCCACAGGAAAATAAGGGTCATGGGAAGACAAAGAAGGACACTGGAAAATGGTGCGATTTCCACAAAAGCCCCTTGCACAACACCGATGAATGTCGCTCAAAACAGTCATTGGTGGCTGAGATCAAAGACAAGGAGCCGAACCTTGATTTAGAATCTGATTATGAAAATACTGGTAAAAGACAGATCATCGACGCAGACCCCACTGCTATTGTCGCGACCGCAACAATTCAACCAGAAGAACCAACAGATCCAAAAGAGCGGGAGTGCCTTTTTCATTCACAGATGTGGGTGAAGGGGACCTCACTGTATTTTATTGTTGATAGTGGAAGCCAGAAGAACCTCATCTCAACAGAGGTCGTCAAACAGTTGGGATTATCGACAACACCACACCCACAACCATACAACATCAGGTGGCTTCGCCAAGGACGTAATCTTCGTGTCAGCCAGTAGTGTCGATTGTCATACAACATCCAGCCCTTCAAGGATGAGGTATTATGTGATGTTGCCCCACTGGATGTCTATGATGTTCTCTTGGGCCAACCATATATGTGGAAGCGCCATGCTATTTATGAGTCTCAACCCCGTAGTGTCATTGTTACTTTGGGGGTTCATCTCTACAGAATACTAGAGGTAGTTTTGACTATTGTCCCACCTAAACAGTATCGCAAGGTAGTATCTCATACTACAAAATTTATCTTCTCCACAATCTGTTCAAAAGGGGAACAAAAGGATATTGCAACCACTACAACCTTGACCCACACACCTTATATCCAACAAAAGAAAGTCGACAAGGTTGCAGCAAAGCACAAAGATTCCTTCTGCACACAACCATCTCATGTAGCCAGACTGGTTAAAAAGGTCCAACCCTTCCAGCCACAGGTTCGTGACGACCTTCAACAAACCAAGCAGCGCGACGTCTCCAACAAGGCAAGCAACTCACCAAGATTCAGATTCAACAATCGCTTTCCCCTCTCCCCTGGGAACTCAACGCAATGGATACCATTGCTTCCTAAGGAGGGAGGATTGATCCAGGTGGATATCGATGGCCACCCACCTTCTCCAACTGGCTCAAAATAATTTTCTGGCAATTTTGGTAATTTACTATTTTTAGTAGTTTTTAACTTCCGAGGCCATTTTGAGGCCCTAAATGATGTTTTTTGAGAAAACAGGGAGCAACATGGATCATAGATCAATCTTTCTCACCCAAAAGTTGTAGTCCTCGGATAGATCTTTCCAACGATCTATCGAGTGCCCCAAACAAAGATCGTATGCAAAAGTTACGCCCCTGGGAAGTTGACGTATCAACTACCCTCATCGGGGCCCGCAAACCTTTTGGATTTTCATCTTCCGGGGTTAGGGTTTTGGATTTTACTTATGTTAAAAAGGCCTTTAGAGCCTCATTGTAATAATCATCTTCTTGCGAATGCGAGTAGCCATCACATCTCTTCTCAGAGATAAGCTACCACCATTCTAGCGAGTCTTTCGGTCTGTACTTTTACAGTCTCTGTACATTTATTTCATTAATAGAAATCGTGTATTACTATATATCTATGACTCTTGTTATATTTCCGCTATATCTCTGTTATATTGTTGTCTCTCTTGCAATATCTCTGAATATTTCTGTGTTATACCTCCGCTCTCATTTCGTGCCAAAAATAATCCGGATCACACAGTCCCTGTACTCAAGTATTGAATGATGTCTGCAAAATATTCATCAGCTACATGGACTGAAAATAATTGTGCATCGGGAAAGTTGTCCTCTAGATTCGTAGGTTCCTCTCCATTGGTGATCCTGTACAGGTGATCAGGTCTTGCATTCAACTTCCTTGGTTTAACTGTCACTTTGAAGTCAAATTCCTGGAACAACAATAGCCATCTACAAATTCTCCCCCCCAACATTGGCTTCTGTACGAGGTATTTGCGAGATGAATGGTCTGTAAACATCTTGAAATGTTTTCCCAATAAGTAGTGTCTAAACTTATGAAGCGCATAGACCATAGCTAAGCCTTCTTTCTCTGTGGTATTGTAATTATGCTCTGACTCTGACAGTTTTCTGCTAGCAAATGCTATAGGATGGTCCAATTCCCCCGTTCATGGCTGAGCCATAATAGCTCCAAGTGTTATGACTGATGCATCTATGTGCACATGAAATGTCTTTTCCCAATTCGAGAATACTAGTATTGGTGCAGTTACCATCTTCTCTTTTAGAGTGTCCAATCCTCACTGACAATCCTCATTCCACTGAAACTTGATGTCTTTTCTCGACAATTTATCCATTGGCACAGTGATCTACGCATACCCTTTTATAAATTTCCGACAATATCATGTGTGTCTCAATGTTTCTCTTAATTGACATACTGATTTTGGTGGTGGTAGATTAACAATTACTACAATCTTAGCAGGATCCACTAACAAGCCTTGTTTGCATACTATATGGCCCAACAGTATCCCAAAGGGTGTTCTGAAAATGCACTTCTTGATGTTTAACGATATCTGACACTGCCTACATCTTTCTAACATCAGCCTCAACACCTCTACATGGCCTTTCAACCAACTGTAGACTGTGCA
>ML789638.1:612833-625322 GCA_009831015.1 Picea engelmannii
ATGCTTATTAATAGAAAAATGAAAATATATATATGCATATTTATATTATAAACAAATTATAAACAAATAAAGTTAAGCATGGGAAAATAAAAGGAAATTAAAAAGGAGCGCACATACCCTTGATTTTTGAAAAAGAAAATAAAAATAAAAATGAAATATATAAACAAAATAAACTAAAAAGAAAAAGAAGAAAGTCAAAAGAGAAAAAGGGGGGGAAACCTAAGAAAACAAGAATGAGGGTTTGAGACTGGATAAAAGAAAGGGAGAGGGGGAAAGAGGGGATCTTTTTTGAGATTGGTATGGTTATGCTGCCAGAGTAGAAACTGGACTGATTGCTGGTAGGAGTTGGGAATTCTCAGTAGACTTGAGTGGTAGCTCAGCCTTGGAGGCGAGCTGAGAAGCTAGTTACTCTCTGATTGTGTGTGGCCCCTTTGCGGCTCGGGGGGCTGAGGGGGAAGAAGAGTACCCCTAGCGTTTGGCTAGGAGGTACCGATGAGTTCATTGCGGTCGACAAGCAGGAGCAGGAGCAGCGAGGAGCTCAGGAGTTTATTGCAGCAGTAGCAAGGCAACGGTATGGGTTTGTTCTTGATAGAATAGGATG
Source organism: Picea engelmannii (assembly GCA_009831015.1). Lineage (NCBI taxonomy): Eukaryota > Viridiplantae > Streptophyta > Pinopsida > Pinales > Pinaceae > Picea > Picea engelmannii. The sequence goes on from ML789638.1 coordinate 613,435, forward strand.
TTTTATGAGTTATGTTGGTATTCGAACATGGTTTGTCAATGGATTGATGGCTGTTTATTTACTCTGCAAATGTAATAAAATATGTTCTCCATGTGTTATCATTGTGACTTGATGCATAATGGGTAGGTTTTTATAAGTATTTCTTCCTAGTTCTGTGCAGATGTAACTAAACGGTTTTTACCAATGTAATCTCTCTCTTACTCGAAAGGTACAAGATTGGTTGTGTAGTTTTAGTTATTGTTGAAATCTTTAGGGCTAGATGGATAATGGACTGGAACTCTTCCCTTCCACGGTCAAGTAGGATCGAACCGCCCAGGTCCTTGGGAATGGCATCCCGCTATCCCTTCCACCCACGATCTATCCCCATGACCTTGTTGTTCGTGGGCTCAGTGTTTTGGGGAATTGAAGGCACACCCTTTTTCTGTAACTGAAGCTCTACCCTTTAATTGATGGCGATTTTTTTTTATTTGAGGGGCGCCCATAGAGTGCAATGCAAACTTCTTTTCCTAAACGGATCACCTCTCAGGCTCAACGTTCCGTAAGGAATAGTTTCATTCCAGTTCTGGAATTGGCGCCCACCTGTGCACCAAAAACCCTTAGTTTAGTCGACCTCCCACGACTACCTACTGTCTGGATCTCATACCAGGCCCCTGCAGCAGACTCCGCCACCAACTCTTTATTCCGGTGCATTAGCAAGAGCTGGATCCTAATATCAGCCTTCTGTACTCCCCCCTCGACTCAGGCTATGGTCGTGGATATGATCCTGGTGCGTTTTAAATTGGGGTAAGTACGTGCATGTCCCACCGTATTTGGGGCATTAAAACTCTGCGCTGTTGGCGATTTACACAGCTCTGCGTCTGTATTAGCTCCTTGCGTTTGAATACCATCCCTGGGTGATGATATGTTGGGCAAGGTATTTTCTTACGCGATTAAATTTTGTTGGACTGGAGCCGCGCGTCATGTTCAGTGATTGGTAGTGGCGGTTGATTGATGATGACTGTTCACATTCGTTGGGATCAGTTTAATGTTTTAGCAGTTTAAGCGAATGATTTTAGTAGTTGACTGATTTCAGTTATAACAACCTCAACGAGTATAGTTTTTATATCAAAGTACCTGAGTTATACGCGATGTTAGTTTATCCGTCTATGCTATTAAGGGCAGATAAATTGATTATATCGGTTAATTATTGATGTTGCTGAAAGGCGACCACCTTGTTTTTAAACGGAAATTTTAAGATGCAAATCTTAATTCAGATATTAAAACTCTGAATGAGATTTTGTTGCACGACCTCCGCGCCCAGCTAGAATAAATCTATGGCTTGCATTCGCCCAGCCATCAAGCGGTGTCTCAGCCATTAAATCCACCTCTGTGTTTGCGGCTGACCTTTACCTCCGCGTGCAATCAGCCCAGCGACTGGAATGCTCTCACCATCCCTCTATCGACTTGTTCTCTGTATTAGGCACCTCGTTTCTCTGCGTTTTTGGGCAAATCGATTCCTCATATTTACTGGGTCTTTCCTCCGCTTAGACTTCTAGATATGCCCATCATCGTACCCAGCGCCTTCGGTGCTCGGCTATCTGCGTGGAGATAGCTTCAACCAACGTGGGATCCTTCACTCAGGGTAGGCTGCCCAGGATTCGGTGGTATTTAATTTTGCCAGGTTTAATGTTTCTGTTAGTTGCAAAAGGATCCTGGCAGCGCGATCTCCTAGAGGGGTTAATTACCCAACAACCACCCGCTTTAACCTAGGTGAATCTCTGCATGCGCGCCATCTTTTTCTTCAATATTTTAAGGTCGACGAGGCACAAAGCATGCTTTCCAGGCTCATAAAGGATTGTGGTCCGCACGAACGAATCTGTGTACCTTATGATTGCCGCAGACAAATTCCTTAGCATATAAAATTCTTTATGATTTTTTTTAATGGTTTTCTGTCTCTTTTGCTCGGCCTCTCTGCATTAGTATTTTGTTACTTCGGGGAGACAGGTGGAAAGCCTCAGGCTGGGCGTTATGCTTGTCTTGGTGACTGATGTTAAGCTCGATGATCTTTTTAGGCAGTAAGTTAGAAGGATTAATTAAAATGATAATCTTACTATGCTTATTAAATAATAAAGGGCCTTGTGCATAATGATAAACAATTATTCTTGTTAGGATTGTGGATTTAGAACCATAAGTAATGCCACGCTTATTAATTCTTGGTGATGAAATTTTAAGTTGGAAATTAGTTCGTGAATCGGCACGGTCATTATACTGTAAATGTAATATTAAAATTTTATTATGAAATTAGTTGACGAATTGGCATGGTCTAGATATTATAATTATACTATGCTAGCGCTATGGTGTCGTTATTATAAGTTTAATTGGAATTTAGTTAGTGAATGTGCATGGCAGCTTAGCTTAGTGCATGGCAGCTTAGCTTAGCGCATGGCAGCTTAGTTCCATAGAAGCGCCCATGACTTGGCAGCTAACCCTTGAGTTCTTGCCAGGCTGTTGAACTGCGTCTGCATTGGAAACCCCTTTTTATTTTTACTTTATGGTTAATAATCAAATTCTGTCAGCTGAAAAAGAATTAACGGAATCATTGCTTTGCAGATTTGTTTTATTCTTATTATCGCTAATTCGTTATTTTATTATCAATCGTTAATTGTTAGTTATTAATCAAACTCTGTCAACTTAGCAAAAGAATATCCTGAAAAATACTACACCGATTGTCATTATCCTTAGTATAGTTAAATTGTTATTTTATTCTTATTTAGTCATTTGTCCTTTAAAATTTCACTATTATTAATTAGATTTAAATTCCATTCGTTATTTGTTGGCTATTAATCAAACTCTGTCAACTTAGCAAAAGAATATCATGAAAAATACTACACCGATTGTCATTATCCTTAGTATAGTTAAATTGTTATTGTATTCTTATTTAGTCATTTGTCCTTTAAAATTTCACTATTATTAATTAGATTTACATTCCATTCGTTATTTGTTGGCTATTAATCAAACTCTAACCACTTAGCAAAAAAATTATCCTGAACAATACCTTCAGATTGTTAATTTCCTTATGTTAGTCAAATTGTTACTTTATTATTATTTCGTCATTGGTCATTTAAATTTCACTGCCAACTTTAGTTCACTAAGAAAGCAGAAATATATATATATATATTGCTATAGCATGAATGAAAATGAATAGTGACACCCTTTATATTGGCATATAAAAAGTTACCGTAGTTAGCATTGGTTCAATGGAAGCAAATGACATACAACCGAGATGGGGTTAAAAGTTAATTGCCCAACTAGAATTTTGGTATTTATTAAAGTGGGAGTGGAAATTTGGCGAGAGCATGGTTAAGTCACCATGAAAGGATTGTGGCATTAGTTTCCAGTGCTAAACGACTTGGTTATAATGTTATTCTTCTAGTTAGCCTAGAAACGATGTTATTTGGTTCTAACCTTGGAGAAGTGTTGACCGACGTATTTGATTTCAACAAATGATGATATGTAAGGTGCCTTAAGAAGAAGGGGGTTTACCCTTGCATCTTGATTTAAATAAGGTCAATTTCCTTGTGCTTGCACTTATGTCGTTTTATGACGGATCTAGCAATCCATTTCGGGCGCCGTGGAATTCGTGTGATGGGTGTTGGAAATGATCGCGTGGCGATTGTCTTGGTGGTCTGATTGGGCATTTTGCTTGGTCTGCTGGTGTCGGGCGATGACATAGAGTCGAACGTATTTACTTCCTTGTACATGCGCGCACGCACCTGTAACAAATTTTTTTTTTACACTAGTTTTAAGGGGATCGTCGACGTAATGGGGAGGACGTTACAAGAAGCTCTCTTTCTCAATCCAATTAATGGATTCTCTGCAACAATCTCGCCTTCACCGCACTGTAGCTTTTCCCTGGTTAACATGCAAAACTCAAATCCAAACGTCAACTAGCTCTGATACCACTTGATCCATAAAGATCTTTTAATGACTATGGTTGAGTTTTTAATTGCACGTGTTAATTAACCATTTGAGAAGCTTAATGAAAGAATGAGGAAATAAGAGGAATTATGACAACCATATACATATATGCAGATCTAAAATGAAGTAATAAACAACAAACCATAACAAGAGAAGTGATAACGGAGTTCGGCACAAGGTTGCCTACGTCTTCGGGCCTTTGTCTCTGTGGGGGAGGCTTCTTTATTTCTGTTCAAAGCTAAAAAATACATCGCAACAGTTCCAATTGGCTACAAGATTGATCTGGTCATGTTCTTCCAGATCTTTATAACCCAACAAAAGAAACGACACCCAAAACGGATGATTGGAGCTCCCAGAAATGGCCCGCAAGTGTCTGCTCCTCAATAGCTTCCCTGCATAAAAATGGCTTTGGATTGACTTCCCTTCAGCATAACTCTGCTCTGACCTGGTTTTTATAGATCTGAAGTTGGTTATCCATCCCCAACTTCCTCCCAAAATATGGCCTCCAAAAATGCCCAATATCTCCCAAAAATGGATAAAATCCATTAATTACAGGCATAAAATCAATTAAAAAGAAAAAACTATATAAATAAAACCCACTTTAGCTTTAATTTGGGCATAATCCACCCAAACTGGGCGCGCGCCCCCTATTCTCAGTCATATGCAACTAAATTTTGCCAAGCGCTAGCCCAAAGGGCTAAGCACTGGCCCATTCTTGCGTTAGCTCTTTGTTTTTGGGGCTCTGCATAAAATAGCTCGAGCCCTGAGGGATAGCCCCCCCGATTTGTGTGCTTTGGTTACATGGTGGCGCAGGGTCCAAGGGCTGGCCCCTATCCAATGCTCCACGCATATGGTGCCCGCGCCCTCGGGTTTATGTGGGTTACGCGACCACGGGTTGGGGCTTAGCCCCAACCCCCTCCTTTTTGCACCATATTACAACATATAAACTTTAAATAAAATTAAATGTAATACATATAATAAGTAACAATGTGGGTGCATTGGTGTTGGGCCTCTCCATAAAAATTTGCTCTTACGAACATGTCACGTGGTCAAACCCCAAGAGCTTCATAACATTTTTTTTTAACATAGTAACCAATGACAGGGTGCCACGTGGTAGCCCACGCTTGGGCCACGTGGCACCACCCCATTTGCCTATTGCATGCCATGTGTCAATCGACAATTGGTCCACCATCAGATGCACGACCCATTGTGTCTCTGCCACATGTCCTCTCCAGAAGCTGCCATGTCATCTCTTGCACAGTCAACATGTTGATGTCATGCTGACATCAACATTGACTTTTTGACCAGTTGACCTTTGACTTTTTACCTGTTTGGGTTTTCGATCAGAACGCGATAACTTTCGCATACAGAGCCCATTTTAGGAAGTAAATATATGGCTGGAATCAGGAAGACGAGACAAACACAATGGTGCTGGTTTCATCAGATTCTGAGCACTTTCATTTTTGAGCCTTTTTGAGCCCTGTTATACTCCTAGATCCGATTCTGGATCACCAATAGGCTAGGCAAAGATGGCTTTGTGCTCTTCTACTATCTTGTCCACCTATTGTTCTTGTGTAGAGAGACCTCATGCAGAGGTTTTTCCGGTTGCATTAACATTTCGTTCACCTTCCAACTGGACCATAAAGAGGACAAATCTCCTGATTTGAGAGACCACCTTTCTACATTTCTTCATGGAGATCAAAGAGACTACAATATTTGGGATTGCCTCTGGTACCCTATAGAGTTGACCTCCCAAAGCAATAATGACACTACGAGGCCTAGATTTATAAACAACATGACGCTTCCACATATATGGTTGTCCTAAAAGAACATCACAAACTTCAAGGGGGGAAACATAAAAAAATACCTCGTCTTTGAAGGGTTTTATGTTGTAGTGCAGACGACATTGTTGGCTGACTCATATGTCTTTTCCCTGGCTGAGACAATTGATAGTGTATGGTTGACGGTGGGGCATTGTTGTTAGGTTCAGCCTCTTGACAACCTCTGTTGAGAATTATGTTCATTTGGCTATCGTTGTCAATAATGAGCTATAGTGGGGTCCCCTTCACCCACATCTATGAGTGGAAGAGGCACTCCCCTTCTTCAGGCTCATTTGGTTCCTCTAGTTGGAATTTTCTAGTAGCAATGGTGACACTAGGTTCCGTGTCAATGATTTGTTTTTCCTTATCCAATTCCGAATCAAAGTTCAAGTTGGCATTTGACTATGAGTCTTTTGTCTCATCCAAAAATGATTGTTTGGAGTGACTTTCATCAGTGTTGTGCCAAGGAATTTTGTAGAACTCACACCATTTCCTAGTTTCCTTCTTCGACTTACCACTTCCCTTCTTTACTTGTGACTTGGACTGGTTGTCCTGGGGCTATCCATCCTTTCTATGTCCTTTTCTTTGGGATTCAGGTCCGCCTTTACCATGCTTCTATTGCGATGGGTTTGCAAAACTGAAATCTCACTTATTCTTTTGCTTGAACTTTTGTTTGATCTTGACTACATATCGACAAGCAGCTCCTAGTGAGGAGATGTCAAGTAACTCCATATCTATTTGGATGTACCTATGTAGGCCACTACGGTAATTCAAAACTAAGTGTCGCTCGACGTCTTTAATCCCCAACTTTGTGCGCAAGGTATGGAAGATGTTGGTGTACTCCAACACCGTCTAGTCTCTCTCCTGACGCAAAGTTGTCCATCTCGTGTACTAGTCATCATAGTTTCCAACATAGTAGTATTACTCCTTGAGGGCATCCACAAAAATCTTCCCAAGTGGGTCATGGCCCCAAAATTGTAGACTTATCTCTGACATATTTCTTAGAGTAAACCTCCCACCAATATCTAACATTGGAAAGGGTTTTAAGAAGCGTGAAGGTGATTTTTTTCACTGTTGGGAAATTTTTGGAGAGAGAAATAACCCTCTAGTAGACATAACCATTTTTCCAAAGTGTCGACATCTATCTGACATTCAAATAAAGGAATATCAAAGTTAACTTGTACCTTAAAGGGTGCCACACCTCTAAAGTGATTGTTGGTTGAAGGTGCCTCTGTTTTTGTTGGAAACCATCGAAGGATTTGGGTGAAATTATCCATCATCTTGTTCCTCTATCATGCGAGGGATTCCTCAAGCAGTTGTTTGATAGGATCTTCTACTCCATACTCTCTCTTTTCTTCTACTATGGGAGGATGCTTGGGTCGATGAGAGTGTTCTTCTATAGTCTCAACTAGTTCAAGACCGAACTCTCAATAGCCTGACCTCGTCGGGGACATGCACAAAGAAACAACAAATAACAAACTGCTTTAATACCAATGATCCATATTATATTGAGAACGACACGAAGGTAGGATTCCTCAAGCAATTTTTTTATAGGATCTCCTACTCCACCATCTCTCTTTTCTTCTGCCATGGGAGGTTGCTTGGGCTAGCGAGAGTGTTCTTCCCCAATCTCAACTAGTTCAAGACCCAACTCTCAATAGCCTGACCTCGTCGGGGACATGCACAAAGAAACAACAAAGAGCAAACTACTCTGATACCACTGATCCATATTATATTGAGAACGACAGCAGGTTGGGATATAACAAGGAAACACACATATATATTGCAAGAAACACAATAATACAATTAAACTCAGATTTTATTAATGATTGTTTGGAATACAAAAGATTGTAAAATGCAAAGTACACAAGCTATCTAGAATGGTGGTAGCTTATCCTTGAAGAGAGAGATGTGTCAGCTACAATCATTCGCAAGAAGTTGATTGCAAAGAGGTCTAAATGGCCTTTTAACATAAATCATTAATGAGAAAATCCTAACCCTAGAAGATGAAATGCCAAAAGGTTTATGGGTCCCAATGTGGTTAGTTGATACATCAACTTCCTTGGGGCATAACTTTTGCATACGATCTTCATTTGAGGCACTCGGTAGCCCATCATAAAGCTTTAGGCGAGAAGTACACATTTCAAGTAGCTTCGCATGAGGTCGCTAGGCATTGGTGCACCAAAACTAAACATCATTTAAGGCCTCAAAATGGCCACAAAAGTTTGGGACTTGAAAAACTGTCAAGATGTGGAACCATTCTAAATTAGTGGAACATGGGAGTGGCCACCAATATCCACCTGGATCAATAATCCCCTAGGCTCAAGAAGCCAATAGATTATAAATAGGGCATACTTGATTTGAAATTCATTTTTTTTAGAACACCTACAATTTTATTAAGTTTCCCATTAGGTCTACGAGGAGGTCATTGTATTATAGAGCATAACGTGTTGAACTTGCCAAAGGTAGTGGACCCAAAAAGGATATACAATAGTATTAATCCATAGGTTAGGTTTGTTTAGAGTCTTGTGCAATTCAATAAATAGAAAGTTTGAGATCCATCCACCTCTTAATACTTGGTTCTAAAAATGAAAACAATCAAGTACCCAACATGTTAGTTACACGAGACACTCTTTGATATTTATATGCACTAATGATTCATGCTTTGAATACATGTAAATATTATATTGTCCAAGACACTCCTTAATATCATTGATGACATCATGTTAGTTACACAAAGCACTCTTTGATATTTATATGCATTAATGATTCATGCTTTGGATACATGGCAAGATTCTATTGCCCAAGACCCTCCTTAATATCATTGATGACGTCATGTTAGTTACACAAGGCACTCTTTGATAATCATATGCATTGATGATTCATGCTTTGGATACCTGGAAAGATTATATTGCCTAGGACCCTCCTTAATATCACTAATGACAACATGTTAGTTACACAAGGAACTCTTTGATATTTATATGCAATAATGATTCATGCTTAGAATACATGGCAATATTCTATTGCCAAAGACCCTCCTTAATATCATTGATGACATCATTTTAGTTACACAAGGCACTCTTTGATATTATATGCATTATTGATTCATGCTTTGGATATGTGGCAAGATTCTATTGCCCAAGACCCTCCTTAATATAATCGACGACATCATGTTAGTTACACAAGGCACTCTTTGATATTTATATGCACTAATGATTCATGCTTTGGATACATGGAAAGATTCTATTGCCCAAAACCCTCCTTGATATTATCGATGACATCATCATGGATATGTGAATATGTCTTTATGGCACCACATGGCATGACACTACGCATTTGAGTAAATCTTAAGACTTGTGCACTCTATGACATAACCTTTCAAATCGACCCCCTTTCTCAATCCAAAATATTATACAATCTAATTAAAAATGTGTGATGGGTCTATAAGAATAGTTGTGTAATGTAAAATAAAAAAACCTGGAATTTGTCTAGATCTCAAACCTTAAATATTTATGAAACCTAGTCAAATCCAACTTAACTTTGAGGACTAGTACTTAACATTTTTTTATAAAATAACATGGATGTATCTTAATTCGTAATCTATCAAATATCAGGAACAATAAAAACAAAAATTCAAGAAGAAACCTTCTAGTGCTTAAAAGATTGAGATTAAGATGGATCCATCGTGAGTTATTGTATTATTATATTAATTTTTATATTATTATGGTTGACTTTTTCCTAATTTTTCACTTTTACAGTTCTCATTTTTTTCAATTTAGTATATTAGCATTACATTGTGTTACACATCTCATCTAGACTAGATCACATGTGCACCTCACCACTCTCAGCATAAGGAGGATCTTGTTAGAATATAATGGATGTGCTCATTTAACCATAGACAATATCACTATTGTCACCCAACCATAGGCCGAAGCCACCCCCAAGCACCTTAACCTTGACAGAGAATCATTCCAGAAGCAAACCCTAGGCTAGATAGCCAAACAAAGGGTGGTGCACCTTTCTCCAAGGATAATGCACCAAGCAAGAGCTGATCATAGATTCCAAACCATAACCAAGAGATATTCCAAGCCCAAACCGAAATTTGCTAGCTGCAGCAGCTGCAACGACATCTCTCCTCCAAACTTGCGCACAAACTAGCCAACTGTAGTGCGCACAAGTGTTGCTTCTACAGTTCTAAGAATGCCTGTTAGAATGAAGAATGGCCTCCTGTATTTATACTAAAACTGGCAAACTGTCTGGGCGATTTCTCATTCTGGGTGCCTATTTACTTAGTATATAATATTTCCTTTAGCCGACTTCTTCTCTTGGAGGCTAATAACCTAATACAAATTATCCTCTTGACCCAACTTGTCTTCTAGGGTTATTAACCAACTAATTTAGGGTTTCTTCTTGCTTTCCAGAATATTCTATTCTCGTTAGGTTTACACGTGGAGGTAAATACCTCCCGCATCTACCATAWTATCAACACTCCCTCCTAGCTAGAGAGGTATTTGAAAGTAATGGTCTTGAGAACAAACATACCATTTACCCGGTAGCATCAACATAGTCGTATAGACTATCTCATGACTAGATCATGAGCACCATCATCACTATTAGTGTCATCAACTGCATCATCTCTCGAAACCATACTCCATCTGAGTAATTAGACATGATGTTGGATAAGTCACTCACTCCACAAAGTGACAGAAGAGCCATTCTTCTAATCCGGACATATGTCCTAGAAGAATAAATGTTCTGAACCATTTTTCATCTCGAAAATCTTTGTCCATTGATCATCCATCTAGCTGATAATTATTTCGAACACTACTGATAGTCTTCAAGGCAATCAGAACAATGTCATTCAATAGAACACAATTGTGTCTATCCATAGTAGCACACAACTACAATCTAGTGGTACACTGCCACACCAAGTAGCACACAGATACTTGATCAGTGACAGATAGTCACAATTAGTGGAACACATCCACTACAGTAGTATACATCTACTGTCCGGAGACATACAATCTCCATAACAATCATATCATCAACCTGCACAAAAAACATTGTTATGATATATAAACTGAATCATCTGGGCCATTCTTCCACTCACATCTATGATATCTGGAAGAGCATCTACCCTAAGAAAGTAAAACATCAATGATGAGTTATCTGAACTATTATTCTCAAGTAAGGAAGAATAACTGTCATGATTTTTGAGCCTGGACCATTCACCTATTCGGGCCATTCCTCCAACACTAAACAAAGTGAAACCTGGAGAGAATGAATCTGCCCTAGGGAATTCATGTCCTTGATTGTTGAACCTAGACCATTCGCCTATCTGGGCCATTCCTCCGGCACTAAACAAAGTGCAATCTGGAGAGAATGAATCTGCCCTAGGGAATGACTATTTGGACCATTTCCTAAGGAAATGACTATCCTACACCAACCTCCAAAACGGACCATTCTTCGAAACTTCTCACAACTATGAGCTTTGAAAGAATGACTGTCCGGTGAGGCAGACCAGTCTTCTTGACCACTACTGAGAGTGACTGTCAAGAAGAGAGTCTGTCCTAGACCATTCCCTATGTTAACCACAAGGGGAATCGTTTTCTATGGCACATCATCAATCCATCAAACCATTTTCATTACAAAAATGATCATTCGATCTGGACCATTTTCCGAACTGGAAAATGCCGATCCGTCAGAAATCTCAAACCACTTTCCGAACTGGAAAGGAAATGCTCATCTTGGACCATTTTTCGAACTTGAAAAATGACTTTCCATAAATCAATAACACATTAGTGCTCCTTCCCAACCTGGGAGTCATCTCTTCCTTTTTCAATAAGGAATTCATCTCCATGAGCTCCAGTTTGAGTACACAAACTTTTTCATCTTGGATAGAGGCTTCACCAAAATGTTTGCTTATCTGCTCATCTGTGGAGATATATAATGGAGAACCACTTTCTCTTTTCTGGACTTCATTATGGAGAGTGTAATGCTTGATCTCAACGTACTTTGGTCTTTCTAGAACACTGGTTTTCTATGAAGGCTTCATATAGCTCTAAACAATGTAGTATATCATTGCTGGATTCATCTTTTGTTTCCTGCTAG
>ML789638.1:646560-658177 GCA_009831015.1 Picea engelmannii
GGAAAAAATCATTATGCATGTAATAATGTCACAGGGAGGGTGAACATTTGTATCATTCTATGTTATGATAGAGAAGGGATGGCTTCGTTAGATAAATAAGATTTTATTTCTGATATATCAACACATTATTTGCATACCTCTTCTGTTGGGACTAGGAAATGCGAAAGGAATGTTTGTAATGCAAATGAGACGTTGTATTTTTTAGCTAGTCAGAATTTTGATTGTAGTGCAAGCAATATTATTCAACATGCTCCTCATGAAAGTCCTAAATCAGAGGACTTTGAAGGCACCAATGATGAAGAGGATGAATATGATGGTGATAAATCTATTTAGCAATTTAATAGTATTGAAAATAATCAAAATATAGGTCAAAGTGGAGACTATGATCAACGTTTAAATGATTGGAATGAAAATTTTTCTCTAAGTGAGGAGTTTCAAGGTATCGATGAAGATTTCCAAGGCACCAATGAAAATGATGGAGAAATTCCCTCAAGTGGAAATTTTAAAAGCAATGAAGACGATTATGATAATGGTTGACACTTTTTCCCGAGTGGGGAATTTAAAGACAACAATGTTGGTGATGATGAATTTCCTCCAAGTGAGGATTTTGAAGGTACTGATGGAGAATTTCCTCCAAGTGAGGATTTTGAAGGTACTGATGAAGATTTTCCTCGAAATGAGGATTTCTAAGGCATGAATAAGGATGATCAAGAATTCCCCCCAAGTTGGGATTTTAAAAGTAATGATGACGATTATGGCAATACTGGATAGTCTTTCTCGAATGGGGAATTAAAAAAAAGCGATGTTGGTGATGATGATTTTCCTCCAAGTGAGGATTTTCAAGGTATCGATGAGGATAATGAAGATATTCCTCCAAGTGAGGATTTTCAAGCTAGTAATGAGGATGATGAAGAATACCTCTCAAGTGGTGATTTTCAAAGTAGTGAAGATGATTACACCATTGGTGGACACTCTTTCCCAAGTGATCAATTAAAAGACAACATTTTTGATGTTGATTTTCCTCCAAGTGAGGATTTTCAAGATACTGATGAAGATTTTCAAGTCACTAAGAAGGATGGTGAAAATTTTCACTCAAGTGGGGATTTTGAAAGCAATGAAGATGATTATGTCAATGGTGCACACAATGTTGATGATGATTTTCCTCCAAATGATCATGTTGATGATGATGTTCTCAATCATTCAACTACAACAAATCAAAGTGATTAACATTCTCTAGTTCAGTCTCCTGACAATGTTTTTCTTGATACTCCTTGTGGTGATAAGGAAAATCCTTCTAGTGAGGATGATGAAATAGTGGAGACATTGCAAAGAAACATTGTGTCTAGGACGAGGATTAGACCTTTTTATACCAATCCAAATCATTCTATTTATACAAGGTCTAGGAAATAATTTCTCACTAAATCAATTTCCATAAGTGAATTGATTTCAAGTGAATGTTGTCAAAAGAATTGTTTGAAAAGCATGGACTACATGTATGCCTCGAATAAAAGGAAGACATATTTGTCAATGAATAAGAGCATGCAAAATTCATATTTGATGGGGTGCATGATATCCACCAATATAGGATATGATTATCACATTGGGAATATTTTACTTTGCAGAAAGGCTTTAAAAAAATTCACTCAATTAGTAATCTTCGTCTATCAAGAATCCAAACAAGGTTGGAAAAAGATCCTTCATTTTATTCAAAGGTACATCATGGATGAGAGAGTGGGCCATTTACAAACACTGCATTGTCATGGATGTGTGTTTTCTTTTCCAAACATGGAGAGTGTATGCCAGATAAAGACACAATACATATTCCAGATAATTTCTCAAGGAGGGAAATCTACAACTTGTACAAAGGATATGCTGAAGGTGTTGAAGGAAATGGTAATTTGATTACATATGCATATTTTACAAGAATATGGAAGAAACAATTCAACAATGTCCATATTCCTAAGAAGTCAAGGATGGGGATTTGAAGTATATGTGCTACTCTTAAATCAAGAAGAGATAAATCTAAAGGGGCAGAAAGAGGTATGTATTTACTATATATATATATATATTTTAAATTGAATAGTTATCAAGTATGAAAACAAACGATCAATATTTTCATTTTATGTCATGTGTAGATTCCATAGTCAAAGCACTTCAAGACCATCATAATCAACAATCAAGTGAAAGAGAAAAGTTGTACAAACATTGGAAGAAGTGTTATGATGCTCCAAACAAATATTTAGGTATGATAATTGATGGCATGGAACAAAAGAAAACATTTCTACCACATTTTTCTATACACTCAAAAATTTACAGGAAGAAAATTTCATTTAGTTTCACTTGGTTGGTTGTATGGTTTTCAATGGAAAAATGTGTCCAAGGGTTTACTTCACAACTCCAAATATTCATAATGATGCAAATCTGACCATCACCATAATTCATCATGTGCCTACTCACTGGTATGGAAATCTTCTTCAAGTTCTCTATCTACAGTTGGACAACACTAGTTGTGAAAATAAAAATCAAATTGTGTTTGGATATCTAAGCATGTTTGTTGAAATGGGAATCTTTCAAAATGTGAAAGTTGGTTTCCTTCTTGTTGGACACACTCATGATCATATTGATCAAATGTTTAGTCATTTTTCAGTAACATTGAAGAGGAAAATGTTGGAAGTATACTATCATTGAATGATTGTATTAAGAAAGCATACATTCCAGAGCATGTTTTTCATATATTAGAAGAAACTATCGACATGAGGAGATTTATTCAGGGATCACATCGTGAAGAAAAATGTATTGAGCAACTTAATGACATTAGCTTCCAACATCAATTTTGTTTCAAAAAAATTATTTGGAAAACACTTATATGGGGAAAGCAGTATTCAACTACTACATAATGGGGGACTTCACCAAGTTTATCATTTTTGAAGTTCATTCCAGATCGTCCAATATTTACATCAAAATTGTTATTTTTACAATCAATTGCTGAAATCCATAATGCATAGAGGCGTAATAGAGATGTAGATTATTCTAAATGCCTGGAAGAAATAAAAAAATTCCATTAAGGATACATATGAGTACTTTGATGTTGTTGATTCTGTTTGGTGGGAGTCTTTTTTCAATTGTCAAAGTGACATAATTTCAAGCTCAACAAATGAAGATACAATGTTGAAGACTCCATTTCATTGACCACAAAATATGCCAAATGAATTTGAAGAAACAAAAATTATTGAAGTTCAACAAGAATTTCAAGGTGCTATGGAGTTTACACAAGCAGATGAAAGAGAAATGTATATTGGTTCGCGGAGGTCATGTGCACAACGTGAAGCCATGGAAGACCTTTATAGGGGTTCAATACAAGATATTAAGGAGGGTAGCATGATTAAAGTTTTAGCGACTGAAGATCCACATGGTTATCCATTCTGGATTAGAAAGGTTATAAAGATTGAGAAAGAAAATGATGATGTTATTTCAATTGAAGTGCATTGGTATGCAACAAGTACACACCCATTCAATGGTGTGTACAAGCCAGAGATGGTGGTTGAGAAATGATCCGAAAATGGAAGGAATAATAAACAATTGTCTTATTTAGATGCTTAAAGTTTTTTAAAGAGTTCAACTATTAATTAATCATGTTGTAAAAACATATATATGAACAACCACAAAAGGGATAAAGACAATAAGAGCTTGATAACAGAGTTCACCAATGAGTGGCTACGTCTTCGGGCCCGCTTCCAAGTGAAGGACCTCTTTATTAATCTTCAAATGCTCAAGTTATTTACAATGGCTCCTTGATGTTACATAACATACTTCAGATTTGTTGTGCAAGGCCTCCTTTCTCAGACGCATGTATGCTTCCTCAAACCCCTCTCACAAACATGACAAAAGGCCTCTCAAAACATGAGAAAAAGCCAAAATACATAAACTGCTCCTCCAATTCCCTGCATCAAAAAGTTATCCTACAAGCTTCAAAAATCCTGGTTCTTATAGTTTTCAAGGCTCAGATGAGGAATTCCAACTTCCCTCAAGATATGGCCTCTTTCTGGGATCCAATCCCCCTTCAAATGGCCTAAAATCCTCAAAAAATCCATTTTCTGGGCATAATATCAGGCAAAAATCACCTCTGTAATGTTTAAAAACCACTTTTAAACCAAAAATGCAGAGTAGCCCCCAAGAAAGGGCACGCACCCCCTTTACCAGGTCACATGGGGCCACATGGCCAAGTGCCAGTGCTCCAAGTGTTATGTTCCAGCCCCCTTAACTGTTAGCTCCTAGTTTTGGGGCGCCTTCCATGGGATCTTGGCTAATCTTCCCTTGGGTGCGCCCAGAATTAGCCCTTGGACGCGCTCCTGTAATGAAAACACGTGCTGGGGCTTATCCCTAGCCCTCTTATGCCCTCCTTTGGATATTTGACCCCAAAACTATAGGAAAGTGGGTTTTTTTTTCATAAATTTGACTTTTGGTAGGTTGGTAATTGAACTTTTCCAAAGACTTGGAGCTAGCCATGGGTCAGAGGTTCGAATCCCATGGATCCCAAAATAATTTTTACATTCAAACCAGTAGTGAAGTGCCACGTGGTTGCTCATGTCTGGGCCATGTGGCACTTATTCATTTGCCAGTTGACCATTGACTTTTGCCATAGAAGAATCTGATTGTCGTGCGATATTTTTCACATCCGGAATTTGTTTTGAGGAAATGAATATATGGACGGAATCAACGCAATGAGTCGGTCACGATGGAATTGGTTTCATCCAATTATGAGAACTTTGATTTTTGAGCATTTTCTGAGCCTGGGGAGCCTCCTGGATCAAGAAACATGTCAATAGAAAGAGAAAAAGAAAGGGTCAAAATACAACTCATCGTTGCACGAACCTCTTAAAATTAGATGATGTTGACATACTTGTTTATGATTTCAATTTGACAAAGAGAGGAACTCTTCACTCCAATACAACATAGATTATCAAGAGGTTGTTGCCACAAGAAATAAATGCAAGATGAGAGTATGTTGAACCTAGTCGTAGATCTAAAAGGCATTTGACATCTAAAATTTTGGGCATGCATGCAGACTCAGATGTTGCATTCATCGACAATAGAGAAGAGTATGGATCATCTACATCTTCATCCAATCATTCATCTGAAGACAATGTAGACTCTGACGATATTTCAGAAACCACGAGTCAATCTGAATAAGTGTATGAAACATTTTATGCATTTTTTTATCCATATGATGTTTGTATGGTAACTAGAAATGAGCATTGAACTTACATATGATCTTACATGAAGTTATGAATCTTTTGTTATGTTTTATGAATGATATGTTTTTGATTATGGATAATATAATAAATTTTCTTAGCTCATATGTTTTGAATATGGACAATATAACAATACTTTTAAGAAATAATTTATGTTTCATTCAATGTAACTTGTATTTAATTTTTCTTATTATAAGTAAACAAATTATTAAAAAGTGACGTTGAATTTTTAAAGTATATTGTAATATTTTCATGACATTATGTATTACCTTGTGCTTTGAGTGATAATAAGATTTAAAAAGTAAACATTTAAGGATTGATTTTATGATTTTGTTTACAGTAATGATGAGTTCTTTTACCACTTTATAAAAATGTGTCATTTTCATACCCCAATTTTAGAATGGGTGCTACCGGTAGCAGTGCTTTTCAATTTGATGGTTGATTTTGAGGTTTTGGTTTTAATGGTACCAAGTGCTAAAAATACGATTTCAAATTATCTCAAATTTTGACGTTTTGAAAAGAAAAAAAAATCAAAAACAATTTTTTTTAGGTGTTGATTATAAGGTTTTTCTGAGCTACTGTCTAAGTTTTGAAGACCATGTTTGAAAAATGTTGTAATTTTGACCTTGTTTAAAAAAATGGTGCTACTGGTAGCACCACTTTTTGATTTGGCGGTTGATTTTGATGTTTTTTATTCAAAAATATGGGTTTTTTGGTCCAGAGTTCTCGTTTTGAGGTCAAAGTTCTCATTAAATCGATAACTATGTTTACTATAAAAGTATTATTAAGACTCAATACTAGGTTATGACATTATTAGAGTATTTTAATAAGGTGTTATTAATACTAGGTTGGGTATTATTAACATATTTAATAAGGTATTATTAGTAGTATTGGATTATTAAATATTATAATGGTATAATAGTATTATGTTATTAAATTTTAAATTTTAAAGTATAACGTATAATTATGATATAATAGGTAATAATACAATAATAATTAAAGTATAAACAATAATAGACTATAATATAATAGGTAATAATAAAATAATAATTAAAGTATAAATAATAATAGAATAGTACTAAGTATTAGTAAGGTATTAATACTAGGTTAAAAAAATATAAAAAACAAATTAATTTCATAGTAATAAGGTATTATTTTTAAAGATATTACCATTAAAGTACTATTATAATAGTATTAGGTTATTAATGCTAGCGTATAATAAGTAATAAGTGACGATACTAATAATTATGGTGATATTATTAATATTATAGAACTAAAGCATTAATATAGGGAGCTTAGTCAATGTCTTTGGGATCTACCAATCATGGATGACTTGGATCTTGGTTGGATTCACATGCACACCATGTTAATTCACAATGTATCCCGTATATTGGATTTTCTGTATGTCAAAGGAACATTTCTCCAAATTGACATATAACTTCTGTTGTCATAGGGTGCCCAAGACTTGTTGAATGTGCTTCAAATGTTCCTCCCAGGTTTTGCTAAAGATGAGGATGTCATCCAAATATACAACCACAAAGGAGTTTGTGAATGGCCACCATATATCATCCATCATCCACATAAACCTTTTCTTTATTCTAGTCTGAACATTGACGATGACATTCTCTTCTTTAGTGAAGAATTTCAAATGCTTAATCCCCAAGCTTAAGTAGTTCATCCACCTCAACCTACAATTCTGGCCACCACTACAATCCTACAAAAATAATACCTAAAAATTACCTAAAAACATTTTATGTCTAGAGTTTACTTAATATAGAATTAGATTAATAGCATAGAGGGATTTTAGGAATTACCATCTCTCTTGAAAGTGATGACCCACAACCATGTCTACAGAAAGTGATATAGTTGATGAACTTCACATCTTCATCGGGTTACTAGAAGCCTTGCTTTATAGCTTTCTTGTTGCAATATTTTTTCCCTACTTGATTCCTTATTTTCCTTTACACCCATGTAATTATGTTTGATTTAATCTGTAATGCTAAAATCGAGTTTGTTAAGCCTTACTATTATTTAGAGAGATTCATTGATTATGAATTTTTTTTTGGTAACTCCAAACAATATAAAGAACCAAAACATAGACATAAAAAAGAATTAAGTGTTTACAATGAATGAAAATAATGATTAAATACATATATGAAAGTGGGGAGAATCTATATAATCCACTAGGTCATAGAGTGGTCATACATCATAGATTCCATTTAGTTATTTATTCTTAAGGTGCATGATTTTTTGGGAGATGGACCTCTCAAACTTTTTGTCACTCAAGATCGATTGATATTTGCCAATGATTTTGGAAATATTGCCCCCAACTATAATCTTCCATGTGTCCTCTTATGATTTGTATACTACCATGGATATTGGACCATTGGAACAATTTGTTAGAATATATCTTACAATATTATGAAATCTCTTATTATGTTGTGTTTTACTTAGATTCTAGATTTAATGTTACTATATTAATGTGTGAAATACTAAATAAGTTGAAACTGAAATGAATGAGACAAGCAAATAAGACACCATCCACACAATGAACATATGATGTACCTTGGGAAAACCCAATATGGGAAAAGCCATCTAGAAGGTGAGGCTTATGCTCTACTCTTTTTTTATTAGTTATGAAATGCAAATACAAAGAAAGGGGCACTCACTATGGAGTTTCCATGGACATTGTGGCCAATATGGATGTTATAGGAATTTCTACTTCCTCTATTCTACTTCAATATCCCACTCTGATATGCTCTACTCAATTATGGAAAAATACACAATACAATAAGAGTCAAAACCCTTCCTTTCCTAGTGGCCCAATATTTAACCTATCCTTATAGCTATCTGGGGTTAGGGTTAGGGTTTTTGCATGCCTCAACCCCTAATTAATGTTAGGGTTTTGGACTCTTTTCAATATTCTTGAAATTGTACACATGACTAGATCCACATGTATGAGTAATGTAAGTTGACATGGCATCCACTTAATATCATGGTGGTCAACATGATATGTCGATTTGTGAGAGGCATAAATTCCACATACAAACTCCGTTGAGGTGGTATTTATGACATTGGGAAGCTCTTGAAGTGTAGAATAGTTTCAAAAGATTAAGAGCTAAGCCCACAAATGTTTTACCCCAAACACTGTCATTTAAGGCCTCAAGATGATTTTCATGTATTTCCAATTTATCGCACTGTGGGTCTATCGAAATTATGAAGAGTAGGTATTCATCAGATGTAGAATTTAATTCCACATCCAATGAGTTCCTGTGCTTGAAATTTAAGTAAACCTATAAGAAGATAGGTCAAAAATACGATTAAAAAAGCAGTTTTCTTTTTTTCCCTTCGAAAATTCATAACTCTTATTTTATTATTTTACTTAGGAGGCCCATTTTAGACTTCAAATTTTATCTAATGGTTCATACTTGCTCCTTTGGTTGTTTGGACCTTTTATGTAAAACTATATCTTTTGCTAACTCTACTTGAGCTTTTGGTGCTAAGTCATCTATGATAAGTGTTACCTCTCAAACCCTCACCCAAGGTGTTAAATTCTTAATCACAAGGTCAAAACCTAAGGGCAACTTGGAAAGGATACCCACTATCACCACATTAACACTTTCCCTCTCTTTAGGTTGGCTCTTCTCCAACTAAAGGAGGGTTTCCCTAACTTAGGATTACTAAAGCTTGTTACAATAAGGCTCAAGGTGATTATGAAGAGTTAGCTTTAGAAAAACAAAATTTGTAAACAAATATTTTATAAATAGGGTGATCAATGGACGAAGACTAGTGTCAAATCCAATGGGGAAGTTGACTTAATGATCAACTAATGAGGACAACAACTATGATAATAGGAGTGAATATAGTCTTAATAAAGAACCAACAAACAAACCTATCTTGTTGTCCACTAAAACATAAATTTTTTGAGAGGAACTTGACTTAAGAAAGGCCTCCAAATGAATCTAAATGTGCATCTACTACAAGTTTATAAAAATTAACACCAATCTGAATAATGAAAGAATGCATACACTAGCATTTCCAACAATAGATGCATAGAACATAATGGGGGAATCAACCACAATTCTTCTTCTTCTTAACATAGGCACAATATTCTTAATGAGGAATAATGCTATCTATATTTTTTCCTCTCAACATACAATTGATGTAAGTATTTCCATCCTTAGTCTTTAGAAATTAAACCCAATAAAATATGCCGCAATAGTAGAAACCTCCAACTTTCCATGGCCTTCAATATCTTCAACAAAGCTCAAGGGGAAAACATCCAAATTTGACCATTCTTACAAATGGAGAGAGGTATTCTTTAAATATAGTGAGTTCCATCACTTTTACAATAAACAAGTCATTTTCTCCCTAGATCCATTAGTTCTCAAAGGGATACAATAAAATATAGTGTAGTCTAAACGTTCTACATTTTGGTTATTTTCCGGTGATTTTTTCAATTTGATTTTGCGTTAAATCTGGTGAGGAATGGTTGGATATGCATATTTGAGTGCCTAATTTTGTATAATTAGAGTGCCCCAGGGTTTTTTTAGCACGTTGAATCCATTTATGCATTCAAAAATGCAATTTAAACAACAAAAAAATAACGATTTTGTCCAGATTTAAATCACCGGATTCCGGCCAAAAAAACCAAAAGGTAGAACATTTAGCCAACGCCATAAAATATTAAAGTTAAAACCTCTTTAACAACTTCCTTATTGAAAGTAGCAATGCCTTGTTAAGATCCATTTTATTCTCCAAGGAGAATTAATAAAATATGCTAGAAACATTCTTATCTCTAAGGAAAACAATATTACAATGTTCTCTCACATAACCAACTCATGAGACAAATTAAACAATAATAAAATAATGAGTGGTTTGTTATGCCATGTAATAACCTCCAACAAGATAAGCTCAATAAGTGTGGTATGCCCCCATAAGTGGTTAGTTGGCCATGTCAAGGCTCCATGAAATGATAAAATATGCTCCCACATGTGTGTCCTCCAATAAAGTAATAAAATATTCTTCAAGGGTGCACTCCTCAGTAGGGTGGACCAGGTAAAACCTCCTCAAAATAACAAGTAGCCTCCATGAGGTGGAAATCCCATGAAATGTATGAACACATGCACAATAAAGGCTCCATAAAACTATATGTCTAAGGTTTGAAACCTCATAGGTATAGTCACCATTCCCTCCTCGACTTGTGAGTGGTTTTCTGGGTAGCATGCATCTGCATTCTCACATCATAGGCTCCAACCCCGCTCCTTTCCTAATTCATCCCCACTCGTTCCTTTATATAAGGTTGACCACTTTATATGATGCTCCTTTAATTGGATGTTCCTACACTCGCTTCGCCCTCTTACGACCGCCATAATCTGGAATATATTCCCTCCTTCACTCTGATGGAGATGAGGTGAGAGCCTATGGGTTGGATCAAGAGCAGAGCAGGTGGGAGGATAGCTGGCTGAAATTGGGCGACAGACTGAGCTGATGGATAAGAAGCCTGTGTTAGCAGGGTAAGGGCAGGGCTTGGGTGGGAGTATTCTAGTGTATATTCTGAGCCGTGGGAGAGCCTTAACCGGTGCTTAGAGAGAGAGCCCGCCTTTGGTGGGGATATAACTTGAAGAGAGAATGCCTATATAATCTGGAGCCCAATGGAGAGTGCTATCTAGAATAGGCTCCTCCCCCTATCAATACAGATACAATGAACATCCTACAAAAAATGAGACATTGCGACTTGGCCAGATCAATATGTCCCGACATGGTAAGGCAAGACCTAAAGATTTAGTATAGGTTATTGTCCCTTTGGGTAAAGGTAAAGAGAGTAACCCTGGTTCCTTATGAAGAAGGTAGGTTGTGGGTGTAAGAGTAACCCTTTGATCAAGCGAGGAATAAACATTGGTAGGTAGGTGTTGCAAGCTCACCACCTGACCCCATCATCTTAGCAGTTGTTGGTGTACCAACCATCTATTAGCTTTATTCTTATGCCGAGGGGCGCGACCTTGTGAAAGAAATAAAAATCTACTCATTATACGATGATAGCTAGTTTCCAGTTCAGGTTAGGTTTAATGAAATATTCTAAGTTGTGAAAGTGAGGAAAAACCTTCAAGTTTTGGTGTTGGACTTTCATCAAACACTTTGCATGCTTCTGAATTTATGGCTGTAGGTGAAAATTGAATGGACAACAGGCTGTCTCGTTGTTTTTGTCGCTAATGCATTAGTTTTCTAACCCCTTATACCTCCCCAATGAAGTGTCAAGTGCAATTTTTGATGTTTCTACAAAACCCATAGAATTATGATAAAAACATTCACATATCAATGAGCAAAACAATCAATCTCAGGCTGATTTTATTGAATGTCAATGG
>ML789638.1:667441-678450 GCA_009831015.1 Picea engelmannii
TGAAGTTGTTAAGGCCTCGGTGGGGAAGCCCTTACTGGCATGAATGGAAGGTCGAGTTACTAAAGTAACTATTATGACATTACTTCTCCCGATCGGTTCCCCTACGAGTTATGGCGACAATTTAACAATTCATTGGCTTTCCAAATTATGGCCATCCGCACATACATATGTAATAGAACGAGAAGATTCCCTTCGAAATAAATCCAGCTTCTAAAGCTTCTAATTATCAAAATGGAGGATCAAAGAATGAGGTTGAAAGCTCCACAGTCTATTATTTATGTAATATGATTGGTTCTGTCATTATGCATCACTCTTACTATTATGGTTTGTGCTGAAATAGGTAGGTATCACTCTCAAAATAGAAAGATACCTCCTCCAATGTGTAACCAACTCATCTTCAAAGTGTTTGACCATGTCAAAACCTCAAACAATAATGAAATATACTCCAAGGTGCTTGCAACTCCTCAAGTAACGTGAAAACAATTATGTCCCAAGAGTAATGACTCAACCCACAATGATGGCCATAATGACGCTCAACCAACCCCACAAAGGTGCACCCTAAACAAGTGTTCCAACCTCCTTCCAATGTATTCAACCAAGTAAATGTTTGCCAACAAATCATAAAATAATGCAATACCATGAGCTGGAAATAAAAACAAAGGGTAAAACCCACCCTCATCTCCACCATGTCATATATGTATGTGCCAAGTCATAATGCACCCCAATAAACTCCAAGAAGAGGGGGTGACCACATCACTAGGCAATAAAATAATAATAAAATGTGAAGATGCCTCAACATGTGTGCTAGCAAGGTGAGTGCTCCAATAAAACCATACTCTACCTCTAGATAAATCACTACAAGTATGCACACAAGCCCAATAAGCGAGGGTGTTCATGCAAATAGCTTTTAACCAAGCCAAACCATGTCAAATAACCAAATAAATTATGTTGGAACTATGTGAAAGGGGTTAAACACAAAGTTCTCTCCACAAGTGAAATGTCAACCATGCCAAGGTGTCATCAACATGTAAAATAAACCCCAAGGGTTATGTGCTCCACACCATCAGGACAAATGTGCCAGATCACCATAAAAATGTGTGCCATAAAGAAATACTCCATAATAATAATTATGAACCATAGTGAATATGCCAATAATTAAATCACCACATCTAGAAGCAATAATGAACCAATCAAACTTAGGGAAACCCTATGTTGATGGGTACCCCCTTCCATGAATGTGTTAAGTGTAAATTAAATGTGTGATGAATGCATGCAAGACCCTGAAATAGCCTTCAAACACCACATGTTCTCGATGTAAAGCTCTACACAATGGATGATTTTGACAAGGAAGATAAGGCACATCTCCCAACCATGGTATAATGATAATAAATCATTAGAAGTAATTCCACCATGGTGATATTCTCTAGATGCGGGGGGAGGGGTGATCAAACAAGTGTACTTAGTAATATAATCTCCTTTAGACACTGTGCACCCATTGTTGAGGCAGTGGTTGAACATGCCATAAGGGAGGTTCCAATAAGGGTATGTGCCTCCATATTAACCCCCCCCCCCCTCATGAATTTCCACTCACTAGAAATATGTCATGTCACATCTCAGACCACCATTTAAAACCATCATACATATGTGCAAAGTGTATCATGAAAACCAAGGGAAAAACCATGATGCTAATATAAAACATGTGAGGTAGCAAGTATCTCATCATACAAAAATATGATCCATCAAGCAAAGGCATGAAATATGAGAGGAGCACCATAAGCCATCCAAATATGAAAATCCACCAGGGAGAAAATGAGACTCCTCCACCAAAACACCAACCCAATAAAGTAATATGAAGATATATACCACCAATCCATAAAAACTCCATAGATACCATATTTTAAACCCATCCATTGTGATGAAAATCACAAGTTTAACCCTCATACAATATGAGATGTAACAACTGAATCCAACTTGGGGACATGTGCTCTCAAAGAAGAGTGTACGAGAAATCAAGAATATATGGTTCTCTGTCAAGAAAACTAGCAAGAAAGAGAAAACCATGTGGTGGGATGGATCCACATTCACATATCTAAACACCACATACACCATAATATGTCCATATAGTCCATCACATCAACAATAGCTCAAAATTGGCTTTACATAGAAAATGTCATAAGCCGACAATGCTAAAGATAGCATGAAAGTAAACCTAGTGCTCATGAATGTTGAGCTTATTTATACCACCCTTCTAACTATCAGGATGGGAAAACCAAGTGAAATCACAAATCCAATGGAGCCATTGAATCATCTCATCGATGCCATGAACTCTTCTCTTGTGTTTGGTCATAAACTGAAACAAGGCTACACAAAAAATAGCATGAATGTATGCCATAAACTCCATGGCAATATGGCTGAAAAATGAAACAAAATCATGTATATGGCATCCAACATAAACATCATCATAAAAAGGACATGTGCCACTACATGCTTTCTCTACCCACTAAGGATAGTGCTAATGTACTCTAATGAAAAACATGTTATTCTCTCGAGAAATAAGGGCTTAGGTGGCTCCACAAATATGCAAGAAGATGGATATAAATTTCTGCAAATTAATTCAAACCGAAAAACTTGTTGTCCCATGCAATTTCCAGCCATATAAGCACACTTTCCAGCTGAAATGTCACATGAAAATACACCAAAATCTGAAAGAGTCAGTGGCTGGAAAATTTCTGCACTTTTATTATTAAAAGCATACTTCATTTTCTAAAAACATTATACAAAATTTATGGGAAAACATGGCTGGAAATTTCTCATAGAATTTTTTGAACATACACTTATTAGGCATGGATATCCAAAAGTTAAAATAATTGCACTTTTCCCCAAAATGTTAGCATGTCTAGGGGTTAAAAAACATTTACTTAGAATCATCACCATTAGTATCACAAATAGGATCCTCGTAAAAATTACAACAATCCATTACTAAATTATGACTATCAATCTGGTAAAAAACATGCCCTTGGCTGCCCTCATTCTCCTCACATGAAGAGGTAAATACATATAGAATTTCATCATCCCTCAAGGGTTTCTTTTCAATGACAACACTCTCCAAATCATCAACGTATACATCAATTTGGAAAGGACTATACCCTTTTCTTCAAAGGAGAATGAGGTGGATGCTTGAATTCTCTCATAACCAAGATCTTCTTCATGTGGCACTGAAATAGGGTCTTATATATCATCATCTTCTTTGACTTCTTCTAATCTGAAATCTCATGCATAAGGGGCTCATGGGATAAAGAAAAAGGATGGTCATTCTTCACGTGATTCATCCTCAAACATCCTATATTCCCTTTCCATGGAGTCCAAGAAATCATTCAATGATTTAATCATTTCAATCCTTTCGCATATTTTCACAATCATTTTTTCATAAGGGTCTTTGAACAAAAGAGGTGTAAGATATTGTATCTCGTTCTTCACATCCAAAATAACACCCACCGTGTGAACCTCAATACATCATTTTCCATAACTAGGATCCCAACATTCTCGAAAAGCTTTGATAATCCTACAAATAAAGTAATCTTTTTTGAACCATGAGCATGAAAGCATTCCAATGCATGTTCTTTCAAGGTGAGTACAAACATCCTCATCCATGTATAACATTGATATTAGACATAATCTCATTAAAATATATAACATGTTGTGAAACTAAATAAGGATATCCATGGAAGTTGGAACTTAGGAGCACCATTAAACCATCTTGGAGGAGTGACTCCATTTGTATATCTTAGAACAATAGAGATATACAATGGAGAAAAATATTCTTTGTAACATCAATTTTTCATCCATGCATTTGTTATACTTGAAATTCTTTAAAAATATATAAAATGCAGTACAATCATACCTTTTCACACCAAAGGAGTAATGGGATGAGAATGCTAAATCTTTAAAATAAGTCTTCTCATCAGATCATTGAAGTTGTGTCTACTAAATCTAGGAAATTAACTTTATCCTCTACAACGATGCCAAAATGCTACTAGCCAAACTCTCACTCAAGGTGTAAATGTCCCAACCACAAAGTGAGAACCCAAGAGAAACTTAAAAGTGCTACAGACTGTAACCATAGTAGGGCAAGTGGAGTCAAGGGTCAACTAATGAGGGAAACAACTAATATGAGATTAGGAATGAATATAGCCCGAATAAAGAACCTACAAAGAAACCTATCTTATTGTCCACTAAAAGAAAAATCTTTTGGAAGGAATCTAGATTAAGAAAGACCTATGAATGAATCAAAGGGTGCATCTACTACAAGGTTATGCAAAGTATAACTAATATGAATTAAAAAAGAAGGCATACAATAACATTTCCAACAATATATACAGAGAACATAAAGGGGGAATCAATCACAATTCTTCTTCTTCTTAACAAATGCACAATCTTCTTAATAATGTTACATATATTTCAACCCTTCAACATACATTTATGGCAACTATTTCCATCCTTAGTCTTTAGCAATTAATCCCAAGCAAATATGCCACAATAGTAGAAACCTCTAACTTTTCATTTCCTTCAAAATCTTCGACAAATCTCAAGGGGAAAAATCCCCAAATCCAACCATTCTTACAAATGGAGAGCTACTCTTTAGATAGAGTGAGCTCCTTCTCCTTTAAAATAAACAAATATTTTTTTCCCTAGATCCATTAGTTCTCCAAGGGATGCAATAAAATATTACATTTCAAACCTCCTTAACAACTTTGTTACTAAAAGCAACAACAAGTTGTTAAGATCCATTTTCTTCTCCAATAAGAAATAATAAAATATGCTAGATACATCCTTATCTCCAAGGAAAAAAATGTTATTATGTTCTCTCACATAACCAACTCATGAGAGAAGTCACACAATAATAAAATAACGAGTGGTTAGTTATGCCATGTAACAACCTCCAATAAGATAAGCTCAATAAGAGTGGGATGCCCCCCTAAGTGGTTGGTTGGCCATGTCAAGGCTCCATAAAATAATAAAATATGCTCCCACATGTGCATCCTCCAACAAAACAATAAAATATTCTTCAATAATGGACTCCTCAATAGGTTGGACCAAGTAAAGACACCTCAAAATAACAAGTAGCCTCCATAAGGTGGGTGTGGACCCATAAAATGCATGAATAAGTGTGCAATAAAGGCTCCATGAAGCTAGACATCTAGGCTTTGAAACCTCCTAAGTATAACTAACGTTCTCAAAATAGAAATATACCTTCTCCAATGTGTAACCAACTCATCTTTAAGGTGTTTGACCATGTCAAACCCTCAAACAATAATAAAATATACTCCAAGGTGGTTACAACTTCTCAAATATTGTGCAAGTAGTTATGTCCCAAGAGTGAGGAGTCAATCTACAATGATGGCCATAATGATGCTCAACCAACCCCATAGAGGTGTGCCCTAGAGAAATGTGTTAACTTCCTTAGACATGTGTCAACTAAGTAAATTCCCTCCAACAAATCATAAAATAATGAAATCCCATGGGTTGGAAAGAATTACCAAGGGTAGAGACCACTCTCATCTCCACAATGCTATAGATCCATGTGCCAAGTCATAATGCAACCCAACAAACTCCAAGAAGAGGGGACAACCCCATCATTAGGCAATGAAATAATAATAAAATGTGAAGATGCCTCAACATGTGTAATACCCCTAGTTAGATTCCTATAATTGAAATGTAAATGTATACCTGATGAAAGGTCGAGACTGAACAATGTAATATTCAGATGTACATTGAATAACATTAAAATACGTCATTAACTACATATAGAGAATGACGAAATACATGGGGGGCTATGATTCCACAAGAGAGGAAAGAAAGGGGGCTTAGCAGGGGCTCAAAGGGGGCCAAAAAAGAAATAATATCACTTTATCCTAAGCCTAAGTCTTATACTTTATGTTATCCTAAGTCTTTAGGGCATTGGGATGAATTTCAAAGTGAGATACGTGGGCTTCTTTGGGGGTCGTCCATCATTCTTAGGGGATTGTCCATTAGTGTGTTTGGGTGTGGTATTAGAGCCCGTGTCTGGGCTGAATGATTACATGTGTGTTGTAATGAAAATATGGGAATTAGTTTCCATGAAACCATGAAGCAATTGTGACCATGTGTAAAAGTCATGGTTTCCATTGAGGCAACACAGTGATAACTGAGAATCCTTGGAATTTCCAGTAGAGATATTTCTTGGCTAGTCTGTGTTGGAGCCCAGGAAGAAAGTGGGATATCTTGAGGAACTACATGGAAAAGAAGGGGATCCCCATTCATTGGGTTGTGTAGGCTATAGAGGAAAGAAATTCTATGAAGTGGGATTTTTGTGGGAGTGAACAAACCATGATAACTGAAGAATTGAGTTGTGTGTGAGGATCAAAGCTAGCCATAGGTTTTCATCCTTGTGAACTCATAACCTAATCTCGGGGGTGGCCCCATTGTAGAAATATTGAGTGCAACAAAGTCTATGGTTGGGCATAATGTCCTTCATCTGTAGCCAATTGGTGATTTATTTACATAATATAATTGTTTATGATTTATGTGTGATTATGTTGGATTAATGTTGTTAATGTGGTGAATGGAATGTTGTTATGTTTGTATGTATGAGCCTGCATTGTATGTTTGCATGCATTAATTAAATTAGTAATAGAATATTGAGGAAAATTATGGTATCAAAGCTATGTAATGTGAATATCATCCTAGCTAGAATGTTGGCCAGAAGACATGAATTAGTATTAGAGCTAATAGAGAAAAATATACAATTGGTGGGAATGAAAATTTCAAGTACCCCACTGCCCCAATAGTGTACATGGGTTGTTGGGTATGTTATAAAGTATGGGATAGAAACTAGGGCTTGGAGAGGAAAAAAATTATAAGTTGTTGACCAACTATTTAATAAAATTCCTCAAGGAGAATATTTAGGGAAATGGTCTAAATCCAGTAATTATGGGATTAAGGGCTAAAATTCCTAAGTTGGATTTATGTGTAAGTATAAGGAGGCACAAATTTTATAAATTTGTGGTTATACAATTTGGCCTATATAACCAATTTGTGGAAAAACATTGTATAATAGTTGTGATTTAGAAATTGTGGGTTTGAAATTATCTAGGTGGGGTCGAAGCCTGAAAATCCATGGGAATCATAAAATTTTCAGAAATATATATATAATTTTTGGGAAAAATTATGAAAATGTGATGTGGACCCGTACCAATGATGTGGAGTGGCAAGGTAATGTAGAGGCATCATGGTACTGCCAAGTGAAGTTGAGGTGCATAGGTGGTAGTTACATAACATGGTGTCCAAACTAGCAAAAACAATTTACAAGCCCATATAAGGCAATTTTGCAAAGGGTTCCCAAGCACCCGTAATTTTCGCTGGGGTGAAAAGTGTCCCCCAAGCGGTATGAGGGCGGTAAGTGGTTATGGGACCATTAAAGTAAACTATGGGAAAGTTGTGTGCCCATAATAGATCTTGGCCATCGATATGAGATCTATGTGTGGGGAACATGTGCGCCAGGAGAGGGGGTCAAATATGGGACCCTCACTGGTCACACCGGTCAAGGATATTGTGTCAGGTGGAGTATGTTAGGGTAGAGAAATACCTCCTATCCTATCCACAGTCCAGATCGCACCAAAAGGTGGAAAAGGATTATGGCATCCAGGTGGCCCACAATAAATTCAATTTAATAATAAAATTTATAAAAATAAATAGGAAAGAGGTAAGAGGGGGCCACAAAGGATGACATGGCAGCCGAGGAGGCAAGGGAGGTGACATGTCCATGTCAAGGGATGACATGTGGGCACCAGAGCCACATTAGCAACCATGTGCTATGCCATGTTAGTAGGATATATATATATATATAAAGCCAAAATCTTGTTTTACCCATAACAAGAGTAGCTTAAGTCATATACAAGTGAAATTTTAGGGGCGAGTCTACAGTGAAAAGTTACACTAAGGATCACTTGTTGATTTTTCTCGAGATTTCTAGGAATTACATATTAGTGGCTTTTGAAGAACATGGTTGTACTCCTTAATGGAGGCCACATTGCTAATGGAATTTTTATAGTGAGTCATGGGAGTAAACATGAAGAAATCTAGTGGATTATTTGTCCATATTCCCAAGGGTTTGGAATGGGCATGCAAAAACAGGCCAAAATTCACTTTTCTAAGAGCCTTTTAGGGATTTTTAGAGGATGAAAAGGGACCCTAGATCACAAATCTTGAAAAATAATCCTAGTCAACATTTTACCTCCTTAACAATCCAAACAACTTTGTCTTACTGAAGATTTCCTATTTTTTCTTTGTTTTGGAGATAACAGTTTCAACTAAAAATTCCAATTCTGGAGAAAACACAAAAAGGTCAAAGTTGACAATTCTAGATTGATGCAAAATTTTCCAGGAGTATCAGTTTACCAATTTGAAAATTGTTGTATACTCACAATCATGAGTATTATCTACACTCGATACAAAATTTTTCCTAGTTCTTGCCATCTTTTCTCCTACATGTGGCATAAGTTAGCCTTTGAGATAATTGCACGAATGAGAAAAGTGCAGAAATTGGGCAAAAATGGAAAATTTTGAGAGCCATAACTTTCAACTTAGAGCTCAGATTGAGACATAAGTATAGGCATTGGAAATTTAATCTAGAGGGAAATGCGATATGAGTATTAAGTTCTCCAAGGAATAATTTAATTGTTTCATAAAGTTGCTAGAACAAGACCTTTAGGCCTGAGTGAGCAATGCAACTGTCATATGTGGAAGATTACCAAAACAATTTTACTTTTGGAAAACAAATTTCTAGGTGACATTTAGATACATGCTAGATGTAAATATTGAGCAAGGAAAGCTACACATATTTCATGATGGTGTTTGTATAGTGATGTGTTATATTCTTTGCAATATTGGTCCCATGCATTGTACACTGATATGGGAGTTGGGGGGCGAATGGGGTCCTCATTGATATGGGAGCAGGGGGAGGGTCCGCATTTATAGGTGTAACATTGTGACAACAAAAAAATAGTGTTGAGTTATTAATAACAAGGTAGTGCTATTGACAAGTAAGGACATTTAAAGAGAGTGTTATGTAAAGGCTTCTTAACAAGGTGATCAAATGTCGTGAATGGAGATGGTTAAGGACTATTGTAGATATGATTCTAGTGTTAATCATGAAGAGTAAAGGAACCAATAAGTTGGTGACATGAAAAAGAAAGGAGGGAATACATAATATTATTGTAATTAATTAGTGTAATTTAGATTACAACATAAGAGCTAGAGAAGGATTTTGTCATTGCAACTGACTATTTATAACACCCTGTTTCCCCCAGTCTGTAAATATAACTATATTGGCCAAGGAACTATGGCAAACCTAAAAGTGTGAATGTTTGATTCAATGGACCTTTGTATAAAAGGTCGATGAATGTAAATTATGTTATTTTAATAGAAAATGGTTACATGTTGCATGACTACTGAAAGAGAGGATGTGCTAAGAGAAAACCATAAATGCTATGAAAGGTGGTGGAGGGGACCCAGAATGGTTGCGTTAACATCCACCGAACCAATACCATGTTGGAATTAATTTCTCAGATCAGAACAACCCTCTGACCCATGAATGAATTGTAGTCGGGCTGGTAGGTGGGAAGACCTCCTCAAGAGTTAATGAGGGGATGGGGAAGACCGCCCATCCGTAAGGCTTCCAGACCTGACCACGGACTAGGAATCCAAGCCACACGCAATATTGTTGAGGAAGGCAAGAAAGGAAGTGTGGTGGGAAAAGGAAGAGCTGTGAAAAAATGTAGAGACGAGAGCGGAAACTCTCAGGTCCGAGGAAGGATTAAAAGAGGAATAGTGAGTTCTGATCACAAAAAATAGAGATTGAGCCAGGAGAAGGAGAGTAACCTTTGTCCTTATCTATTTCTGTATTGGGAGAAGGAGAGTAACCTTCATCCCCAACTTCTGTTGAGTTGGAAGTAAGAGATTGAAACTCAAAGCATCATGGCTTAAGATCGGGGGTGGCCAGTGATAAATCCATTGGGAGTGACCAAGCCTATGGTTGGGTGGAAACGAGCACCCCTTTTAATAGTTGCATCATTCTCTATGGTTATGAAAAGTGTTTTCTTGCCTTATGATTTGAATTGTAAATAATGGATGCATGCAAGTATTTACATGTTTATAAAGGGTTCTTTCTCTATATTAAATGATTAAGTTATGAGTATACGTTCGTTCCCTTGAGAACCTATATTTCAGTTTGATTTTCCATACGCCCTAGTTTAATCACTTGAAGGCGCTTTCCCGAGGAATTTACATCACTGTTCTGGAGTCAAAGTATACCTCTAGGCATAGCTACCATTTTGGTAACCTCACAAGTTACTTTGCCTTGATTCATAGCTTAAATCTCTACGAGTTGGGAAGGTGTTCCCTTCAGACCAGTAATCTAGGAGACTCTGAACTAGCGCCTATTCCCTTAACCAAAAACTCGACTAAGAGCGAGGATCATCGCCCAAGAGTTATATGAATATCCACGTAACCTGGGTCTAGGAACCTTGGAGCTTGAGGCTCTGAGATGTCAAATTCCACGATAGTCAATTTGAACCTCATGATTGCTATGAACCGTTTATCTATGAATGAAGATCAAGGGTGGAGAATCACTATGTAGCGCGAAGGTGAAAATAACGGATGTGCTAGCTCGTAGCACACAATTCACCCTTGCCGTTGATCTCGATGGGATGGAAGATCAACGAGCCTAGTTAGACTAGAATCGAGCGAGCACTTTCCAGATTGCGGAGGTCAAACTCTCTGGTAAAGAGCATGCATATTGGGGCCCCACACTTTCTGTGAACCGTCGATCACCATTAACCTTTGATCTGAGTTTGATGCGATCCCTTAAATGCAAGGAGTGCGTGGGATGGTGAAATCTTCAAGGGGATCAAGCTAAGAAGAGGTAGCAAGAGAGGAGACACCAGATGAGGGCGTAAGCTTGGAAGGAGGTG
>ML789639.1:0-20095 GCA_009831015.1 Picea engelmannii
GGGGGATGGAGTCATTAGGCACCAAATTCAAACATTTTGTTGGGTTTGTTGTCCATAACAATAATATCTCACTTGGATGTTAAACACACTAAGATGATTTAGCTCAAATCGATTTCTTATAAGATTTTATTTCACACTCCTATCGCCCATTTATACTATTGTACCTAGCAGTCCCATGTTTGACCTATTCATGGTCAATAACTGGTTTATGTCATCTTAATTTAATATGGTGATTTACAAAAAAATCAATGTTGATGAGGTCCGTGTAATAGAATATTTCCAAATTTAACGAAATATGTGTTTTATGAAATGTTATTACAAAATTAGTGTTGATTAACACTTTTGGTTCTAGTAGTTTTTAGTATTTATTTATCTTAAGAGGAAGAAATGTCCCTACAAATTGTCCCTTCTCATCATTGATTAAACACTTCTTCCTATCATCACGGATGATAATCCATTACAGTGCTTCTATACAAGGATACATCGGGCCCCCACTACAACTATATGCAAACATGAATGACAAATGTTGGTGAAAACCCTATCATCCATCTCTCTAATAGCAAGGTCACTATGTGATGTCGACTTGGGGTGATATTCATCCCTGATTTTTATGAATAATTCATTCTATTCAAGAAAGGGAAATTTAATTCCAGTGGTTGGCTCAATGTGTTTGTATATTTTTGGTTTCACAAACAACTTCAAGGGAAACCTTCTTATTGATTATAAGTTCATTTCTAGTTTTTTTTCTTCTTTTGGTACTGGACTGGATGCTTCCCCTATATTTTTTCCTTTTCCTTTTGGCATTTTTTAAGACTGGCAAGTGGAGGCTCTTCTCAACAGAATTGTACATGTTATGAGACAATTCATTCATATAATTAGACATGAAAAATTTAAAAGTCCTATTAATCATAATTCAATTGAAGGGGAAGATGATGAAGATTTTTGGACATGCAGAAAGGAGATATTAGCAAAATTGAGAAAAAATCCAAAGATAATATTCCACAAATATTATTTTAGTGTTTCAGAAAAAAGCTTATCAGGAAACATGTTTTTTGACCGTTGATTTGACCATCGACGTGCTTTACTTTAGGGATTGATAGGAACATTTGCGTTCAAATTGATTATCACGAGTAAAAAAAAAACGTAGTTCCTCGAAGAAGCATATGGTTTAGGAAAAAAAGGAAACTTAAAATTGTTAGCTCTTGTAAAAGAACACCAACCTCCAATTATTGACATTATCCTCAAAAAGGGAAAACGGTGGTACCGAAAAATACTAAAATTTTAGGGTGTGTTGTGCACTAAACACACTCTTAGCAGAAGAAACTGGAGAGAAGATATGTACCATCCTACATGATAGCCACAATTTACCAAATTTTAGTGAATCTTTTGTCAAGTGTTTCCTGTCAATAATAATAAAATGTACTTTTCACTTGAAACAACAAAATTTGATTTTAATTTTGCAAGGTTGAATGATTTATTGCTATCGTCGATGGTATCAATTCCACCAACCGATTCTTATTGATCAATCTATATTTATACCCATTATGGGCCTCATGCCACCAATGAATATCAACTTCGAAAATGTTTCCATCACATAAGAAAGTAGATGCATTTGTTTTGTTTTCACCCCTAGATTTTTGAAACATTTTTGTCATTGTTTCCATTTTACCCTTAGATGGAGTCTTCTTCAAGGATTTGAAGTATGATTTTCTCATATCCTTATCCAAACTATGTGTTTACCTATGCCTCCAATATGTTACATTTAAGCTAGAATTATGATTAAACTATTTTCTTATACTCATGTAGTGCACAATAGATGATGTTTGTTTCTTAGGTTATAAACCATTCAAAATAGTTCGAACCCCACGATATGTTGCATTAGCAGATATTATGTTTGGATTCTCATTTTAACTACCCAACTTCCATCCATACTTGTATGTAAACACATATTTCCTTTCTATTTAGGCTTACATCAGATGTTTTTTATATAAATTTACCCGAAAAGTGTTGTGTTGTACAACACAATCCTTAGAATCTATCTCAATTAATTCATGTTTTACAATTTCTTCTAATTCATTCAAAATTACAACTTCTTTCACAATTATTGAGTTCAGAACAATTCATATGGATTTCACATCATCCATGGTGTAAATGTGAATTTTCAAGTCTAGTTAACCATTCTCTGGGCCAACAACCTCTAGAAACCAGTAAATATTTGTAACGGTTGGACACAACGACCACACTTAGAGGGGGGGTGAATGAGTGTGGGGCTCTTTTTCCAAAAACTTCCCTCTTACAAAAAAATCATGAGTTGGCAATCACCATTTACTCATTACTTATTGTTGTCATTTATAATCAGTTAAATGTGAACATACATTAGCAATATATCATCAACAAATCATCACCACAAGAAACACAAGGAACACAAGATGTATGTACAATTTTCTTTATCATGGACTACAATCCTTGGGTTATCAACAACAACTAAAAAAAGTACAACTCTACAAGAGCACCAGCTCTAAAATGCAATACTCATATTACACCCTCAGCACCAACTGAGTCGAGGAAAAAATCCTCAATAGATATTAATTTGTCAATAGGTACGCGACCTGTCGGTAGTGCAGCGCCTGTATGTATGTACCCTACCAGTAGTACAACTCACATATGTACGTGGACATTCTGTACTACAACCTCTGTATCACTTCTGAGTTACTTAGTTTTTTCTCTTCAAGATGAACTTAGATCCTCTGCAACCTTCAATCACATTCTCTTTTGTCTCTCACTATCCAATTTGAACCATAATCAATCACAAAACATCCAAGATCTCCAAATACTTACTTGTGCTCCTCAATCATACAATATGAATGTTACTCAATCATGTATAAGAAAATATCATGTTATAGCAATCATATCAGTATTGAATCATAAGAGTGTTTCTCACTCCATCACCCAACACAAACCAAATCACAATAGCCATATCAAGAATTCCTTAAGAATTCACCACACAACAAGCAAGAGTGTCCATCAAGACAACAATGTAACCATACCAGAGTTTCTATGGCATATCTGGGCCCATATAATGCAGATCTAGAACCTACTTTAGTCTTCAAGAGCATGACACTATCTCACACACAAGTCTCCATGACTTCATCCACTATACGTTCCTTGTCCTCATTCAACCCGCGTATGTTTGCACCCTGGCTAACTACAGCCTACGTATACCTCATAAACCAGGGTTTCTGAACTTTCGATACTTTTTTCGTCATGATCTCAGAATTACCAAAACTTTGATGCATCCATGAGGTCCTCCAGATCATATCTCTCTCAGAATAGATCTTCAATACATTCTCAAGAGATGCGCATTCAAAAGAGACCCTTGCCTCTTATTTATACTCTCCAAGTAGCTTCCTTAGAAGCATCTTCTAGGTCACTTAACCCACTTCTAGGTCACTTAACCCATTTTCTTCATTTTAGGGTTAACCACTTTTCATAAGTAGAAAGTTATCCATTACTTTATCATTTAAATAATCGTCTTTGATTTTGTCACCTCACTTTATCATTTAAATCATCTTCTATGATACTTCTCTTTGTTATTTAAATAATCCTCCTTGAATTTGTCACTTCACATTATCATTTAAATAATAATTTCTTCTTTGTTGAGATTCAACAAGAAGATCCTAGTGAAAATTATGCACCTACACTTGGAAGGAGCCTCAGGATATTTTTAGGTGGAAGTCTATTTTTAGATGATGAGAAAATTATATTTATAGATGATGTCTATTTATAGATGGTGAGAGAATTCTATTTATATATGTATGTTGACTATTATTATCCCTTAATAATAGTTGGACAATAAATATTAATCTATTCTCAATGAGCACTTGGAAATAGTTAAGTGGCAAATCAGTTAGCTATAGGAAATTCGAGTTCAAAGATTGACTGGTGGGACATGCAAGTCGAATTAGTTGTAACAGAGTTGGATGTGTAGTTATGTGAGTTGTGAAGTAGTTTAACTCAGTTAAGTGAGATAAGATCAGTTGTACTAGTTGTAACTAAACTTACACTAGTGAGAGATCAGTGAATTAATTATTAATTAATTCATAATCAGTGATCTCACATGAAACTGAAGATTTACCATTGTTAACTACATGCGTGTTAGATCTAGTTGAGACCCAGTTGAGATAATAGGTGAAAGGGATAGATTGACTATCAGTTGTGATGTTAGTGAGTGCGCTCATGCAATCACACACACATTGGATGTTCCCATGAGGATTATGCAGCCTAGGCAAGAGGAATTCATTCATTGCATGGATTTCCATTAGCAGGGATTACGCAGAGGAGGCAGGTTGTTGGGAAGCAGTAAATTGGCACATGAATTTGTCATTTTTTGTATAACAGTGTCAGACGATTTGTCCAAAGTGAAGTGTTTTCACTGTCATGAACATGGGCATCTTGCTACTAACTGTCCACGGAAGAATAATAACAAGAAGGTTGTTGGAGCTACATATGGTGAGGCCCTTGCCTCACAATTTGAACTTGACTTCTCCTTGATCACATGCATGGAATCAAGTGCATTGGGATCGGTGTGGTATTTGGATAGTGGCACTTCCTTCCACATGATGGGAGACAAGGAGATTTTCAGTGACTTGGAGGAGAGAGATCTCAAAATTCATATAGAGATGGGTGAAGATGGATGATACAGTGCAACTGACATTGGTACAATTACATTTCAGAGGGAGTCAGGTACACCATTTCAATTGAAAGATGTTATGCATGTTCCACGTCTGAAGAAAAACTTGGTCTCAGTCACAATGTTGGAGGACAAAGGCTATGACGTTGTTTTCAATGATGGAAAAGATTTCCTACAACATAAAACAATGGGTCAAGTCAAGAAGATAGGGATTTGAGTTAAGAATCACTACAAGTTGGAGGTAGATGGCTATGCTGCCATGATGGGCAAGGCAGAAAATGTTGTGAGTAGGGATGATTTTAAGGATGGAAATTTATTTTAAAATGTAGAAACCTTAGCGAATTTTACTAATCTTTCATATGCCAACTATAAATGTTTGGCGATATTTTTGTAAAAATATTCATATTTCTAAGGATTTTATATAGTTTTTATAAAATTTTGGATATTTTTAAGGTAAAATAATTTTATCCTATAGAATTTGGGCGAATCGTTTTTAAAATAGCAAATCTCGTTTTTGGAAAACCATGGAAAATTAGCTCATGAGCGGAATTTAGCCCCTAAAATCATCCATGGTTGTGAGCTAGGATGAGGGTGAATTATGGCACAAGCAATTGGGCCATGTTCATCATGGAGCCTTGAAAATCATGTAGCAAATATCTACAAGACATCCAATGGGAACACTTGCTCAGTTAGATCAGTGAAAGGGTTGCACCATGGGGAAGTATGTAAAGTCCACCTTTTATTGAAAGGAGAACCATTCTTCGGGGATCCTGGAGAGTTTTCACACAGACGTGTGTGGACCATTCTCGGTTGCTTCAACAACAAAACATAAGTATTATGTTATTTTTGTTAATGCATTTTCTTGTAAATGTTGGATCTTCTTCATGTAGAAAAAGGATCAAACATTCTCAAAGGTTTGTGATTCTAAAGCATTGGTGGAGAAAGAGTTGGGGAAGCAAGTGACGGATCTAAGGAGCGATAATGGTGGAGAATACATTTATAACGAACTCAAAGAATTCTGTCGAAAATAAGGAATTCAAAGAGAACTCATAGCGCCTCATAACCCACAGCAAAATGGGGTCATGGAGAGGAAGAACAGAAAGATCATGGCTGCAGAATGAGAGATGTTGCATGATCAGGGCCTACCAATGCATTTATGGGCGAAATCATGTAAAACTATGGTTTATATGAAAAATCGCTGTCCTCATAGAGTGCTTGGCATGATTACACTTGAAGAAGCTTTCACTGGTAAGAAACCTGATGTTTCTCATTTTAAGATTTTTGTCTCATCTGTTTATGTGCATGTGACCAAGAACGCCAAGAAAAAGATGGAGCCGACTGCTGAAGTTGGGATATTTTTGGGGTAAAAAAAAACACCCCATAATTATCATGTGTATTTTCCTAATAGTAAGATGACTGTTATGCAACGAGATATAAAATTTGATGAGGGGAAATCCATGTGGTTGTTGCTTGAGAGGGAGCTAGACTTGCATGCAGAGGAGGAACTGTTAGTTCCAAAAGATGTGGATCAGCCACATGAGGAGTTTCATGTAGTGGAGGAAGCCACTCATGCAGAGCCATCCATCATAAATCGCAGAAAGCACACCATGGAAGCTAACAGATTGAGACTAGATGTTGGATAGAATGTAGGAGCCCCTACTTCACAACGCAGAGAGAGATAGTCTCATGATTGATTTACTGGATATATGGCTCTCATGAGAAAATTTATTATTACTGAACCATCTTCCTTTCATGAAGCAGTGTGGGATCCCACTTGGGTTGATGCAATGGTGGAGGAGTATGACTCCATTTTCAAAAAAATTGCATGGGAAATTGTCCCAAGACCGGTTGACAAATCAGTGGTAGGTTCGAGATGGATCTACAAGGGTAATATTTTAATCATTTTTATTTATGTTGATGATTTAATATA
The DNA here is from genome assembly GCA_009831015.1 of Picea engelmannii. NCBI lineage: Eukaryota > Viridiplantae > Streptophyta > Pinopsida > Pinales > Pinaceae > Picea > Picea engelmannii. The sequence continues at coordinate 6,621 of ML789639.1, forward strand.
GACTGGTGATGAGAAGATGATATAATCATGCAAGGAGGACCTTGCAAAGGAGTTCAAGATGAAGGATATGGGCCTTCTTCATTATTTCCTTGGATTGGAAATATGGCAGCGATATGGTGAAATTTTTGTGTCTCAAGGCAAGTATGGAAGGGAGATACTGGGAAAGTTTCACATGGAGGGCTACAAACCCATGGATACTCCTCTTCCAGGAAACTAGAGGAAAGAGGATGCTACTTCTGTAGAGTTAGTGGATGCTACTGTCTATCGACAGTTAGTGGGTTCGCTAATGTATCTAGTGAACATGAGACTGGACATTTTCTATGCAGTTAACCAGCTAAGTCAAGAGATGGTTAAGCCTACCAAGATCTTTTGGAAGGAGGGTAAGCATGTCTTGAGATACCTCAAGGGCACATTTGAGTATGGCTTATGGTATAGATAGATGAATGAGGTGAAGTTGCATGGCTTCATGGATGCATATTGGGTGGGCAGCCCAACGGACAGAAAGAGCACAAGAGGGGGGATCTTTAGTATCGGATCTACAGTTGTTTCGTGGTACAACAGGAAACATATATCTGTGGCACTCAGTTCAGTGCAAATGGAATACATGGCAGTGAGTCAAGCTGCATGTGAGGCTATCTGGATGAGAAAGATCTTGGTTGGTTTATTTGGTTCTCATTTAGATCCGACAGTGATTCATTGTGATAATTAGAGTTGCATTAAACTCTCGATTAATCTTGTGTTTCATGATAGATCTAAGAATATAGATATCCGGTATCATCATATCATATATTATGTGCAGCGAAAGATCATGTTTCTTCAGTACATTCCTATGGAAGATCAGGATGCATACATTCTAATGAAGGTGCTCACCAGGAGCAAATTCGAATACCATAGAGACAGGATCAGGGTGAAGGATAATCCCTTTCTTGTTGAGAGGGAGTCTTTAGATTCAACAAGAAGATCCTAGTGAAAATTCTGCACCTACACTTGGAAGGAGCCTCGGGCTATTTTTAGGTGGAAGTCTATTTTTAGATGATGAGAAAATTCTATTTATAGATGATGTCTATTTATAGATGGTGAGAAAATTATATTTATGTATGTATGTCGACTATTATTATCCCTTAATAATAGTTGGAAAATAAATATTAATCTATTCTCAATGAGCACTTGGAAATAGTTAACTGAAGTGGAAAATTAGTTAGCTATAGGAAATTCGAGTTCAAAGATTGACTAGTGGGACATGCAAGTCAAATTAGTTGTAACTGAGTGATTCGAAGTTGTAACAGAGTTGGATGTGTAGTTATGTGAGTTGTGAAGTAGTTTAACTCAGTTAAGTGAGTTAATCTCAGTTGTACTAGTTGTAACTGAACTTACACTAGTGAGATATCAGTGAATTAATTATTAATTAATTCACAATCAGTGATCTCACATGAAACTAAAGATTTACCACTTTTAACTACATGCATGTCAGATCTAGTGGAGACCCAGTTGAGATAACATGTGAAAGGGACAATTTGACTATCAGTTGTGACATTAGTGAGTGCACTCATGCAACTACACACACTTTGGATGTGCCCATGAGGATTGGGCATCCTAGGCAAGAGGAATTCATTCATTGCAGGGATTTCCATTAGTAGGGATTGCGTAGAGGAGGCAGGTTGTCTGGAAGCAGTAAATTGGCACATGAATTTGTCAATTTTTGTATGACAGTGTGAGACAATTGTATATTGTACTGAGAGCTCTTGGATTAGAGTTTTGTATGAGATTTTTTCATGATCCATGATATATACATAATATATGATAGTGGGGTTTTTATCTTTATGCTTTCCCGATAAAACATTTGTGTTATGTGTGATTGATCTTTCTTTTTGATATTGCAATTGGTGATCGTGTTTTAAATTCTGCAACAATATTTGTAGAAGCGATTATGTATTTAACAGTGGCATATAATTTTTAGATCAAGAGAATCCAGGCAATACATAATTTGTATTAAAATTTCTACATTCTTTACAAGATCTTTGACTTCTTTGAACTTTTGGGGCTTCAAGCCTACATATGAGGGTCCTCCAACTTCGTAAGGACATAACTCTCAAACCGTGAGGATTTATGTGATGTTCCACATACCACCATAAATGTAATGACAAGCGCTATCCATCTAGGATATTTTCACAGAAAAATTCAATTATGTTCATCTCATTATTCCATAATCAATCATGGGTTCTCCAACCATACTTCTAGGATAACACAACTATAAAGCATCCTCTCGTGAGGGATTTCACCATAAGGGGACCACTTTGGAGTTCATCCATTTGTACACCTTATCAAACATGATAAGATAATAAATAGTCATCTTTACATCAATCCAACTATGCATCATATATCAAGGAAACCACATCGATCCATCTTCATCTTTTCATCATCTATCAATGACAACTCATGGATCCATCTTCATCTATGCATCATGTATCAATGAAAACTCATTAATCCATATTCATCTATGCATCATATCAATGACATCACATGAATATGATACCACTTGACATCTATCCATTCTCATCAAGGACAATACATATTACATTTGACATCAATCATCAATCAATCAATCCTTCGGCATCAATCAATCAATTGAAATCAATCAATGACATTAATCTATCACTTGACATCAATCAATCAAACCTTTGGCATCAATAGCAACATGATCCAATAGTAACATCACCAGTCTTTTTTTAGGATACTTGATGGACAGGTACACATGTATAATATGATCCTAGGTGTTATGTTGGTCGTTAGGTATGGAATCAAGAGAAGATCAAGGAAGAAGAGGTAAAATGTGAACTTCATGGGATACATAGTGACTATTACTGGGTTGAAGTAAGAAAAAGAGCAAAAAAGAAGGAGAGAATCCCAAGAAAGCTAGCCATTGGATGAGGAGATCAGGGATGACAGATAAGCAAGGTATATGGATCAAGGACAACTCAGATAGCGGGAAAATCCACCGTTAGCACTGCGTGGGAAGAAGGGAGAGACAGGTTGGCGAAGCCCAGAAAAAAAGGGTCAAGATGACCTAGGGTTTTAGACACCTAGGGTTTGTATATATAGGGTTTTTGACAGCTAGTTCTTGACCTAAGGCTGTCGGTGAGGGACTATATTGTATAAATAGAGGTCAAGAGGACCTAGGTTGGGTCGGTACTATTGTTGAGAAATGTTATTGATTGTTTTTCATTGAGAGAATATTGTATTGTGAGTGAGAGAAGTGTTGAGAGTAAGATCCTTCTGGCATTGTAAGATCTTCAGCTGGGTGCGAAGATCAAGTCCTGCAGCTGGGTGTGTAGGAGGGGGAGAGAAAGAGAGAAGAAGAAGAAGATCTGCTAGTAGAGAACGCAAATAAGAACTGTAATCTTTACCTTAATAAATCATAAGCATAGTTCTGTGGACATAGCCCTAGAGAGACGGTGAACCATGTATATCTTGCACCGAATGTGATTGTTGCTTTGATCTCTGTCATTGTTATATTGTTATTTTCATTGTTGTGTTAGATCAGATCTATAGTTGTGCATGATAGATATAGCTTGATAAGTGCTATATGAATAATGTGTTGATGTTGTATTGGATCCACTTGATATTCCTCTAGTTGTAGACATCTTTATTCTGCAACCCCCCTCATAGCTGCTTCGGGTGAGACTGCATCTGCTTCACAGGTGTTACGGAAAGGACCAGTAGCTAGGGCTTGTTGGTGCACTCTTGGAGTGAACCTCGGGTCTGCCCCTGTGCCAACAAATGTTTTTGTTACTGGGACCAGAATCTTCATGAGGGAATGTCAAGGTGGTTCCCATCGAAGACAGAAATTCAAAAGTGGATAGAAGATCAAGAGAGGGACTTCGCTGAAGGCCAAAACAAGAACCCTAAGCTGAGTACTAAGGATTGGCTACAAAGATATATTTTCACCGACATCCATGAGATATTCTTTAAAGGAATCCATCGGGAGTTGTTTGAGTGGTTGGCTAGGTTAGCTGATACCTAGTTCGAGATCATATCTAGACCCCCTGTGGTTTGGACGTCAACGTTGATCCAGAAGGTTAAAAGAGTCGGCAACGCTGTATCCACATAAATAGATCATTGGTCTGATAGTACCATTGGAGGGTATATCACCAAATTTGTTGACGACATAGAAGAATCATATAGCCAAGCTGAGAGATACTTTTTCAAAGGACCCAGAGGGAAATTTTTGCATTTTCTGAAGCTAAGAATAACAATGCTCTTGCATGAGAAAAACATTTTAAAGATATAGTAGATTGGTTGAAGCCAGAAAAGCTAATGTTCAAAAATCTGGATAGCGACAACGACACAGAAGTTGGACATACACGCAGTGGGGGAGTGTTTAGAGGGGTTCGCCTTGAGAACCTATTCAAGAAAAACTATGGAGAGGAAGGTTTCTATAGTGGGGAAGAGGCAGATCTAACAGACGAAGAATGTCCAGAACCCTCTAGGCTAGAGGAAGGAGCAAGTAAAGAACTTCACCAGGACAAGCCAGAAAACTCAGAAATTGTGAAGACTGTTGAAGTAAGTATCATTAAACCTTCTGTTGTTTCAAAAACACTAGGAAATCAAAGTAATCAGAGTCACCAGAGTCCTCATAGTGTTACTACTAGTAGTTCAGCATCTACTCAGACAGGAAACCTAGGTAGCTCTATGGTGGATGAGATGAGGTTCCCTATCTTTAGAGGGGATGGATCTGAAGACCCAGATCAACACTGGTTCCTGTGTGAAGCTATGTGGAACATTAAGAATGTCACTGATGAGGCTATCAAAAGAACCCAGTTCAACACTACTCTTAGAGATCACGAACTAAGTTGGTACATGAGGCTTGTCCAAGGACTTGCACAGCCCCAACCATTGAATGAGATCAAGAACGCGTTGATTAGAGAATTCAAGAAACCCAAATCGGAGTCACAGTTTATTACAGAGTTGAAGGAGATCAAACAGAAGGTTTCCAAACCTGTCTGGGAATTCGATTAGAGATTCAAGACCTTAACAAGTCGATTAACTTTTAAGATCCCAGATGAACATAACAAAGAATGGTTCATCACTGCATTGTTACCACACATCAGAGTTCCTCTGATGCAACAGAAAATTTCTTTGTAGTCTAAGGTGCTGTAGATCGCCATGAAGCTTGAATCAGCCCCTATGGGAGAATCCATCTCAGGTATGAGCTAGATCTTGATCCAACTGACTAGTTTGTCTTTACGGGTCGAAGACATAAAAAAAGATAAGGGAAAGGACCAAAGAGAAGACATCGGGTGTGTCAGATGAAGATCAGAGGGCCATGATAAGGAACATTGCCCTACATTTCATGAATATTTGGCCTCAAGAGCTCTGAGCCCTTTGAAGAAAGTCACATTACCCTGGTGCGGAGTATGCAGAAATCGGCATCGCCCCGGTGAGTGCTACTATATGCAGAAGTATGTTTAGACACCCACAAACTTGTATTGCACATTATGTAAGTCAGTAGGGTATGATGACAAATATTATAGGGTCTTTGACCTTATGGATGAAATATCAAGAGACATATACAAGATCTAAGGCGAAGTGCATCAAGAAGGAAATAATACACAGTATAACTCCCTAGGAAGAGGAAATCTCAATCCTCGTGGTGGATACAAAGGATGGGGACGAGGAGGAGGAATGGGTCGAGGTCAAGGAAAAATAATATGTTACAACTACACGCAGCCAGGGCATCTAGAAAGGGACTGTCAGAACCCTTGCACCACCTGTAGTTATTGCAACTCTTTTGAGCATATCATTGAGGACTATCCTATACTACTAGCTAAGCTTCAGGAAAGACGAGGACCTCAGCAGAAACCACAAGTGCAACTAATATATGATGAACCTCGCAGATCAAACCCTATATTCGTTGTTATTACTCAAGGAGGTGTTGTTACAGGAGAAGATAGAGTGACCCGGGTAAAGACTACAAAAGACTCAAGAGTCAGAAAAGATGCGGAGAAGACTCAAAATTTTGATGCCAAGAAAGAAAGACGAACATTTTAATATGCAAGGAAAGAATTCAGAAGAGATCAAGGCTCATCATCAAGAACATGGCCAGAAGTAAGAGAATATGGAATGCCACTGGTATTCGATCAGTCTGCTTCTCTTAGAGAGGGAAAAGAGGTAAGTAAGATCACCAAATTTTTGTACACTTGTCTTAAGTTAATTCAGGATGAGAACATTGTACAAGAGCTACAGAACTTAATTAGGCAATATGAGCTAGGAAAGGTAGACACCTTACTTAATAGGGAAGTACACCATATTGGAAAGAAGAGAAAGAAAAATAAAGAATTACATTTGAATTCTCAGATAGGAGAGTATGATATAGACTATGTGGTCCTCGGCTTAGGGTTGGAGGTCAATGTCATGACGAAGAAAACTTGGGCACTGATGGGAAAACCCAAGATGATATATTACCCTATCAAGCTTCGCATGGCCAATTAGCAAGTTGTCAACCCATTTGGACGATTGGAGCATGTCCCTGTGGACATTGATGGAGTTAGAACCTTTGCAGATTTTGAGGTAATTGAAATTGTTGATGACAACTATCCTTACCCTGCATTGTTAGGAATTGATTGGGAGTTCAACAACTCTACTGGTGTTGATTTGAAGAAAAGATGTATGACATTCGAAAGACATGGCCTTAGTGTCATCACATCCTTAGATCTAGATGAGGGTCAGAGTTACACAAAGCCCATCAAAGAATAAGACCATGCATATGAATTGGAAAACATCTACAAACTGATAGCCATACAACATGATTAAATCAACCCTACAACTGATGGGAATATGAGATGGCGAAGTGACAAAGTGTGTTCATCAGATTCAGAAGAAGCGTTGGATAACTGGAAGAACCAGATGTATGAAGTATCTACCAGAAGATGTGCTATATTAACTAGAGAAGTTTGCTAGATCGGCACAACAACAAGTAACTTACCCACATTTGATGGTATGAACCCTTTAGAAGCCTTCCTATCAGATTTTGAAACAAGTGTACCAACACAATAGCGATTGTTGGCAATGGATGAGGCCCTGGAAGTTACACTAGTGAGATGGTGAGGGACACATAAAAGCAACATCATAGACTAGACAAAATGTCGAACCTTGATGACAACACGGTTCTTAGCACAAGCAATAAATTGCGAAGTAGGGTATAGCAGTTGAAGTTTCCCAAAGGACCATGTGCAGAGCTGTGAAGAAGCCTAGAGTGACATTCCTCAAGAGAAATGGGTGCAAAGATTCATTAACACACTGGACACGCCCCCTATCAACTTGTTGGCAGCAGTGATATAATTACTATTGTTTATAAGCTGCCTACACAGGACCTCTAAATTTTCATTACTCGTCATGAGCATTGTCACTAAACGACACTTGTCACTTATCGCTTTTTACATATCTTCGTTTCAATTTTTGTTTTCATGACTGTAAGCATGAAAACTCGCAGCTGGAAATGACATATTGTTTAGATTTTTTATCAAAGGAGAACTGCTCATGTGGTCTATTATAGAATTGTCATATTTTTGCTATGAACATGATTGTTCTCCTTATTTATAGCCCCTTGGTTCTAAACATGCCTTGGTTGCATAAGTGAAATACCTCCATTCATTAATATTTGATTGATATTGATAGAGTTTTGATTCATGAAAACCTTGAATTATTCAATTGATTTTCGATGCACTTACCTTTGTGATTAATCTATGAATGCACATATTTTGGTTTTAAAAGTGTTCTGATCCTAGTACGCACACGATGCCAAGGTGGCATATGAAGTACAGCATCCCATTACTCTTCTGCATGGTCTCAGGCTTCACAATTTTCTCCCACGCATGGTGATTAACCCCTCTGCCTACCGTTTGAACTGTCATAACATTGTTTTGTTGAGGCTCAGGGCTATGCCTCTGTGGTTTTTTATCAAACCCTACCTGTGAATTCTGTGTTGATTCCCTTCTTTTCTCCATGGCTCTAGTGGTAAGGATCGAGCCCAATGGCATCCAAACCTTCCTATCGTATGATAACGCCAGGGATGATTTAGAAAGGAACAGTTGGCGTTTATTCATAGAAAAGTTTAAGGGTTTCAATCTGAGAGTTGCCCAAGAGTTCACATTGACCTTCGATTGTTGCAGAGAAAAGGTAGGTGACATGCAACTAGAGGTAACTGAGGATTTTTTAAGCCAAGCCACAGGTTTACCAGCTGTCAGGAAAAAATGGTTTAAGAATGCAAAAGTTGAAGAGGTCCCCTGGACTTTGATGTTCACCTCACGGAAAATCACTAGTTGTGATTGAGGTATGTCTGTCTCATCCTTAAAACCTAGGTGGCATGATCTACTTGCTATTGTGAAACAATTCATTACGTGTGAAGGAAGATTTGGGTTAGTTTTCCTGTATCATCTGCGATTGCTTATGAGTTTCATTGACTTCCCGTTGAATATGCCCTACTTCCTTCTTAGAAGCCTCTACAAGATGGGAAAATGGCTTAAGAAGCAGAGGTCTGATTTGAGTTTATTCCATCATGGTTTAATTAAAATTATCCTTGTGTATCAGTTGCAATTGCAAAATGATTGTTGGGATGCATTTATTTTGCGAAATGGCTTTGGCAATAGTGAGTTGGGACAAGTTGATAAGCCTGTTGTCATAGAAACCCTTGTGAAACCTACCACCTCTCCTCCACCGCTCCTGCCTTGTGATATTGCCCCTGATATTGAACCCTCAAACTACCCTGATGTTACTCAACCAGACAATCAACCAGGTTCGCACCCAAAGAGTTGCATTAAAACTGTTAAAAAACCCATAGGGAAGAAGCTAAAGTGCAGCGTCGATGTTAATTACAAGAATAAAAGGGTTGGTTGTTTGATTTCACGATGTGCTTGAAACAAAATCAAACCATGTGCAGACATAAACAACATGATTGAAGTAAGTGAGGATTCAGACTCAGAAATTGAGAGGTTTTTGGCTGAAGAAGACCCCATGTCATACAGGCTCTAGCCCGACACACCCTATGACTATGTAAACAACCTACCTCCATGTCTAAAAGGTAACCCAGAATTCTCAAGAATTTGACTCTGTGATAAACCTACCTTTTGCGTGGACGATTCTCCAACCGTTAATGCTGTCAGTGCTAATGCACAGTCCCTACATCCATAGTCTAATGAATGTCGATCCTGGACCGACAGGTATTATACAGATGTGCCTTTGCTACAGTCCCAGCTTAAATCTTTAAAATCCCAAGTGTATTTGTTGACAAGTGAGAACAGTAGACTCCAATCCATAACTCAAGCAAAGGAGAAATGCCAAAAAACTACAGAATCTGTCATTTTTAAGAATGTAGAGGAAGCAACAGCAATAGTAAACTCCAAGATTGCTTGATATTTCTTAATCCTATGATTTGAGGTATGATCTTTTTGGATTTTAGTATGATTTCATCACTCTCAAGTTAGGATATACGATTTGTTTGAATAGATTACCTTTCTTATAAAGATTAGTTTGTTTTGTTTGTTGAATAAAATATGATTGTAGTTGTAATTATAACTAGCTACAGAATCGTAAGATTCTATAGCCAGTTAGAAAAAATTTGAATTGCTTGATTTTACAATTGAAAACATATCTAAGAACTTCCCATTTTCATTTGTTTTCAGGAACTTATGATTTCCAACGAGATTTGAGGCACTGTTGAGATCTTCTAGCCATATGAGCTTTGTGTTTTTAGTAAATAGATTAGGCTGTTTGTATTTTGATATCAAGTAAAATCAGGGAGGTTGCGTCCCCCATATTTTTGGAACAGATTTGATATTATCAACAGGAAACATTTTATTCCTGGAACCTATATAAGCATGTTATTTTGTAAACATGGCATCATCTCTGCCTGGGGAAAAACTATGGATTTATCATTTACTGACTTGAATGGAATATAATATTTGTCACAGCTTTAGCTTCTCCGTATTGTGTTTTTATTCAAGTCATGTTTATTCCAATTTGTAAATATATTATGATTGTTTTCACTGTCATGGTTTACTACAAGTTGATAGAATAGAAGTTTATATGTTATCCATGTTTCATGTTCCAGATTTAACACACACTAATCATTCGTTCAATTTGAATTAAGAGGTTTATCTCTGATTTCGATCAAACGTTTATATGCAAGTTCTCGCAGCAAAGTTTATCTTAATGTGGTTTCTTGTAAAATTATGAGATTATTGTGACTGCATCTGTTATGTGTCTTATAATTCAAAACTCCATCATTTTTTCTTCACATTATTGGAAGCAATTTCAGGATCTTTTGTACGTTTACCTCATCAGATAAGGTGATTGGACGCTACATAAAGAACAAGATATCGGATGCGATAACAGGTCAGTTTGTTAGTTTGATTTCATTAGTTTAATGAATACAGAAGTTTCATGTAGTTAAGACATCATCTACTATCTATTATTTCTGTTTTTAATTAGACTGTTTTTCCATTTCTCGAGTATAAACATTATAAGAAAACAAATAAAAAAATATTAAATAATAGCTTTACTGTTGTTTAAAAAAAATCAATTTACATTCGATTTTCGCGGATTTAGATTAAAATTCATATTTTGTACACATTATATATATATATATATATATATATATATATATATATATATATATATATATATATATATATATATATATATATATATATATTAAGAATATAATCATTTTTATATATATTGTACATATGATAAGTAGAGTTATTTTATAAATATTAGTTAGTTAAACTGTAAATATATATTAGATCTATATATAGTTTTCAGCGATTGTTATTCATCAAGTTATTGCATTTTCTTTAGTTTTGTTTTTTTTTGGCTTTCTTTAGGACTTAGATCAGCCAATGGAGCCACTAAACCTGTCAGAGTGGATTAATCCAAATGGCTTGGGTTAATTAGACAACCCCAGACCAGATTCACTCCTCCAGTTGACGAGCGGTCGATTTCACCCGTCAACACAACTGGTACCTTCAAGCGGAGTTGCACCTTGTCACTGCAGATTGGGAAGGTATGATTCAGAATTTTATCACCACATTTCTATTTGAGAGTGAATACCCTTCAGCAAACCAAGCATTATAGATTGTGAGTCAGAAAGTATTTGAAGAGGCATCTAGCCCCCCTATGGAACAAGAAGAGGATGAATGGATTGCGCCTCTCTAGAAATTGTAGGGCTGCTACAACATCAATGTCGATGATGATGATGATCCCAGGAAGATAAAAATCATTGAAACAGAAGGACAAAGAGATGTGGAAGGACCAGAAGCTGAGATACCACTTATTGGTCAGCCAATCAAGATAAAAAAGGTCAATATTGGAATAGAGGAGACACTGAAGCTTTCCAATGTTGGAGATTATTGGGATGCTACTACCATTGACAAGATTACAGAGCTATTGCATGAATATAAGGACTTGTTTCCAACCAAGTTCACTGATATGAAGGGAATCAAAGGACCTATGGGAGAGATGAGAATACCTTTGAAACCAAATGTGAAGCCAGTCAAGCAAAGACCCTATAGATTGAACCTTAAATACAAGGAAAAAGTGAAGATTGAGCTCAACAGAATGCTGAGAGCAAGGATTATTGAACCTGTTGAAGAATCATAGTGGATCATCCCTATGGTGGTATAAGACAAGAAGATATGAGAAATAGGGATATGTGTAGACCTCAGGAAACTAAATGATGCCTATCTGCATGACTCTTTCCCTACACCATTCACTGACGAAGTATTAGACAACGTAGGAGGCCAAGAGGTATAGTCTTTTACAAATGGATTTTCAGGATACCATCAGATATGGATTTCCAAGGAGGACCACCACAAGAAAACGTTTGCCACAAAATGGGGATCATACCAATATACAGTGATTCCATTCAGACTGAAGAATTCCCCAGCTATCTTTTCCAGGGTGGTGGTCGAAGCGTTCAAAGAATTTCTGCATAAATTTTTAGAAGCCTATTTTGATGACTGGACTGTGTTTAGTTTGTTGAAAAATCATATTGAATGTCTAAGGCTAATGTTGGATAAATGCAGGCAGTGTCAAATTGCTTTAAATCTAAAGAAGTGCATATTCTTCTCACCATTTGGAGTGTTATTAGACCATATTGTATGCAAGCAGGGATTGTTGGTTGATCCATCTAAAATTGAAATTATAGTTAATTTGACACCTCCAAATTTAGTTAAACAACTGCGCACTGTGCTAGGACACATTGGTTATTACAGAAGATTCATTAAAGGCTATGCCCAAATTATAGCACCAATGGAGAAGCTGTTGAAGAAGGACTACCAGTTTGGTTGGACAGATGAATTCCAGCAGAGCTTCGACACACTGAAACAAAAGATGGTCACTGCGCCCATTCTGGTATTTCCATATTGGAGAAAAGAATTTCATGTGCATGTCGATGCGTCATCCATTACCTTAGGAGATGTGTTAGCACAGGCGAGAATAGGAGGCATCGATCACCCGTTAGCCTTTGCTAGTAGGAAGTTATATGTTGGTTGTGGAGCCTGATTATCTTCCTGATTCAGAGGTCCTTGCTTTCAGTCATGTTTATACCCCATGAAGTATTTACACCCCAGAAGTATGTACACTCTTCCACGCGGGAGAGTGCAGAGGGGGGGTACCCCCTCTGCGGGGTCCGGGGGGTCCATCCCCCCGGCTGGGGGGTCTAGGGGCAAGCAGGCCCCCAACAGGGGTTCAGGGGAAGCGTCCCCCAATGGGGGTTCAGGGGCGAAGCCCCCGAAGCAAAAATTGCCTTGTAAAAGTATATTGTAATTTCATTGTAAATCTGGACCGTTCATTATAAGGTCGCAGATCTAATAGTAGAGATTATGTTAGGGTTTTTTGCCCTACAAGGCAACCCTCTTTTATGAGGGAAATGTATTACGGCTATGGGTGATGGTGAATATTGTATTCTGAGAGAGGATACTGTGAGAGAAAGAAGAGGAAGTTACAGCGGGTTTTGTTGTAGGTTGTATCCCTTCATTTGCTGGATAATAATAAAGGAAGGACGTGGAAATTTCTCTGGTGGACGTAGCCCACACTGGGTGAACCACGTAAATCTGTGTCTCTCTTGTATTGTGTGTCTTCTGTGTTTTGTTTATGCATTTGTTTTATTTTATTGCTCCGTGGTCCTCTTTTTCTAACAACTGGTATAAGAGCGTAAGGTAACTCGCAGGAAAAGAGGGTTCCTGGTTCGAGTGGGAGCAATGTCGGAACATGGAAAGTTTAGGGTCGAGAAATTTAATGGCCAAAACTACCAGTTATGGAAGATGCAGATGGAAGACTATTTATATCAGAAGGATCTATTCCTACCATTGAGCAGAGTAGCAAAGAAGCCGGCAGCTATGAAGGACGAAGAATGGGAGATTCTTGATAGAAAGGCTCTAGGAACGATACGGCTGAGCCTGGCAGCGTCGGTGGCTTTC
>ML789639.1:23692-68777 GCA_009831015.1 Picea engelmannii
GTTGTGGAGCCTGATTATCTTCCTGATTCAGAGGTCCTTGCTTTCAGTCGTGTTTATACCCCATGAAGTATTTACACCCCAGAAGTATGTACACTCTTCCACGTGGGGGAGTGCAGAGGGGGGGTACCCCCTCTGCAGGGTCCGGGGGGTCCATCCCCCCGGCTGGGGGGTCTGGGGGCAAGCGAGCCCCCAGCGGGGGTTCGGGGATGAAGCCCTCGAAGCAAAAATTTCCTTGTAAAAGTATATTGTAATTTCATTGTAAATCTAGACCGTTCATTATAAGGTCGCAGATCTAACGGTAGAGATTATGTTAGGGATTTTTTCCCTAGAAGGCAACCCTCTTTTATGAGGGAAATGTATTACGGCTATGGGTGATGGTGAATATTGTATTCTGAGAGAGGAGACTGTGAGAGAAATAAGAGGAAGTTACAACAGGTTTTGTTGTAGGTTGTATCCCTTCATTTGTTGGATAATAATAAAGGAAGGACCTGGCAATTTCTCTGGTGGACGTAGCCCACACTGGGTGAACCACGTAAATCTGTGTCTCTCTTGTATTGTGTGTCTTCTGTGTTTTGTTTCTGCATTTGTTTTATTTTATTGGTCCGCAGTCCTGTTTTTCTAACATTATCCACAACAAAAATTAACTACACCACCACAGAGAGAGAAGGATTGTCCATGATGTATGCGCTACAAAAATTACGCCACTACGTATTGGGAGGACACTTTAAAATGTTCATAGATCACTCCGCACTAAAGTACCTAGTCAACAAGCTAGTGTTGGGGGGGAGAATATGCAGATGGCTTCTACTATTTCAAGAATTTGATTTTGAGATCATAGTTAAGTCAGGAAGAATGAACAAGGGCCCTGACCACTTGTCAAGGTTGGAACATGGATAAGAACCCACTAGTCTGGAGGATACACTACCGGATGCATAGTTGCTCGCCATCAAAAATATCGATGACCACTTCACAGAAATAGTCCATTTCTTGTCAACAGGAATGGCACCTGGTGAGTATACAATTCCCTAGAAGAAACAACTAGTAGTGCGTGCTGCAGGATTTTCACTGATAGTGGGTCAGCTATACAAGATGAGACCTGATGAGATACTAAGAAGATGTGTTATGGAGGTAGAACACCCACTGATCCTCGTAGAAGCTCATGAAGGCATTGCAGGAGGACATTATGTAGGGAAAGAAACTGCGCAGAAGGTTTTGTGAGTTGGCCTTTGGTGGCCTACCTTACACATCGATGCTAAGGATTATGCTAGAGTCTATGATGTGTTCCAGAGAGTTGGGAGACCATACAGAAGAGATTAAATTCCATTAGCACTGTAGATGACCCTACAAGCATTTGAAAAATGGGCCATTGACTTCGTGGGACCTATCAACCCACCAGGGAAGTGCACAGGAGAAAGGTATAGCATTAATGTGATTGAATACATAACCAGATGGGTTGAAGCCTAAGCAGTCAAGGACTGTAGTGCTACTAAAGCTGCGCAATTTATATTTGATTACATAATAACTAGGTTTGGATGCCCCAATATCCTCATGAGTGATAAAGGCACACATTTCATCAATAAGACAGTTAAATCCCTAACTAAAGAATTTTCAATCCACCATCAGAAGAGTACACCTTACCACCCACAACCAAATGGAAAGGTTGAAGAATTCAACAAGATCTTGGAGACAAAATTGACGAATATTTGTAGTGGTAGTAGGGATGGATGGGATTTAAGAGTACCTGCAGTACTCTAGGCTTATAGAACCACCTGCAAGAAATTAACAATGCAGACCCCCTTCAAGTTGGTTTTTGGTCTTGAATTTGTTGTCCCGGTGGAATACTTGGTACCAAGCTTAAGAATTGATGCATTTACAGACATGGATGATACTAGTATTGTTCAGAAGAGGCTCACACAGTTGGTTGAACTGGAAGAAGACAGATTTATTGCAGGATTTCATCAGCAGGTTCAGAAGGATAGAGAGAAGGCCTACAATGACAAGAACATCAAGACGAAGGATTTTAGACAAGGTGATTTAGTATTGATATATGACAACAAGTTTACCAAAAATTCAGGGAAGTTTAGAATGCATTGGCTTGGGCCATATGAGATCACCTATATTACAGAAGGAGGAGCTGTGCAGCTGAAGAAATTGAAGGGAGAATGGAAGGAAGACTTGGTGAATGGGAGTTGACTGAAGTTGTACTATGACAACTAGCTTCCTCGCATCTCTCAATAGAAAGCTGGAAGAAAATGGTCTAGGTATCAAGTGCAGTTGAAACTAAGTACCAGACACAAAAAAGACAGTCTGCACAGGGATGGAGAGGAGGCATAAAGAAGAAATCAAATAATGCACTGTGTAGTCCAAAGTCGAAGTAAAATAGAAGGATCATATCTTAAGTGCCTCGGGATGAGTCACATGTGAGTGTTGGGGGTCTGTTGGCCCTTGAGTATGGAATCAAGTGAATATGAAGGAATAAGAGGTAAAATGAGAACTTCGCGGGAGACACAGTGACTATTACTGGGTCGAATTAAGCAAAAGAGCAGAAAAGAAGGAGCGAAGCCCAAGAAATCTAGTCGTTGGATGAGGAGATTAGGGATGACATATAAGCAAGGTATATGGATCAAGGACAACTCAGATAGCAGGAAAATCCATCGTTAGCACCGTGCGGGAATAAAGGAGAGACAGGCTGGCGAAGCCTGGGAAGAGAGGGTCAAGTTGACCTAGGGTTTGTATATATAGGGTTTTTGATACCTAGGTCTCGACCTAAGGCTGTCGGTGAGGGACTATATTGTATAAATAGAGGTCGAGAGGACCTAGGTTGGGTCGGTACTGTTGTTTAGCATTGTTTTTTATTGTTTTTCAATGAGAGAATATTGTATTGTGAGTGAGAGAAGTGTTGAGAGTTGATGCAGGAGCATCTCCCACATCAAGCGAGCTAGCGCAGAAGCAGAGGACAGCTGGACAAGCCAGCACGAATTTTGAAAGTCACCTTGAAGTTGTTGCGCAATCTTAAATGTAACAATTTAATGAAGCGCACTTTGTATATTGTAAGTGGACCTTGAGCGGATATCTCTCGTCCTTTAGTAGATAGACGACATTTAAGGTAGTTAATGTAAAGTAGATAGGATTTAATTCTAGACTAGACAGTTTGAGAGCGTAAGAGGGAAACGGGATATAGACACCCTCATTGTGCATTGTAACAATATTAGAGTTAGAAGCATTTGAGCAAGAGCAAGCAGAGAGCTGTGTAAGAACACCCATGTACAGACATTTGAATTAATAGAGGAACTTTGATTCAAATTCATGGTTTTGTGTTGTTCTCTGTGTATTGATGTTATGCTCATGAATGTTTGCTTCCAGTTATACATTTGCTTTCATATGCTATGTATATGATTTCATGTCTGAATTGAAGTCTGAAAGGGTGAAGGAATGAGTTTCAATTGTTTCTCTATTTGAGCCAGAGAATTCCTGCAAAGAGTGTAGTTGAAGTGTCTACAAGGAGTGCGTTGACAGAGGGTTCAGATAGAGATAGCTTTTGTTCTCATTCACCCCAAAGGTGCAGTTGGGAACAGGAGCCATGCAAGGAGTGCGCAGGCTGGGTAAAAGTCTCAGGGTTGCGAACCTGAGTGAAGCATCGAGAGACTACTATTGCAGGCGTGCGTAGAGTCAAGAAGACTTCAACACTTAGACATAGTTGAAGGTTTACTACAAGGAGTGCGTGCAAGAGGTTTTCTGAAGGACTTGAAAGTTGTGGAAAATCACAGGAGGGATAAGGTTTCCTAATCCATTGAAGGGAAGCGCAGGAAGGTTGTGCCTAGAAGATTTAGGAAGCGTCGCAAGTTTTCACGTAGGTGAACAAGTCTTCGTGGAAGAACACTTCGTCATTTCATAGAATTCATCCGGAAGAACGGACTGTCGGTATTCTCCGAGGAGAATTCGTGACATCCTGTGGGTCGTTAGATCTTAAGGAGAAGCAGGGGAGACATGTGGGTATTTCCACAAGGTTAAAAGCTCAGGACAGATAGAGTCGTTGATCCAAGCCAGCTAGGGCCGTTGGATTATTCACGAAATCGCCTATCGGGATTTCGTGAGAGAAAAGTCAAAGATTTGGCAACGGGAATCGCGATATTGCGATACACGATATCTCGATGGCTACGTAAATAGTGTGGGCCATAGCTGAGTCGGAGAGTGGAGGATAGGTGGCACAAGCTATCAGGGTTTTGTGGCGAGAAGTCCCGATACAATAGCATCAATATTCGCGAAATTGTGAACCCTGAATTCCCGATAGAGGTGACAAGACGTTGAAAGGTCAACTCACACGTGTGTCGGGTAATCGGCATATCAGAAGTCAGGAATCAGTAAAACAAAGTGTTCGATATCGTGAGTAGCGAAATCACAATAGGAGAAGTCCTGACAGAGTAAGGGAAGGGGTTAGCGTTGACTTATATCGGTGTTCGGGGATTCGAGGGTGCAACGCTCGACCATTGACCTCGGGATACCGCGAAGTCTGATCTCCCGATAAGTAAAGAGAGGGGATCGTGCGAGAGTTCTGTGGGTGCAGATTTCTTGATAGGGAAATAGAAGAACATTTGATTTCTTCGGGCCATGATAAAGGAGAACATCCTGTGTATGTGTGTGGACCTTTCGATCTGTGGGTGGTGAAGGGGCTGCGTTGCTATCAAGTGGTATCAGAGAACAGAAAGATTCTTTGCTTTCTGTAGCAGAGAAGAGATTTCACCATGCCGCCGAGAAGAGATAGACAGTCACCCGATCCAGAGGATAGGGAATCACAGCGAAGAAGAGGTAGGCAGATGGCAGATCCAGCCATAGAAAGACAAATGCGAGATCTCCGAGCTAGACTCGAAGACATGGAGACAGCGCAAATACGCACAGCCAGTGCAGGGGATCTCAGTGATTCCGAAAGTGAAGTTGAGGCTGAACGTGAAGAGGAAGTTGCATCTGAAGATGCATCAAACAAGCATTTGATCAAAGCTATTGCCAAGATGGGTGCAAGAGAAAAGATGGAAATTCCAGTTTACGAGGGAAACTTGGATGCAGAGGAGCTTCTAGACTGGATTAGAGATCTAGATACATATTTCGACTATGAAGATGTCGAAGAGGACAAGAAGGTCAAGCATGTTGTTACACGCTTGAAAGGACATGCAGCATTGTGGTGGGATGAGCTACAAGCTGACAAACGCTGCAAGGGCAAACAGAAGATCAAGAGCTGGGATCGAATGATCGTGAATATGAAGGCGAAATTCATCCCCAGAGACTATCAAATTTCTCTATTCAAGAGGATGCAGAGCCTAAGACAGAAGCTGATGACGGTGAAAGAATACACTGAGGAATTCTACAGACTGAACATCAGAGCAGGTCATCGGGAAAGCGATGATGAAAAAGTTGCCAGATACATGAATGTCCTGAGATATGATATCCAGGATGAGATGAGCATGGTTACCATCCGAACGGTGGAGGATGCTTATCAGATGGCTCTGAAAGCAAAAGAGAAGCTGAGACGAAAGAAGAATCAGAGGGGTCGAGGCAGGAGTCAGCCCAGAGGCAAGTCAGTTGCCCAGGACAGATATCAGAAGCCCAAGGAGGACTTTAAGAAGCCTCAAACTCGTACTGAGAGAGGTGGAACCTCACAACAAGGGCAGCAATATGCTGAACAAAGAGGGCAACATAATGAGCAGAGAGGAGATTATGCTGACAACAACACTTTTCCTCGTACTAGAGGGAGAGGAAGAGGAAGAGGTGGAGTAATCACATGCTTCACATGCGGGAAAAATGGACAAAAGTCTTACAAGTGTCCAGAGAAAAAGAAGGACATTGGAGAAGATCACATCACTGAAGCACAGAGGCGGGATGTTGAAGCATAAGACGCAGAAGGTGGAAGATCGCTTATGATGCGAAAAGTCCTTTTGACACCCGAGAAGGAGGTGGAAAGTTCAGTCCAAAGGACCATACTTTTCAGAACTGCTTGCAAGACCAAGGACAGGGTATGCAAGATCATCGTAGACAGTGGTAGCACAGATAATCTCGTATCTACAGAGATGGTAGAAAAACTGGAGCTGGAGACGACTGATCATCCAAGCCCATATAGAGTTTCGTGGCTACAGAAAGGACACCAGGTAACTGTTACTAAACAATGCTTGGTTGAGTTCAAGATAGGAGGATATAATGATAAGATATTGTGTGATGTCATTCCTATGGATGTTTGTCATCTATTGCTGGGTAGACCATGGCAATATGACAGGAATGTGATTCATGATGGGCAAATGAACACATACACCCTGGAGAAGAATGGGAGGACACACATGTTGCTTTTGATAAAAGATAAGGAGGTGAAACTAGAAGTAAGCAACACTGTACTTCTCATGAGTGGGAAGGAACGTCTTACAGAGGTTAAGAAGAAGGAGGATCCACAATTCTTTGTGGTCAGGAAACCGAGGATTGTTCTGACTAGCACAAGAGTGGATGATTTACCAGAGGAGATTCAGGAACTGCTGGAAGAGTTCGCTGAAATCATAGTGGACGAATTACCTCGTTCGTTGTCACCGATTAGAAGTGTGAGTCATCATATTGATCTCATACCAGGAGCCAGTTTACCAAACAAAGTTGCGTACAGGTTGACGCTGCAAGAGAATGAAGAAGTTAAGAGACAAGTCTAGGATTTGTTGGACAAAGGTTTGGTCAGAGAAAGCTTGAGTCCATGTGTTGTTCCAACAGTACTCAGTCCGAAGAAAGACGGAGGCGGGAGGATGTGTACTAACTCAAGGGCGATTAATAAGATAACCATCAGGTACAGATTTCCATTGCCGAGGATGGATGATCTGATGGATTGCTTGAGTGGAGAAACGTACTTTTCAAAGATTGATTTGAAAAGTGGTTATCACCAGATCCGCATGAGAGAGGGTGATGAATGGAAGATAGCATTCAAAACCAATGAAGGGTTGTATGAATGTCTTGTTATGCCGTTTGGCTTAACAAATGCACCAAGTACCTTCATGAGGTTGATGAACGAAGTCCTGAGGGAGTTCATCGGAAAATTTGTCATTGTGTATTTGGATGACATATTGATCTACAGTAAAACATTGGTAGAGCATCTGAAGAATTTGGCTACAGTGATGCAGAAACTACAGCAGGAGAAGCTGTTGATAAATATGAAGAAGTCCTCATTCATGAAGACAGAACTCATTTACTTGGGATTTGTTATTTCTGCAAATGAGTTGAGGATGGATCCAGATAAGGTAGAAGTGATCAAGAATTGGCCATCACCGAAGAATATATTTGAGGTGAGAAGTTTTCACAGATTGGCTAGTTTCTACCGAAAGTTCATCAGGAATTTCAGTGGAATTAGCATAGTGATGATGGATACAGTGAAGAAGCGGCATAAGTCTTTTCACTGGACAGTTGAGGCTGAAAAGAGTTTTAATCTGTTGAAGAGGAAGATCACGGAACAACCAGTGTTGGTGTTGCTAGATTTCCTAAAGACATTTCAGGTGAAATGCGATGCAAGTGGATTTGCAATCAGGGCAGTCTTAAGTCAAGAAGATAGGTCGATAGCGTATTTCAGCGAGAAGCTGAATGAAGCGAAATTGAAGTACTCCGCTTATGATAAGGACTTTTATGTTATCATACAAGCATTGAAGAAATGGAGGCATTACTTGATCCCGAAAGAGTTTGTATTGTACAGTGACAATCATGCATTGCAGTTTGTGACTCAAGATGAAAAGTTGAATCAGAAACATGTCAAATGGGTTGAGTATATGCAGAATTTCACTTTTGTGATTAAACATATTTCTGGTACTACTAAAAAAGTTGTTGATGCTTTGAGCAGAAAGTGTTTGTTGTTGCAGGAGTTCCGAGTCAAGACGTTAGGTTTTGATGATCTCAGGGATATGTACGTTGATGATCCATATTTTAAGGAGGCGTATGAAGCAACTGAGAATCCAGTTCTCAGAGACGGGAGCCAATGGGTTGAATACATGATCCAGGAAGGATTGTTTTTCAGAGGTAATCAACTGTGTATTCCGAAATTCTCCATGAGGGAGAATCTGTTGAAGGAGAAACACAGTGGAGGATTGGAAGGACATTTCGGTCATGACAAAACATTTGCGAAGCTGAATGAGTCATATTTTTGGCCGAGAATGCGAGCATATGTCAAGAGGTTCGTTGACAGATGTATCATTTGCCAACATTCAAAGGGAAGGAAGCAGAATGTGGGATTCTATCTACCATTTCCCATACCAGAAAGGCCATGGGATGCGATTAGCATGGATTTTGTATTGGGGTTGTCGAGAACACAAAGAGGTGTTGATTCAATCTTTGTGGTGGTGGATAGATTTTCCAATATGGCACACTTCATTCCATGTCAGAAGACCAATGACGCAACTCACATTGCGAACTTGTTCTTCAAAGAGGTCATTCGACTTCATGGGTTGCCGAAAAGTATAGTTTCAGACAGAGATATGAAATTCATAGGGCATTTTTGGAGGACCTTTTGGAAGAAACTAGGAACTAACCTGTTGTTTAGTTCAGCGTATCATCCTTAGATGGATGGATAGACAGAAGTGGTCAACAGAAGTCTGGGAGACTTGCTGAGAAGCTTGGTGACAAAGCACCATACCCAGTGGGACCACATATTACCACAGGCAGAGTTTGCATACAATGACTCAGTCAACCGGAGCACAGGGCAGAGTCCATTTTAGGTTGTATATGGGATGCAGCCGAGAGGAATTTCTGAACTGAGGTATTCAGAGCAAACTGCGACTAGCAGCGCTAGTGCAGAAGAATTCGCAGAGGCGATGAAGGAACTTCACAGCCGGGTGAAGTACCGACTGCTGAAATCAAGCCAGGGATACAAGCGCAAAGAAGATCAGCGTAGAAGACAACTTCAGTTTGAGGTTGGTGATCTGGTTCTGGAACATTTGAGGAAGGAAAGGTTCCCGAGAGGAACGTATAATAAGTTGAATATGAAGAAAATCGGGCCATGTAAGGTCTTGAGAAAATTCGGGGTGAATGCTTATGAGATTGAATTACCCGATGGGATCGGAATCTCTTTGATATTCAATGTCTCAGATTTGTACCCATACAGGGCTGGAGAAATAGAGAATGGAGATGAACAGCCAAGTATCCAGTGGACGAAACAGATGCCAGTTGCAGAGAAGCCGCAGATGGAATGCATACTGGATAAGAGAGTGAGCAAAAGGACCAGGCGAAAGCAATACTTTGAGTATCTGCTCAAGTGGAAGAACCATCCAGTTGAAGATGCCAGCTGGGAGACTGAAGCAGAAATTTAGAAGCATGGACAGGAGCCCATGAAAGTTTTCAAGTGAGGGAGTATGATGCAGGATCATCTCCCACATCAAGCGAGCCAACGCAGAAGCGAAGGACAACTAGACAAGCCAACACGAATTTTGAAAGTCACCTTGAAGTTGTTGCGCAATCTTAAATGTAACAATTTAATGAAGTGCACTTTGTATATTGTAAGTGGACCTTGAGCGGATAGCTCTCGTCCTTTAGTAGATAGACGACATTTAAGGTAGTTAATGTAAAGTAGATAGGATTTAATTCTAGACTAGACAGTTTGAGAGCGCAAGACGGAAATGGGATATAGACACCCTCATTGTGCATTGTAACATTATTAGAGTTAGAAGCATTTGAGCAAGAGCAAGCAGAGAGCTGTGTAAGAACACCCATGTACAGACATTTGAATTAATAGAGGATCTTTGATTCAAATTCATGGTTTTGTGTTGTTCTCTGTGTATTGATGTTATGCTCATGAATGTTTGCTTCCAGTTATACATTTTCTTTCATATGCTATGTATATGATTTCATGTATGAATTGAAGTCTGAAAGGGTGAAGGAATGAGTTTCAATTGTTTCTCTATTTGAGCCAGAGAATTCCTGCAAAGAGTGCAGTTGAAGTGTCTACAAGGAGTGCGTTGACAGAGGGTTCAGATAGAGATAGCTTTTGTTCTCATTCACCCCAAAGGTGCAGTTGGGCACAGGAGCTGTGCAAGGAGTGCGCAGGCTGGGTAAAAGTCTCAGGGCTGCGAACCTGAGTGAAGCATCGAGAGACTACTGTTGAAAGTGTGCGCGGAGTCAAGAAGACTTCAACACTTAGACGTAGTTGAAGGTTTGCTACAAGGAGTGCATGCAAGAGGTTTTCTGAAGGACTTGAAAGTTGTGGAAAATCCCAGGAGGGATAAGGTTTCCTAATCCATTAAAGGGAAGCGTAGGAAGGTTGTGCCTTGAAGATTCAGGAAGCATCGCAAGTTTGCACGTAGGCAAACAAGTCTTCATGGAAGAACACTTCGTCATTCCGTAGAATTCATCCGGAAGAACGGAAGGTTGGTATTCTCCGAGGAGAATTCACGACATCCTGTGGGTCGTTAGATCTTAAAGAGAATCAGGGGAGATACATGAATATTTCCACAGGCTTCAAAGCTTAGGACAGATAGATCCGTTGATCCAAGCCAGCCAGGGTCATTGGATTATTCACGAAATCGCCTATCGGGATTTCGTGAGAGAAGAGTCGAAGATTTGGCAACGGGAATCGCAATATTGCGATACGCAATATCCTGACGGCTATGTAAATAGTGTGGGCCATAGTTGAGTCAGTGAGTGGAGGACAGGTGGCAAAAGCTATCGGGGTTTTGTGGTGAGAAGTCCCGATACAATAGCATCAGGATTCACGAAATCGTGAACCATGAATTCCTGATAGAGGTGACAGGACATTGAAAGGTCAACTCGCACGCGTGTCAGGTAATCGGCATATCGAAAGTCGGGAATCGGTAAAACAAAGTGTTCGATATCGCGAGTAGCGAAATCGTGATAGGAGAAGTCCCGATAGAGTAAGGGAAGGGGTCAGCGTTGACTTATATCGGTGTTCGTGGATTCGAGGGTGCAGCGCTTGACCATTGACCTCGCGATACTGCGAAGTCCAATCTCCCAATAAGTAAAGAGAGGGGATCGTGCGAGAGTTCTATGGGTGCAAATTTCCTGATAGGGAAATAGAAGAACATTTGAGTTCTTCGGGCCACGATAAAGGAGAAGATCCTGTGTGTGCGCGTGGACCTTCTAACCTATGGGTGGTGAAGGGGTTGCATTGCTATCAAGAGTAAGAGCCTTCTAGCACTGTAAGATCTACAGCTGGGTGCGAAGATCAAGTCCTACAACTGGGTGCACAGGAGGGGGGGAGAAAGAGAAAAGAAGAAGAAGATCTACTAGCAGAGAGTGCAAACAATAATTGTAAGCTTTACCTTAATAAATCATAAGCACAGTTCTGTGGACGTAGCCCTAGAGAGAGGGTGAACCACGCATATATTGCGTTGAGTGTGATTGTTGCTTTGATCTCTGTCATTGTTATATTGTTATTTGCATTATTGTGTTAGATTAGATCTATAGCTGCATGGGATAGATCTATCTTGATAAGTGTTAGATGCATAATGAGTTGATGTTGTATTGGATCCACTTGATATTCCCCTGGTTGTAGACATCTTTGTCCTGCAACCCCCCTCATAGTTGCTTCGGGTGAGACTGCATCTGCTTCGCAGGTGTTTCTGAAAGGACCAGTAGCTAGGGCTTGTTAGTGAGCTCTTGGAGTGAACCTCGGGTCTGCCCTTGTGCCAACATGTTCCATTGTATCACTTGCGTGAACATTTATGTTATGATTCCATTTTTACAAATACAAAATTATAAATATAAATAGTAGAGGACCGATGTCATAAAACAAATTAGATGGAAAATTCTAAACATAAAATGTGTGAATTGAACCAAGCATATAATTAGGGTGTGAAATGTGTACAATTGAAATTAAATATTGAAAGAAAACTAACTAATTATTGGAAATGATGACATCATCATGATGTCATGATGAAATAATCATCATGCTAATGTGGCATCATCTAGAGGTGACACATGGAAGTTGATCGTACAGTGATGTGGCAGAGGATTGGTTGATGACTGGGTAGGTGTGGCAGACATGGTCCATTCAATGTTTGACAAGTGTCACCTTGGTGGGCGAGTTAAATGGTGCAATGTGCCCCAGTCATGGGTTGCCACATGGCAACCCGTCATTTGTTGGCAGTTGTAAAAATGTTGTGGAACTCCACCAAAATTGACCTCGATACCTCCGACATGGGGGAAGCATTTTGGGCAGGATGGGCTACCTACCCACCTGCGGTGTGACTTATTAACCAAAGGCACAATTAAATATTTGAATGTGCTTTGAATTCTAGGCAGTGGAGGTAAGGGATGGGGTCTAGCCCCAACCCTGGTTCTATGCACTACTACACAACCACAAGAATCAACAGTTGGTGCTTACACCATGGGTAAAATCATGAAGTTGGGTAACACTTTCATGACAATCGGGTCTCCAAAATTTCTAGCGGCAATTTTTCGGCCGAAAAGGAATTTTTTCGGCCGAAACCTTTTTTCGGCCGAAAATATTCACATTAAATTTAACGGCGCCCTCAAAATTCATGTACAATGTTTTTTGGATGAATTATTTTCCTGTGGTAAGCATATTTCGGCCGAAATACTTTTCAGCCGAAACGTTTATTTTTAATGGATTCCGTTAAGAACTAGATTTCAGCCGAAATAATATCTCGGCCGAAAACATGAAAATGAGACTGTTTGTAGGAAGCTGCAAATTCTCTCCATCTTACTTCATCTTTGGAGGTAGCGGACTCCTACAAATACTCAGAATTTAGTTTGAGAATTGATACCAACATGTTTAAAATTGAATCTACTTTCACTGGGTATAATTTGTTTTCATTTTCATTGTTTTTATCTAATTTTATTTAATTTTATAAAAAAATCACCGCATAATATTTTTAGGTGATATTATCATTCGGTGAAATGAAAAAACCATATCTCTAAAAGTACACAACAGAAAATTATGGAAAATTTATATTCATAATTGTTAAACCATTATCGTCAAAAGGGTATTTTTAGATTTTACTTTTAAGTAAAAATTAAGATAGATAAAAGGTGTAGAAAAACACGTGTTTAAAAAATGCAACGTTTTCAACTTGGTCAACTTCAAAAAATTCTAGAAATTATAATATTCATTCGTTAGATTCAAAATTATAGT
The DNA here is from genome assembly GCA_009831015.1 of Picea engelmannii. Lineage (NCBI taxonomy): Eukaryota > Viridiplantae > Streptophyta > Pinopsida > Pinales > Pinaceae > Picea > Picea engelmannii. Next base: position 36,801 of record ML789639.1, read on the forward strand.
CATAATAAAATAGAGTCTCTGTAGATTGTTGCAGTATATTTCATTTCTTAAAAACATAAGTTTAATAATAGATACATTGTTGTGGAAAACAATAACTCATTATCATTCCTTTCATGTTTAAGGAACACATTGTTAAACAATTGTCAAATTGGCATATCAAATCTTGATAAAAAAAAAATGAAAAATAGTCATTGGAAAGATAACAAAATTATTCACAAGTTTTGTTTTTAGTGTAAAGTGAAATTCTAAATAAAAAAAAATACTTTTGTATGCCGAAAGTTGAAGAACTTGTGAAAATACAGTTTTTTTTGTCATAAAACAAGCAAAAGTGTTACCCATCTTCATGATTTTACCCCCATGTGAGAAGGCTACGTGCACAGAGAGCCACAGAGTAGCACCTATCACCATGTGACTCGGGGGTGTGACCACAGAGAGGACCGATCAGACCTTGGTTACATGGAATGCGCCAAAGAAACATGAGACAACAGAGGAGGGGCCAGCACGTAGCCCCTTGGGGGATGGCGCTTGGCCATATGAACTCATGTCACTCTAGAAAAGGTGTGTGTGCCCAAGCCTAACGGGATTAATTTAATTTTGTAACAAAGTGGATACTTTTCTATAGTTTTGGCCCAAATTGGTCATTTTTGGAGATTTCTTGGCCATTTGGAGGGGGATTTGACCCCAAAAAGAGGCCAGATCTTTGTAGGAAGTTGGGCTTCCATAAATGAGCCTAAAAACTATATAAACTAGGATTTTTGAGCTTGAGGGGGTACTTTTGTATGCATGTTAATGTGAAGAGGAGTTATAGTTAAAGTCCCATTTCTCATGTTTTCAGGGGCATTGAGTCATGTCTTGAGAGAAGATTTTTGAGGCATGTGTGCATCTTCATAAGGAGGTCTTGTATAGTAGATTAGAAGCATGTTTTTAACAGAAAAGAGCCATTGTAAAGAGAACTTGAGCATTAAATATCAATAAAGCGGTCCTCCACTTGGAAGTGGGCCCAGAGATGTAGCCACACATTGGTGAACTTCGTTAACAAGTTCTTTTTGTCTATTTATCTGTCTTTTTTTTGTTATCTTCTCTTATTTTCAGCATGGTTGATGATGGTTGAATTGTTTAATTACTCATGAGCTTCAATTTAATGTCATTTTTTTATTAATACCTTTCATTTTTGGATCAATTCTTATCCTGCATTTGTTGGAGGGCCTTGGGGTCGAAATATGAAGGCCACAGTATCACTTGAAAGGGAAAGAATTAAATTGAAAGGTAGCGGAAGGAAAATCATAATACCATTGGACCCAAAATAAGGAAAACCTTGGGTCAAAACATGGGACAAAACCCAGGAAGCCCAATGGTTGTACCAAGTAATGAATGAACAAAAATACAACATCAAGCCTAATAGTGAAGGATACTTTTTAGTTATATCACCATTGTCAATAGTGAAGAACTCGGATACATAAATTTATAATTGGAAAATGGATAATCATGAATCTCAATATAAGGAGTATTGTTCGATAGAGGAAATCCTAATAAAGCGATCAATAAAATTATTTCCAATACATGTAGTCCCTATCGTGCTTGAGAAAAAGATAAAATAGACACCAATACACATCCTGACTAACACACAAATGAGATTTCCCCTACGACTTAGTGAAATAAATTTCCTAAGGATTCATGTTGATGAATTATCCAATTCATTTGCAGAACAAGGGAGGGTGAAAACTTTAGTAGAATCCTTCACCAACCAGGAAACCTGATGGTGGGAAACCCACACACCAAGACTAAAAACATAAGACATTTCTACCTTGTATTTTGTAGAAATATTGGCGAAAGGAAATTGTCAAGACAAGTCTACATCCAAAATTTTTAACCTGGGTTTGATATAGTCATTCACATTCACCAATGTGAGAATAAGTGGAGAGAGGTAGGCTACCAGGATTAAAGGGTATGGCCACACATGTTCCCAAATACGTTGGATGATATACCACATAAGCGGTATAAAATTGAAGAAGTGTGTGGCCACACATACAATTGGAATGAAATCAAAGAAAATTCCATCAAAGATATTGAATTCATCCCCTAGGAGGTACATTAGTGAGAGGTCGCAAAAGAAATCAATCAATTTCTCGAAAAAACAAATCCCAAGCAAATTCAAAAAAGAGGAAAAGCCAAAATCGACATGGGATCAACTTCAACTTGCAATTTTGTGTCAGTACAAAATCCAGATAGTATAACAAATCATTGAATAGACATGGAAAACATAATTTTTCAAGGGAAGATATTTCGATGGAAGAAAAATCATCTAGGAGTACATAATTATGTACAAATGGTTTACTCAATGTCCAAGGAAGAAAAAGAAGACAGGGAAGACATAGAAAAACTTGACTTTCTCCTAAACTATAATAAAGTTGTAGAAGGAGAATGTCAATTATATTAATCTAAAGCAACTGAGTGGATGGATGTGAAAATTTAAAATAAGGAGTTCGACATCTCAATAGATGGTTGACCAAAAGTGGCCTGAATAGGCAGCTATTGGTCCGACAAACAAACCACATAGATAGTCGACCTATTGCGATAATATCAGGATGTTATTGCACTTGATTATAGATACCTGAAAGGATTTGTGAAAGAGATAAGGGATATGAAAATTGACAGCAACCTTGGGGCCAAGCCCATCAAAAATTATCCATACAAGTTGGAACACAACTATATTCGCATAGTCCAAAAAGTGATAGAAGCAATTCTAGATGCTAGCATCATATATCCTATAGACAATTCAAAGTGGGAAAGTTTGATGGTCGTGGAACCCAAAAATCACGACCCCAAGAAACTTGGAATATGTGTCAACTTCTTCGGTTTGAACAAACTTAAAGTAACCAATCCCTTCCCTACACCATTCACTGACGAAATCATGCATGAATTCATGCGAAACGAATATTATTCTTTCATAGATGTCTTCTTGGGATATAATCAAGTACCTATTGCAAAAGAAGATCGGGGGAAAAAAACATTTGTTTCTAAGTTCGGGTCATTTTCATATAGAGTAATGTCGTTCAGACTCAAGAATGCCCCAACAATATTTTCTCATATAGTGGTCAAAGAGTTCGAGGAACACATTTACAAAACAATGGCTATGAATTTGGTGATTGGATCGTTTACAACCTACTAAAATATCGCATCCAATGATTACAAATGATGGTGGAAATATGTAGACAAATCCACTATTCCCTAAATATCAAAAAATGCATCTTTTCCACACCCATAGGTATTATGTTGGGTCATATTTTATTTAAATAAGGAATTAAGGTTGACATGGCCTAGATCAAAGTTTGTATCGATCTGAAACCACCAATCAATTAGAAGAAAATAAAAATATGTGTTGGACATACTGGATATTACAGAAAATTTATCTGACAATACTCTGACATAAATTTCCCCATCGATGAGTTGTTGAAAAATGAAGTTGAGTTCCAATGGAGTCAATAATGCAATGAATATTTTGAGCTCTTAAAATTAAACTGGCATAAGTACCTATATTAATATTTCTAGACTGGTCATGAAATTTCCATGTCCATGTTTATGCATCTAATGTTGTTTCCGGCTCAATCCTAGCTCAACCATATGATGACATGGTCTCTAATGCCCTGTTTTTAACCCTTATGAACTATAATGTATTATGTAATTGTGACTTAGGTTGGTGAGCCAGTAAAGTTGAAAAGGGGCCAGAGTGGCTAGAAAATGTAATACTTCATATATATATATATATATATATATATAATACATTATTGGTTGCAAGACGGACAAGGATGAAATATATAGGGGGATATGATTCCACGAGAGAGGGGGATTAAGGGGCTAAGCCTTTTTATTATATTTTATTTACCCATAAATTATTTTATGGAGAAAAGGGGTTACATGAGCTTCTTGGGAGGAAGGCCATGTGGTTCTTGTTTTCATGTAATTATATAAACCCTGCATGTGGGTTGTTTGGGGGTTTCTCTTAGTTAATCAGTTCCTTTTAGAATTCCTCATTTCACTCTTGCTAAATTTGTGTGATCTTGGTGGGGGAGCATGGAAACGAATGGATGGAGGAGGAGATCCATTTATATATGGTTGTAATATATTATTGATCATTCCAAGAGGGAATGGATGGCTATGTGCATGAGATTGATGGCAGTTCAAAAAGAACTGTCCACAACTGATAATCCTTGGAGTTTCCAGCAGGGAGATTTCTTGACCAGTAGCACTGGAGCCCTAGAGAGAAATGGAACAGCCTGAGAGACTGCATGGTAGAGAAAGTTTTTCATTTCTTTGGGTTGTGCAGGCTAAGGGAGAAAGAGAGATGGAAATTTGAATTTGTTGTTTGGTTGGGAAACCTGAGAGCTAGTTAGCCAACTGTTGTGTGTTTTAGATTTGGTGACCTGTTGTTGAGATTAAAATAACAACAATGTCTATGGTTGGTAGGAATGTCCTTGGTCTACAGCCAGTTGGTGAATGTTTAATAAGTGCTTTCAGTGTTTTCTGTACAATGTATTTTCTGTTGTGTATTTAATTATCTCTGAGATGTATTTTTGTGCTCCTTCCTGTTGGTTATTTGTTGTGCATGGCTTGTTGTTGATTTCTTTCATGTTGTAGCATGGATATTCATTAATGTATGTGAGTATTTCATGCTTATTTTTCAAATTAATTATTATCAGAGTTTGAAATTGGCTCAGAAGTGAGCTTTTGAGGTAGCGTGCCCAACCTATGGGTGGTTGGCTATGTTACATGGTCGATCACCCAAATGCATACGCAAGTCAAAAATTGATTAGATATGAAAGAAATTATTCAATGACAGATCAGGAGGATATATCCATTATTTTCTCCCTTCAAAAATGTTTACATCACTTACTAGAAAATCCATTTATCTTCTTCATGGACCATCAAGGGCTTAAATACTTAGTAAACAAATCGGTCCATCAAGGGAAGTTTTTTTGATGGATAATATTGTTCCAAGAGTTTTACTTTGAAGTGGTAGTCCGACCAACGAAGACAAATGTTGACCCAGATCATCTATCCCAACTTGAGACAGAAGAAGATACGACTAGGATAGAAGAATACTTACCAAATGCACATATGTTTTGGGTCGAAGCCACCCCCAAGAAACTCAAAGAAATCATAAAAAGTTTAGAAGAAGGGAAGGCCCATGAATATCTTCTAAATAACAAAAGAAATATCCTAGCATTAAAATTAGCACCACTCACTCTCATGAATGGATATCTCTACAAACTAGATATTGGAAATATTATTTGAACATGTGCATTGGAATATGAATGTGAGGATATAATCAATGAAGCAAATGCAGGACTAGCAGGAGGTCATTTCCAAGCTGACAAGACATTCAAAAAAATCCTCCAAGCTGGTGTTTTGTGGCCAACCTTACACAAGGATTTTTGAGAATAGGTGAATAAGTGCGGTAAATTTCATAGGATGGGTCGACCCTTGTGGAGAAACAAAATTCCCTTACATTCGCTAAATCCTAGCTTACTGTTTGAAATTTGGGCTATCAATTTTTTCAATCCCTTCACAAAAACAGAAAAAATAATCGAGGTGAAATACATCATCACAATGGTCAAATATCTAACTAAATGAGAAAAGAAAGAACCAATCGCAAACTGCACAAAGGAAACAACATCCAAATTCATCTATGAAAATATAGTAACCAAATTTGGCTGCCCCTTAACATTAATCAATGATCAAGGAACTCATTTTTTCAATGAAACAATCTAAGTATTAGTAAAAAAATTCATGATCGACCATAGTATGATGACTACCTATCATCCACAGGCCAACGGATTTGTCGAGTCGTTCAACAAAACATTGCATAAAGTTTTAACAAAAATACGTGGACTTGGCAGAGAAGATTGGGATGATAAGGTTCCAATTGTATTTTGGGATTATATAAAAACATACAAAATATCAACTGGACAAACACCATTACACTTTTGTGAAAATGGATGGAAGATAACATCCATCCTTGAATTCGACCATATTCACAATTCAAGACAATGCTTCTACCAACTAAACCAACTAGAGGAAGAAATGATGCTTACACAACAACATCAAGAGGCCCAAAAGCACTAAGAGAAAGCTTGGTAGGACCAACACATAAAAAAGAAATATATTAACATAGGGTATTTGGTACTACTATATGACAGTTGGATAAAGTGTAAGCCATGAAAACTAGAAACTTCTTGGTTGAGTCCTTACGTGGTTGAGGACACCCGACCATTGGGATAAGTACAAATAAGGACTTTGCAAGGGCACCCCTTTCAAAAATTATTCAATGGGGCATGTCTAAATAAATATAATATATAGCAGTCTCATGACTTGTTGGTGAAAACCTCTTTGGGGGCACCAGTAGGAGCTGACTAGGTCAAAAACCCTTTGGAGCGGCCTAGGTCTAAGATGAGAATAAAATAAAAAATAATATAAGATAAGCAATAAAAGTAACGAAAAAGAAATATTAATAAAAACAAAAAAATGAAATTAAGAAATAAATAAACAAGTCAAATATCATAATTAGGTACAAAAAATTATTTAATGATTACAAGCTATATGACTGACTTGAACCACCAAAATCATTCATTCAATCCTTCCATACTCAAACATGATAAGAGAACACATCCCTTGGTCATAACTAAAATAATTCAGAGAAGAAAAGAAGAAATTGAGAGCAAGCGAAGCACCAAGGCAAGACCTATGCCATCTCTTAAACAAATGGACGAGTCAATCCAGTGAAATAAAAGTAACTCATTTAGTCAAATGCGAAATCCATCAATCAAGAAAGCATAAACTCTATAAATCAATTAAGCATGGAAATCATAATTAAAGCAAGCATGATCATGTTCAAACAATTCAACAAAGAGAACATGGATTCAAAAATCCAAACATCAATTAAGTAAAAAAAATAGAGGAAATTGACTTGGTCAGACAATTCAACCACAGATCCTCGACCGAATAGAAGAACTGACATGACCATATCATAAAATAAAATAAAATAAAAAAAGATGATAGAGTCAGGTGCACTCTCTCAGAAAAGAAAATTGACTTAGTCGAAATAGTTGGCCACCGAGAATACATTGACACAATTAATGTATGATAAGATGATTCTAACCACCACATCATTGTTGATGCAGTTTTCCCTTCACAAATACAATAATTTACACCCTACATTACTATCAAGTCACATAATTTAATGACACAAATGGATAAAGTAAAGTCACCAATCCACATCCCTCCTATAAATATAGAGGAGGCATATGACTTTGTCTCACTATTGTTCAACCCCAAGAACTTAAGTATTCAAAGAATACAAATTGCAACCACACATTCAACTCTTGAGCTTCAACAACTCAAGTCTCAAATATACCAATAGGAAAGTACAACCATGCCAAGAATGAGAGGCCAAGTCATGGATTCCCTAGTCGAGCCGAGAACAAAATCCAAGTTCCAAAGAGCTGGCACAATAGAAATGAAAGCCCGCATGAAAAATATCTATGGATCCAGGATAGAGGAGATTGATTGGTCGAGACATTCGAAAAAATTCACCACATAGGGAATGTAAGCTGGAACATGGATGCAGGAAACAAATTTCCTAGAATGAGATGGCATCCAACACTTTTTGGGCACACCATAGATCGCAGACTTCGGCAGTTGGAAAGAGGAAGTCGTGAAGTTCTTGGTTATTCGATACCATAATGGACACTTATGGATAGACTTCCTAGTCAAAATTACTAGGGGAATGATACATCAGGTTACTGGAATTCCACATGGGGGTACCCCAGTCCCAAAAACCCTAAATTACAACGATTGGATTCAGTTCCTCATGGGAGGAACCTCAACAATCAACTCAAAGGGACTACTAATAAATAGGGTAATCGAGATCAAGATGAAATGGACTTGTATAATAGTCTCATTATGCTTCATAGTCATAGGCTGAGCGTCAGACATGAAGCTCAACATGTTAAGACCCATTGGCTAGATAATTCAGTTGGGTGCCAAATTTGACTAGGATGACCACTTAGTTGTCACAATTAAAATCAATTATAGGGAGTGCTAAGAAAATGGGAGAGCTATTAAATTTTCATATTTGATAATATGGCTCTCCATGAGCCAAATTATCCCATTCAAGGAGCTCGCATTCACGTTAAGGTAGATTCCAACCACGGATAATTATAATAGTTTTGCACCAGGAATAGTCGGGTCATCAGACTCCAAGATGGTTGAGGTAATGTTCAAAATTGGGTCAACAATTTGAAAAATATATCACACAAGTGGAGAGTTGAACAAAAATTCCAACAGGATCTACCACCAAGCATCCACATTCAATTAAGTCTTGACAACACCAATATATGGTGTGGATTCAATGGGGGTCAACACCAATAGAACTAGAGTACTAATCGACATGTTGGAATACTGAGAGGGGGGGTGAATCAGTATGATCACTTTTACCACTTTTAATCACAATATATAATCTTTAACTTTATCATCATTATATCATCAACGTGTCATCAATATATCATGAACATATAAGCATAAGCAACATCACATCAAGTACAATACACCAGAATTTACATGGAAACCCAAATGTGAGAAAACCATGGAATGATTTCTTATATATATCAAAGAATACATCTATTGGAAGCACCAACTTCCCAATTCTCCAGCTACAATTGAAAGGAGGATATGACCCCCTATTTACAATATTCAACCTAAAGGAAGCTACAACTCCCTAAATTCTTTGGATACAACCCCCTGATTCTGAAGCTCCAACCCGAAGGAATCTCCAACTCCTTGTGTTCTCTGACACTAACCAGAATGAGGCTACAACCCCCTTTCCTTTCCCTATCTTTCCAATTTGAAATATAAGTATAGACTCACTATCACTACCACAATCACTACCACTGTCACTGCCACTATCACATCAACCTGTAACCAGTCAACATGTCACTGTATCCAACCTATCACTGTCAACTTGTCACTGTATCCAACCTGTCATTGTCAACCTCCCACATCAACATGTCCAACCTATGACTTTCACCGATACTTATCCAGATCCTCTTACATGGATCATATACCAAGGACACCTATCACCTAGATGTCCAACATCACCAACACATGCCTCTACCAAGCATGTACCAATATCACCAACATACCATCACAAGATATGTGTCTCAACCATGTACCAATGCATGTACCAAATCATCAACTTGTCCCATACCAAAAATAAAACATGTACCACAGCCTGTACCACACTGTTCATCAACCATGCACCAAAACTGTCTCAAACCATGCATCAACTATGCACCAACACCTGTACCAAACCATGCATCAACCATGCACGAACACCTGTACCAAATCATGCATCAACCAACACCTATACCAAACCATGCATAATCCATGCACCATAACCTATACCATATGCCTCAACCATCAACAATGTACATCAACACGATACCAAGTATCAATCCTATACCATACCATGTATCAACCATGTACATCAACACATGTACCATACCATGTACAAACCATGTACATCAACACATGTACCATACCATGTACCAACAATGTGTCTCAACCATATACCATATCACTCAATCATGCCATACACCATATACCATAAGATATACCAAGAAAGTGCTATGAATGGTGTGCATCAACCAAGTACCAACATCACCATGTTTTATCATATGTTAAGTGTAATCCTCGACAATGTATCAATATCAATGACAACCATACACCATGTTCCAATGCTTCAAGAGTATACCAAGAATGAGCCTCAAGCATATGGCATCATCACCATGTAACCAAACTAGATCCCAATATACCAATACAACCAATATGTACTTACCAATATCACCAAGATGTACCATGCATCAACAAGACATGCCTGTCAAGCATGTATCATACCATCACCAAGCATAAGATATAATCACATAAGAATACATGTAACTTGAAGCCGACATGTTGTACTGTAACACTGACCTGTAACTCTTCCACAACCTTCAACATCATGTACCCACATTTCCCCCAATATTTCCTTAGCCTCACAGGACTAAGACTCCCTGTCACCTGGGGCCTCACATGATGTCACTTAGGAAACCCACAGGAGTGCCTCACATGACACCCTGTAGTCGACCTACAAGGGCCTACTAAATTAGGGTTATACAAGAGCCCTAGCACTCTACAACTCCAAAACCTTCACTCTTTCCTCGCACTTTCTTCGCTTCCTCAAACTTGTCTTAAGATTCACCAATAGACCAAGATATTAGAACATAACATTCTCACAAGATAGATATTCAATGTAAGTGTGTGTGTCAAATGAATGTATCATGATGTGTATTTATACTTTTTCTAGGTAACCTTTTTCCTTAATCTTAGGGCTTCTAGTACTTTCTTGCCACAACCACTTTACCCTTTCAATAATGACTTATAACCAATTTGGGGCTTCTTAACCGTTCTTCGGGGCTTCCAAATTCATAAGGACATATCTCCCTAACTGTGAGGAATCACGTGGTGTACCACCTATCACCAGAAATGACACAATGAGGAATATACATCTATGAGTGTCATACCTGCATTTACATTGTCCTTCATGTCCATATTCCTTAACCAAATTTGGGTACCATAACCACACCTCTAGGGCTTCATGTAGACTTCACCAAATGAACCCATCACATATGCTTACATAAACCACTCCATCAATGACAACTAAATCACCATCAATCTCTACCATATATCTAGGGATTCTAGACTTCTCCAAGGGTTGACATCAATCTCTAAGGGTTAACATCAATGAAAACCAACTTTCCAAACCGATTGTCCAACACGACGAAGCTACAAATATTTCAAGAGCTCAATAGATAGATGGGATTTGAAACACAAATCCCACCATAGGTGATAAGCGACAAATCAACTATTCTAACACCATTGATAGATGAAAAATAGGAGTAAGAAAGAGAAGTGGCCCTCTACACGATTCCATTTATTCCAAACCAAGACATGGAAGGAGGCACTCTGGTGAAGAAGACACTAGTGAAGAGGAAGCAGAAAGAAAGAGTAACCAAAGGAAAACAATTTTTCAACATGGACGTGCCCCAAGAATATGTATACATGATTTAGAAATAGACATTCCAATTAGATACTCCTCTAGGTTTTAATAACCCCAAAATGAGAGAAAAAAATGCTTCTTTCACAAATAAGTTAGTTGAAAAGGTCCGACTAAAAGAAAAACAAACTCGATGGGACAAATTTGTCACAAGAAACATTCAAAACTCAAGTGTGGGAACAAAATTCAACGAAGTGATGGTAGCCCTAAGTGAGAAGTGTTCTAAAGAAAAGAAAACCAAAGTAAACCTGGACAAATACGTCAATACAGGAAGACAAAAAAACAAAGGTTAGAAGACTATCAATAAGAGAGAACAGGTCGGATGAATACTATTATAACCCTAATTTGCACAAGATATGCTTACCTAGCATGAGGCCATCTCATTTTACACCTTTTTCCAAGCCACTACTGAACAAATCTTCTTAAAAACACCCTTTTTTAAGGCACACGCACCCTACTCCACTACTTAACGCGTGTATACGTTGGCTGGCCCACTACAACCCGCATATACCTACAAAATCATGAAAAATGGAAAGTTGCAGATGAAACTCACAGTTTTGGGTAAGTTACCTAAGCCATTTGACCTCCCATAGCTGGTCACTCATCCAAATACCCATCCTTTTCTATCTTATAAAAGAAGGGTAGGGGTCCCATTTGAGAGGAGGAAAATAATTGTAAAGAAACTCTACCTGATTTCGCATTCCCTTTGTCCCAACCTTTTGCAACTAGTGTTTGAAGAGAAGCATATACAAAATAAGTTGGAGCACAATTGAAGAGGATTCCAGGACCATATTCAAGGAGCAGTGGCTGATCTCACTATTGTAAGGTTACTCTTATGAGATTAATAAAAATAAGTACTTTTCTTGTCCCGCCATATGAGGTTTGCAATGTTTAAATTTGATTATATTTTGATAAAATCTCTAAGCCATTAGTTCATAGATCATATGCATGCAGAGTTCCTTGCTTTTATTTTTATGGATGCAGGTCAGCATTGGGAGGATATTTGAAGTCAAGGAGCGACCAAATGTTAAAGGATCGACATCAAACACGGAAACTAAGGTACAATAACTTGATCTTTTTAACCTTGTATTTGCATATGAATAATGGGGCTTATGATTGGGATGATGGTAAAAAGTAGGAGACTTTAGGTCATTTCTTCATGAATTACAGAACCCTTAATTCTAGTTCATAGGGGGATTTCCCACCCACAACAGAATTGGTGACCGTACTGGGGAAATCTCTAGGGTTTTGGGGTATACTTGTTGGGTATTTTTAAATTGGTTTTATTACCTTTTTTCTGAATTTCTGCAAGAGTCCGAGCTAGTAGGGATTCTGGTCTTCCATACCAGTACTCCTTGGTTTCTTCACTTGGTTGTTTTTTGTTTTTCGAGAAGCTACAGAGCCATACGTGGCCAATATAAATCTTGCACATGTATACACGCGCCTTGAATTCACCCAACCCATGTACATACGTTGGCTGCTGAAGGATCAGTAGTGTGTCTAAGTCCATAAAATTTCTTTTTGAAAAGAGGCATTCATCCTCTTCCCTATCAGAAGTGATACTTCTCTGGGGTTTTCTAGATCTATTTCTAGGTCTCTGTTGTTGCAGTCTGTAGCCTAGGTATAACCTCAGATTAGCTTTGTTTTCTCAAGTTTCCTTGCATTTTTTTTTCTGTCAAGACTAAGTTTTTGTACCTTTAAGGGGTTTTGGTTTTCAATACCAGTGCTCCCTACCTGATCTTAGCTGCTTGGCTTTCTTCCTTTAAGGAGAAACAGAGGCACACGCAGCCTGTAGTGGGCCTGAACACGTGCATACGCGTCCTATCTTGGGGAAGCCCACGTCCATACGCTAGTTGTTGAAGTGACAGTTGCGTGTCTGTCTAGAAATTTTTTAGGAGGCAGTCATCCTATTCCCTGTCAAGATTCACTTCCAAGGGTTTTTCTTGTTTCATTATGGTCTCTGTCATAACAATTTTAGCCTAGGTTGGATTCCATTATAGCTTGTTTTTTCATTGAAAATTTTCTTTTGTTTTCTTTGCTTGGATTTTTGATGAGATAGTGAGTTAGTCTGATCTGCCTTTTCGGTTGTCAGTAACTCCTCGCGGTTTTTGGTTGGCTAGAAGTCCTTTTTGGTCTTGTATTATTTTTATTTTTATTTTTTTTACCTTTTTGCTTCAAAAAAGAAGAAGACATACAGTTCTAAATTTTCTTGTTTTTGAAGCATAATAAAAAAAAAAAAAGACAGATTTTTTCTTTGTCTAAGTAGTTGGTTGTTTGCATTAATCATCAGGAAAAAGATTGTTTTCGTAATTTATTGGTTGTTGACTTAAGAAAATAAGTAGATCATAGTCGAGTGAAATCTTGTTTTGAGTTTTCTGTTAAAATATCTTAGGAAAAAAAAAGTTTGAAAAGTTGGTTAAAGAGTTTGAAGTTGCAAATCTGTATTTTTTGAAGAAGTACTTTGTTTTCAGACATTGCATGTTCTTTCCTTTTCGTCACTAAAAAAATATCACTGGTTTCATATTCATCTCCTATGACTTAAAAAATAACCACTAAAATTAACGATTAATTAAAATCAACTAGACTTTATGTTTGTAGGGTCCATCAACTAGTCTAGGCTAGAGCCTTGATTTAGGATTGGAGAGGAAACTCTTCAAGGTTGCTAAAACAAACATAAGAGTCTGTGATAGGGAGTGTCAAAATTCCAGTATCGTGAAATTTATTTGGGACCCCCCTCTAACAGAGGGGATAAATACGAGGTCACATAACGAAAGGTAGCGGAGATAACTCCTCCAAAGTTGGACCAAGCATAGTGGGGAACGCATATAGAGGGCTTGTCTTGGGATTCCATTGATTGCATTTGCCACGAAGCTTCATGGGTCTCAAATTTTCTCGAGGTCCTCAGTCATCTTCCGAAACACTTTCTTTTGATACCCTTGATAGGTTTCAGGCTTGATAGCCTGCTCATTGTGGTCCACCTGACTGTTGAATGTACCTGCCTGGTGACTATTTGCGCACTGGCAACCTAGTTTCCTATCTTTCTAGTGACTGTGGGGGTATACCACGGTACCTAGGATAGACATCGGGCCACGCTTTGAAGAGTATACCCGAAGGGTGCTTCTGTATTCAATTTTCACTTGCATCGATAAGTTTCTCTAGTGTTGGTTGTTGTAACAGTTCTTCCAACTAGCTAGTGACTTCTTGTTTTATCTCATAGGTACTTTTTTCTAGTGCGTGTTGGTTTTCAAATGATTATAGATTACCCTGGTGTTTCTTTGATATTCTCACATAGTGGAGGATCAGGAGTTCCACCAGTCGCGAAGACTTTTGGGCCTACCGCTGATTTACCTTGAACCTCCCCCCCACCATCGTTAAGGCAAAAATTAGACCAGCAAGGGTCTTTTGAGAGAACCGGGTTACAGGAAATTGTGCTCGACCCATCTTCCAGAGGAGAACTTGCGATTTTGGAGGAACCAATCATTTATGACCTCAGCACAAAATCTCTTGGTCTGTATAACCCTCCAATCACTGATCTATCAACACCCATTGTCGTACAGGTGCTACCTTACGAGCGTCAGGTAGTGTCACAACAAGCAATGGAAGAAAACGTTGTCACTTCTTCAGACAATAAACATATTTACTCCATGACTATCACTACTGGGTGTGTTCCACCTCCTAACCAACTGTCGTCTGTCTGGGCCATGATGATCTCGACTGCTTCTACCTCGGGCAGTGGTCCAATTTCATCTATGGTGGCAATCACTGCTCCATTTACTCAGAACGTGAAGGGCCCTCCGTTCTCATACAGGATGTCTGGCTTCGGTATGAGTAATGTACTTTCCTCCTCCACTCTACAGACTTTAGGTATGGGGGCAGGGAGTTCCAATTCTCCTCTGCAAGGATCTATGGGGGGCACTTCAGCTCCCTTTATCGCTTTCCCTTATGGTGGGGGTCATATACCCCCTTCGTCCCCCTTTCTCAGTGGTGTTCCCCAACACTCCGTCAGGCCTAACACAAACTTGTTTGGAGTAGGTAGTCAATAACTCCCTATTTATAACATGTTGGTTGGTTCGACACCTTTCTCTTTGTTCATCACATTTGGTAACAATGCTTTCTCGTCAGTTGTCATTTCGGCCAAGGGCAACCCCGATTATGGACAACTAGATCCTATACAGGGTACTATTCCTGCACAGGGGTCACACTTAGGAATTCCTTCATCACAAGGACCTTGGAATCCATGGTAGGGACCAGTCCCCTTGCAAGGGATGTCGATCAGGGGAAACCCCTTCCATACCTAGTGGAACCCCTGGCAAGGCCCAATGCCTATGCTCGTCGGATCAGTAGGGGGAAACCCCCCCAAAATCCTTGGAATGTGATGCAAGCTCAGCCCTTTACATCCTATTATGGGAACTAGTTGATGATGTCTCAACAAGCGCACAATCCGTACGCCGGTCACAACCATGGTTATTACTAGAGCCCTGGCCAACAACCTAAATTTTCCTGGAAACCTAGTCCCAGTCAAACTCTAGTCTCCTTTTTCCCTAGCTACAATCCAAAACCCAAACTACCATTTCTGACAACCCTGCACTTGCCAGATTTGACAACGCTCTTAAATGACCCCATCTATCACTATTCGAGTTGGCCTCCTATGTTGACCAAGTTGCCTTTAGAAATTCCAAAGTTTGGGGCCAAGCCTAATGAAGATCCTAGTGATCATGTGACTACCTTCCACTTATGGTGCTCATCCAACTTGTTAAGAGATGACTCCAATTAGTTGTGATTGTTTCAATGCACTCTCATAGGGAGTGTTGCAAAATGGTACATCAAGCTTGACCTCTCACGATACTCTTCCTTCGACGAATTGGCAATGGATTTCTTGAACCATTTCCAATTACCTGTGAGATACGATGTCGACACTAAATTGTTGGCCAATTTTGAGTAGACAAAAGAGGACCATATCTAAAGATATCATTCCTACTAGAGTGGTTCCTTAAGTCTTTGGTATGCCAATTATCTAAAGACATCACAACATTCAGAGTGTTTTCCGAGGAAGACACGATAATGAGAGCACAACAACTAGAGCTAATTTACTCTCAGTATGGCTTACTCTACAAGATTTTTCCAGATGCATCGAGGTTAATCCTTGAAAGGTGATGCCTATTTATTGACTAGAGCACATGATTACGGAAAGACAAGAACCTCTGAGAAGGGTAAATAAGGTGAAAACCCAACTCTTCCTCTCCAGATTGAGAAGACATTGGGAAAAACAAAGACCCACATCCCAAAAGGTGCGTTCAAGAAGGCTTCTCACAACCCAAACGCAAGGGATTCCCAGAACTACTCTGTGGTAGAGGATTTATCACAAACCCCTTGTGCGATGTCTACTTTGGAAGACCTCCAGAGTTTCCCTTCCTAGAGAAAGGATATGTTATCCTCCCTAGGATTTGTCGAGACTTGTAATGTAGGAATGATCATGCTTGATACGACTGACTTTAAACCTCGTCTTCCCTACCAAGTAGCTTTTCAGATAGTAGTGTCTTACACCATGAAAAATTTTACCCGAAATGTTTTATGTACAATGGTGGATGAGGGTGCCTTGACATGCGTGATTTCTTTGGTGTGTTGGAAGGCCATCAGCCAACCCATTTTGTCTCCGTCACCTACTCTTCTTAGAGATTTTGACGTTCATTCTTTCCAACCACATGGGATCATTCCCTCTTTCCCCGTGCAGTTAGGGGGAAAAATTGTGTGCGTCGAAGTTGAAGTGGTCGATGCATCTCTCGACTACAATATTTTGTTAGGAAGGAGTCAGACCTATGCTATGCAAGCAGTGGTCACGACAGTTTTTCGGGTCTTGTTTTTTTCCACACGAGGGTCAGATTGTGACCATTGATCAATTATCCTTCTCTTGTCCCGAACCTTCATCGGGAGTCTCCATGGTCCCGATGATTGATAACCCTCATCCCGACATCATCAACATAGGGGTTGGTTTGTGCCCACCTTTGATGGGTACTTTCGATTACCCGCCTCTGACCAACAATGTCCATTGCATGACGACTGTCCCCGACCAGCCTCAGGCCGAAAATTTTCCAATATCATCGTTTCGCACAACGTACCTTAAATATCCGTGGACTCTTCCTTCCCCATCAGCTAAGATGGAAGGGATAGAGCACCATGGCATGGCCATGCCTTTGGCCATGGAAAAAGTTGCATACTCGATCATTAAGAAAGCTTCTACCAACCTCGATCTCACTCCCACACAAGAGTTAGATCTGGTGCTCAAGGCTATTTGGGCTCAAGGTTCCCTTAATGATACATATTCTTTAGAATTAGTCTTTCCCTTAGACAAGGCAATTATTGAGGCAATGACTAGTCCAGACAAACCCTGGGATGATCTTCATCATAGATCTTACTTCCTCCCAGAGTTAAGATGAATTGAAGCAAGTGAATTCACTCTGACTATGACTCGAGATAAATCTTTTCCTATTAATCCTTTGGAAACACACGTTGTTTACGCTGAAGGAAATATGGAAACAATAGCTGAAACGATACCTATTGACATCTCTAGAACCCCTGGCGTCATGGAGAATATCTTCGTCGGAGCGGATTTCTCCCCCGAGGAGATTTAAATCTACACATATTTATTTAAATAATTTCATGATGTGTTTACCTGGTCTTACGAGGAAATGCCATGCATAGACCCAAGAATCACCAAACATGAAATCACAACTTATCCTGATGTCAAGCCAGTCCGACAGAAGCTTCATCCGGTCAATCCTAGAAAAGCAGTAGTTATCAAGGATGAAGTAGAGAAATTACTTAAAGATGGTTTCATCTACCCCCTCCAATTGACTCAATGGGTGTGGAATCTCATTCCAGTCAATAAAAAATAGGGTATGATTCGTGTATGCACGGACTACCATGATCTAAACAAGGTCTGCCCAAAAGATAATTTCCCCAAGCCAATTAATGACCAAATAGTCGATGAATGCACAGGATGCGAGGTATTTTCATTCATGGATGGTTTTTCAGGATACAATCAGATACAAATCAAACCTGAAGACCAACAAAAAACCACTTTCATTTGTCCATGGGGTACATTCATTTATCGTAAGATGCCTTTTGGTCTGAAAAATGCTAGAGATACGTTTCAGCGGTCCATGCCTTTTTCTTTCCATGACCTCAAACACACAGTTGAGGCTTATCTCAATGATTTAGCGTCACGATCTCGCAAGAGAGCTGATCATATGGAACACCTCTGACTTATCCTTGAATGCTGTCACTACTACCGAATCCGCTTGAATCCAAACAAGTGCAGTTTTTGTGTCACATCAGGTCGTCTGCTAGGCTTCATAGTTTCGACAACAGGGATCATGGTCCATCCTCTAGAGGTTGAGGGAATAGCTCAATTTCCTCTCTCGTGCACCATCCCTCAGCTTCAAAGTCTGCAAGGGAAAGAGAACGTTTTACGATATTTCATTGCAAACTATGCCAATATCACAAAGGGTTTTATGCATTTATTGAAGAAGGACGTTCCTTTTCATTGGGAGGAAGTTACTCAATGCTCTTTCGCAGCGTTGAAACACACCCTCATATCTACCCCTTTTCTTTGGCCACCCAATTATAATAAATGTTTCTTATTATACTTGGTCGCTGCGGAGTCGACCATTGGTATGGTCTTAGTTTAGGATGATGATTTTCTCCCAGAATACGTGATTTATTACCTGAGTTGAGGCCTAGTTGGCCGAGAACTCAATTATTCCCACATTGAAAAGCTTGCATTGGCAACATTTCATGCTGTCCAATGGTTCCATCATTACATTTTGTTTCGCAAGACCACTACCATTGTCATCATGAATCCATTTCAATATGTATTGACATGACGATTCATTGGCAGAAAGATCATTAGATGGATAGTTGTCCTCCAGGAATTCGACTTGGAGTTCGTTTCGATGAAATACAAAATGTCGATGATCTTCACGGAACTCACATTGGAACTTCCGGTCAAATCAGGTGATGTTATACCCGATGAGTCGCCTATCAAAGGAGACATGCTTTTTATCGCGTCTTTCGACCCTTGGTATGGAGATTTGTTTGTCTATCTCTAGACTTTGAAGTGTCCCACCTCTGCTTCTTGTGATGAGCATCATCGTATATGCCATCAAGCTAAGAACTATCTCATACTGGAAGACACTTTGTATCGTCGAGGTGTTGACTGCATCCTTCACCGATGCCTCACTCATGAAGAAGTGGAAATCGTTCTTAACAATTGCCACAACGGAGCATGTGGCGATCATCTTTTTGGGTTGGAAAAAACCCAAAAAATTCTACAAGTTGGTTACTTCTAGCTGACATTAATCAAATATTGTGTTGAATAGGTCAAGAAGTGCCACCCGTGTCAGATCTTCTTTCGGAATACGAGGGCACACCCCGCTCCCATGTTTCCCTTTATCACCGTTGGTCCCTTCACTAAATGGGGGATTGATTACACTACATGCAACCCCCTTTTAGAAAGGGGGAACTGCTATATCATCATAGCAATAGACTACTTTACCAAGTGGGTCGAATCTATGCCAACGTTAAAGACGACGAGGAGACAACAACTCTCTTTTTGTTCAACTAGATAATAGCAAAGTTCAGTGTCCCAAGAGATATTGTCACTGACCATGGTAGTCACTTTCAAAAAAAAATGATGATCGATTTAACATCAAATCTTGGGTTGTGGCAGGAACATTCATCACCCTACTACCCCCAAGCGAATGGTCAGGTGGAAGCTGTAAATAAATCTCTTAAGACCATTCTACAACAAATGATCAATTTAGCCAAGTCAAACTGGCATTTGATGTTATACTCAACATTATGGGCTTACCGAACATTCACTAAGACTACAACCAGTTTCTCATCTTTTCAACTCGTTTACAGGCTGGAATAATTCTTGCCCATAGAATTCCATATCCCATCTTTAAAGTTGGCAGTACAGTTATTACCAGACACCTCACCGCTTGAAGAGTGTTTATTATATCTCGAGCAGCTCAATGAGCAGTGTCGTGATGTGTCCTTAACTAACAAAGCTCATGAACAAAAATTCAAGTGTCAATATGATCATTTCATTAGTCCTCATATTTTCTCTGAAGATGACCTTGTCTAGGTCTATGACCAAGATAAGGACCCCCTGGGGGCAGGCAAGTTCAAACCTATGTGGTTCGGACCTTTCATCGTAAAATAGGTTCTAATAAAGGGCTCTTATAGTCTGGTGGAATTTGAGGGAAATGTTTTAGCAGAGCCTAGAAATGGGCTCTACCTCAAGAAGTATTACTCATAGGTAGGTCACCTTGGGTGACTTTTTGTAACATATGTATAGTCTTTGTACTATTACTTTTTATTTTTTTCTTTTGGTTTTATGGACGTGTCATTTTTTTATGTTATCTTTTTCACTGTGGCAGATGTCAAGTGAATCAGAGGTTTTTGTTGGGTTCGCGGATGGTACTAGCTGGCACACTCAAAGGCTTGCCTCCGCAGCTTGGGTGATTTTCACACCTCAGGGCCAGTTGCTATCTTCAGGAGGTATCTTTTTAGGCGACACCACAAACAATGTCTCTGAATACAGTGCAGTTATTGAGTTTCTTTGTGACACTTTGTCACTTAGTATCTCTCACCTCCATGTCTATTTAGATGCTCAAATAGTTTTGTCTCAGTTAAATGGAGTCTATCACATTCATGATCCTACTCTACACTGACAGTTCCTTAGGGTATGTCTCTTAGAAAGAAACTTTGATTACATTACATATATCCATGTTCCTAGGAGATTGAATCAAGTTACAGATACTCTAGCTAATCATATATTAGATTGGCATCTTGCACACATTTATGTTACACATTATTTTCGTCATCCCTATGACCGTTAATGATGTAAAACTATATGTTGCCTTTAGAGGGGTCAGTGGCCTGAGTTCCTGAAGAGAGAAGGGAGAAGAACTTTTCCTGAGAAAAGAAGTTGCATTTTCCTTTGTAAAAACCTTATAAAAAGGAAGTTCGCAGGCTGCCTATGTATTAGGGTGTGAGAATGCCTGATTCTCGTAGACTGCATCATAGCTAGGGTGCAAACAGTTCGCAGGTTGCACTATAAGCAGGGTGCGAGAATTCTTACACGTGGGAAAAATGAGCGTTTTCTCGAATCTTCTAGAAGGAGAAACTTCCATGGTGAGGTGGCATCCGAATGGTTTGGATCTTACTCACTTTCATGATTTATTGGGATCATCCTAACCTCCTCACCTTATCCTCTTCAACTTATAAAAGGAGAGGAGCTCTCATGGAGAAGGGGTTCTTGAGCTTGTTAGCTTTGGTTGTATTGGAATTATTAGCTTGGTTGGAGTGGCTTTGAGATTTGCCTTTGTCAAGATAGATTGTGAATATTATCAGATCTATGCTCTCAGAATTCTTGGAGTGAAAGTGTGTGGGGAACGAAGGACAGTTGGAAGGGACCTTACGACATCAAGGCCATGGTTCTAATATCTCTTTCACATTTAATATGATACAGTAATATGATTCTTTCCTATCAAGCTTGTTGTGTTTTATTGTATGATTCCTTGATCACATACATAGGTTTATATTGAGTTTATTCTATTGCTATCACTTTGGTTGGTTGTGTTCTTTTCGAGGTTCATCATTGTATGAGAGTTGGAACGGAGCTAGGATGACCATGGCAAGAGGAAGCGACATTTAAATGATATGTCACTCATCACTCTTTAGTTAGTAAATTCAATATTTAAAACTTAAGGAAAGCATCATATTCTAGTGTGTTTTGTTCTAGATCCAGGTGGATCTAGGGAGATCAGTTAGTGTCTGCACCTACCGATTTGTCCGATAACAATTTAAGAGAAAGCACACACATGCACATGTAAATACATTTGTAGATAAGTGTAATCCATAAAACACAAAAAGATAAAAAAAATCCATATATAATATCAAAAATATCGGAGTACATGGGTGGGCGCAAGCACCTCAAAAATTTGTTTAGTAAAGAGTCACGGGGCTTATGCACTCAAAAATATACAAAAGGTGGCCTCAACACGTAAGTAGTCTAGCCTAGCTAAGGACGAGTCATGTTGGTCCTATTGTACTGAACAATGACGTTTTCCAAATGACGAAATAGCTAGACCCAAGTCTGTGGCACCCCAAATACATGAGGTTTCATAGATGGCGACAGATCCTCGATCTCTGCCATGGGGACTGTGCCAGTGAGTGAGGTAAGGTTCCACTTTACCCATCTCAAAACTCTCTCAGCCTCACCGGCTGGATTTCCCCCTGTTGTTGTTGGTCCACCGACTGTGGCTGGTGCGGCCTCTGGTCGAGGACGTCGCCTGGTCCTCGCAAAGTTCGTTGGATGCACCGGTCCCACATCTGCACAAAACAGACACATATCTGTCAGATACTTTGGTATACAAATAAAATGATATATATAAAAAAAACATAAAAATCAAATAAATTTGAAAAGAAATCTTACCTATCTCTCCTCGTACCACTTTGGGAGGTATGCCCATGTCAGGGTCCCTGGAAAATTCAATTTCCGCATAGGGATAGTCCTCTATCACCATAATTTGCCGAGACCACCAATCAAAAAACTTGTAGTCAAAGGCCTCGATAGTCCTCCCTCCCACCTGTCGCGGAAACAACGTTTCCCATCTATTTACTGTCGGAGAAGAGGCTACATGCCCTCGTACAATCTCCCTCAGACTCAGACTAGGTACTCTCGAAGAAGAAGAAAGCACAAAGGATAGTACCAAACCCAAATTTTATGTGCCTCCGCATCCAACACTCTATTAACTTCCTTTTCATGTAGTCTAGTAAAGTAGTACTCCAGTCAAAAAATTGTGCATTCAAACACTGAACCGCACAATTCATGTGTGCCTGGGAAGCCTCGTGTAAAGCTACAGATCTAGTGATCCACCCAATAAGTAGAACTATTGATTTCAGCGTTAGGTTGTTGATCTTATGAATTGGCACCTGGGTGCCCACTTTGTCACTACCTGCCTCATAATGGAGTCCAATAAACTCCACTATGTTGTGAGGCCTGGAGGGAAACATGCAAAGGTTGACTGGTTCCCCTCTCCTTGAGAGGCCAGTTAGAAAGTAGATATCTTCAATCATTGGAGTCAATGATTGTCCCTCAAGCATGAATGCCTCCGCATCCGTGTGCCAGTAGTCTATCAAGGCATTCACCAGCCTAGGTTGTGCCCACATAAATGCACTATGGAAGAACTTAAATAGGCCACATTGAGCTAATGCATCTACAACATCAAGGTCATCTAAGACAACAGTATCAAAGTCCTCATGCTCTCTCTCTCTCCAGTGAACATACATCCTACAATTCACAAGTTCATAAGGGATTATCTCTTGCTTTCTTTTTTTTCCCACAAAAAGGAGGGTACACACGGGGTGTAGTGTACACAGTCACGTGTGCACGTGTGTAGTTTTTCTCCTGTACGTGTGCACACGCGGGCTGTCATAGGACATCCTGCATATACGTAGGGATGACCTTTTTAAAGGTTGACGCCACTCCTAAAAATGAAATTAAATGCATAAAAGAAGAATGGAATAGAAAGAGGGGTTAGTATGTACTTACTTAGTCCAAGAGGAAGTTCATTTCATCCACTGAAGCTCTCGGAATCAATTCTTTTTACAAAGGGGTATTTTTGGGTTTTAGTCAATTTCTCAATTAGCAATAGTGATAATGAGTTGCCAGCTTCTATTTATAGACCTTTTGGCCACTTTTTGTCATTTTTTCTCGCCTCAAAATCTCTTAGTATGGTTCAAGAGTTTCTTATGGAATGTTACGATAAATGTTACTTTTGGTATTTGGAATGTTTTTGGAGATTTGGGTCATTTTCAAGGTCTTTTGGTAAAAATTCATTTTTCTAACTTTGTTTATGTAAGATAGGATTTCACCTCCACTTGTTGCACCTCATTGCCTTTTTCTCTTTTCCATAGGATCGGTCCCACCGAATTGCGACATGGAACCATCATTGCTGCTTTAGAAGTGTTGTATCTTAGTGGTAGAGCCTAACCCTTCATGGATTCCCTAGATAGATCCTGGTTGCATTTTGGTGTCCATGTCATCATTAATGACTACAGGCTCAGGATTCCTTATTAGTTTTATTATTATTATGAGTTTGAGCCTCATTTTCATGATGCATTATCACTCTTGACCTCACCCTCGGGACTCCCAAAACAAAATGGGTCTTCTTTTAAGCCCTTTTCAGACCCTCTAAAAATGAAAATATTGTCGAGCGACCTTGTTGACCTTCACGCTCACTAAATTGAAATTTGAAGGCATGTCT
Source organism: Picea engelmannii (assembly GCA_009831015.1). NCBI lineage: Eukaryota > Viridiplantae > Streptophyta > Pinopsida > Pinales > Pinaceae > Picea > Picea engelmannii. The sequence continues at coordinate 61,287 of ML789639.1, forward strand.
GTCTGGTGGTTGTTTACCCATTTTTCGGTCTGGATGGTCAACTTTACTACCAAAGGTATACTCTAGGAGATTTGGTTCCCTAGAAGAGTATTCTCAGGTATGATTTTAACCCTTTTTCGGGCCTGAAGAACTAAATTTACAAAAAAGGAACCCCAATGGAGTCCATTGTTAATCTCTTTTTAGACTCCCTAAAATTGAAAATATTGTCGAGTGACCTTATTCCTTCACACTCATAAAAATGGTCCAGAAGAACATTCCTGACGGAGTCCATAGTTAAGCTTTTTTCATACTCCTTAAATATGAAAAAATTGTCGAGTGATCTTGTCTTTATCACACTCGTTAAAATGGTTTTGAATAGACATATTTTTGGTGCTAGTTTACCCCTTTTTCGAACAGACTAGACTACCTTCGAAAAAGGTACCCCAACGGAGTCTCCTTTTACGCTTTTTCAGACTCTCGAAATATGAAAAACCGTCAAGCTTACTTTCTTTGGGCTCATTAAAATTACATCGAATGACGTTACCATTGTCTGTCTTATTAATTTCATTTGCATACCTGCGTCTTTGACCTAATGTCGGCTCCATGTTTCTCTCGACTGAACCATCTAAAGAATTCCTTATACACAAGCCCTGTAGCACTTTGCTTCTGCGTCTTGACACCTTGGCCCATGGATGATTTTTCCCGAGTGTCTTTTTCCTACATATGTCCCTTTGCTCTGAGCATCCATGTGTTCTATTATCACTCTGTAATTTTCCCAAGGCTATGGAGGAAATCACAGAGGCAACATCAAAACCACTTCGAGTCTTGGATCTAGCCATCCAAGACTCATATAGTGATCTCTCTATTTGAAATAGATTTGTTTGAATAGATATTAGGCTAGTTATGCAGAACATAGGATTTGTTTTGGATTTGCTATGTTTGGGAGATTGAAAACTCAAATTTTCATTGGGCCATGGAGTCTACCTTTATGAAAATGGATCTATCTTAGATGTAAAATATTGTCTCCACAGGGCAGGATAGTAAGATTTTTGGATCAAATTGAATTAAATGCAAGTGGAGGAAAGGAAAAGAAGGGAAAATCCATCAAGCAGAGGAGAAACTAAGAATTCCTATGTTCAACTTCAGACAAAAACATGCAGATCATTAAAAGACCAGAAACAGAGTGCAAAAAACAAGTTATGTTCTTAATATTTCTTTCAATGAGTATATCAGGGGAAAAAATGAATAGATTAACAGAGTAATAAAACACTTACTTATATAAAAACATCACCAGGGAGTCTAACACAAGAATCATACAGATACAATTTTTATTTCTAGAAAGTCATCTAGAAAATTACAATGTATCCCCTGTGGGGCATGAATCCAGAGCTCAATCATCAACCTTACACATTTTACTTATTACAATATATAAAAATGACTCTCCCCAAGCTCAGGAGGTCGAATTCAACCACCTCGGCCAAAAATAGAAGTAAAGTCGTTGAAAATCTTGAACTGTCCTCCATAAAAAATGAGTCGAATTTCTGCAAAACATGGGTCCGCACAGACATATTTTTCTCTTCAATTATGACACATGGGAAAAACCTGAAGGATTTTATTGTATACGGTCATGTTCTGGACAAAAACTTCCTTCGGTTTCGCCAAATTCACCTCCATCTCGCCGAAACAACTCCTGCAAAATCAGGACTGTAATAGAAAAATGAAAAACTAGAAAAATGGGGCTCTAAGATGGCTTCCATTACCCTTTCTCATGGCACCTGTGAAAAAAATGAGAGATTTTTTTGTTCTCCATCCCGTTATGGAGAAAAACCTCTCTCGGTTCTTAAAAATTCATTTTCGTTTGCCTGGAATCATTCCCGGAAAAACTGGTCAAAATGACAAAAATGGCGGTTTTGAGATTTTGGGGGAGGGCGGTTATTTTGGGGAAAGGTGGTATTCTGGACCCCCCCCTGTGGTGGCAAGTGGTATCAAGAGGGGGGATCCGAAATCACCTGGAGGTGAAAAGTGTCCCTCCCAATGCCACTTATCGGACCCCCCCTCCATTAAAGTTCGAAAATCACTAGGGGGTTCCGATAAGATTGGGAGCGTAGATTAATTTTTGGGGATGTGTGCATATGAAGTTGCGGGAGGGGGGAATGATGTGACTTTTATTTTATTGTTTTTTTTGTTATTTATGCGTTTCTTTTTACATGTTTTTCTTTTCCTTTTTTTTTTTGTTTTAATGTTTTATTACGCTTTAACTTTTTTGTTTTATTTATTACGTGTTTTAATTTGTTTTTTCAATTAATGTTTTATATTATTGTTTTGTTTTATCAAGTTTATTTTTAATATATATGTTTTTATTATTAAATTACATTTTTTTTTATTTACGTCTCATTTTATTTTTGGTTTTATTTTAATATTTTGTTTTTTTAGAATTGTTAAATGTTTTATTTTTTAATTTATGTTTTAAGTATATAGTTTAGTTATTTGTTTTATTATATTTATGTTTTGTGTTTTTTAATTTATATGTTTAATAGTTTAATTTCATAGTTAATTTTTTAACTTAATAAACTAACTTAAGTATTAACTTTACCCAGACTAACTTAGTTATTAATTATTAATTAATTAATTAATTAATTAATAATTCATTTATTATTAACAAGTCTAATCTAACTACTAACCTAATGTTTTTGTCCTAAGGTGGGTTATTGCAAATGTAGGGACGAAGATAGCGAAGGGGAGCAGAAGTGAAGGACAAGGGAGTGAGGGCCCAGCGGTGGATGAAGAATGTAGTAGGGTGATGAAGGATCAGGTGAAATGGATGGAGGGGAAAAGGAATCAACCAAGCCCAGTAAGACAAATGTCTTCATCGTGGGAGCAATGCCAAATAAGTAGCTGAAGAATCAAGTTGCTATATTTATAGGACCCCAACATAGGCTCCACCTAAGGATGGTAGCTTTTGAGGAGGTGTCAAGAATCTTAGACCTATGAACATCCAGACCAATGCTTTATTCGTTGGGCCATGGAGTCACTGCAGCTACAATCTTCTAACAGACTCAGATTTGACTGGACACTGAACTAGATATTATCAACTGCAAACTCTGCTAGAAAATATACAATGTTGAAAATGATGCTCAAATGGTTGAGCTTATTCAAAACTACTACCTACCCTACACTACTGATAATTTTGTGGTTTTAAATGATACAATAATGCCAGTCCAGCCAGTCAAGCAGCTGATCTAATAACTTTGTTCTTCCAATGTTTTCAATCAATATCATAAATAGAACTTGCATGGGAAACACATACTGATTTCCAACCTGATCTTTACAACACAAATCCTTGGGTCTGTGGACAATTCCATAGACTTTGAAAATCAATGGGTATTCTGAAAACAAAAGCTCCTTCATATAGACAGCTACAGGATCATGATAAACATGACCTATCTCCTGATGTTCAAATTCAACCAATTCAGCCTCATGATTTGGTACTATATTTATGTTATTTGCATCCTCATGCACTTCTTGACATGGATGCAACTTTTTTTATGGGTTATGAAATGATGCTTATGCTGAACACACCCTTGTAGTTCACTACCTGATCTTGTCAATATCATAACAACTTTTCAGCCCATAGTTGGATGATGGAAAATGGATTTGACAACACAAGTCATCCAACACATCAGCTATAGGGTCATAAAATATTTTAGATGACTGTGGAATTTGTTCTGCTGGCATTTCATGGCTTACACTGTGATCCTCAACCAAAATATGACCAAGATTCCCTCTCAAAATATGAAAAGAATTAAAGCATAAAGGCAGTGAATCAAAATAGATCATCTCATCCCCTATCTCAAGCTTCAGGATTTCATCTAAGATTTGGCCTTCAAAAGGATTCATGGGTTGTACTTCTGGATCAGCTTTCGTATCATCCTTGTTCTCCTCAACTGCTACATTAGAACATTCCTCTTTCTTACTGTTTACAATCTTCTTGCAATGTTTCCTCGGGAGTGAGGCAAAACATAGGGGAAGGTAGTTTGCATTTTCCTGAAAATTTTCTGCACTTTCTTCCTTCAAGATTTGAAATGAATTATAATCTAATGGTATAGAGTTACATTTCAGTTTTTCAAATTCTGTTTTGGGCTTTGAATTTTCCCCTGAACTTCGAAAATCAGAGAAACTTGGATATTGTAATCCTGGATCTGAAATAGCCTCTTTCTCAACACTAACATCCTTCACTATCTCATCAAAAGATTTACCTTCTTTGACATTTATCACTTGTTCATAAATTTCCTTCAAAAATTTAAAATAAGAGAAGCATAAGGGTAAAGTCTGTCCACTTACCCCGAGATTTTCTGCACTTTGGTCATCGTTGTCATAATTTCTATGTATAGATTGATTGTCCTGCTGGGATTGCAAATGATATTTTTCCTATCAATCATATGTGGTTGATTTCTTTGAAAAATCCAATGTGGTATAATCATCATTGTACCAATCAAGCTTGGGTGAATCATCCATGGATGAAATGTCATTGAACATGCATATCATATCCGAAGAATCTTCCTCCATCTTTTTATTTTGAACTTCATCTTCGACTGTATTGTGAATTGAATACATGAAAGAATCATTATCCAAACCATGGTACCAAGGATGGGCTGCAAAGTGTTTGGGGACATGGATCCTTGTTTGTTCTGGAACTATTGGTACATGTGGTCTTTGAACAACAATTTCATCTTTTCTACTAATCCTCTACATCATCTCTCTCACAGTGTTTGCCAAAACGTCTAGTTTCACTTCTAAAGATGTCATTCGTTCCTCTTCTATTCTATCTTTATCTTCTGCCTTTAACTTTGCCTTTCAGTTCAACAGGTTAGCTTCCACATCAATTGCAACCTTTTTCATTTCTTCAAGGCTTGTAGTGTTCCTTTCTCTTAACTGGAATGTCATCTCAGGATCGAAGGAATCTGGGTAATGCAAGTGAGTTGATCCTGGGGGTGGCCTTATATCAACAGGAATTGCATGATATACCTTATTGAATCTGGTTGAGAACTGTTGTACCATCTCTCCTGGATTTATTTTCAAGTGGTCATACTCTTCTAGGATTAGGAAAACATTTCCCATGATCACCCACCTATCTAAGAAAAATTGCATGAATTGATGAAAAAATTTTATGCTTGCAGCTGGAAGGTTTTTAAACCAATTTTTTACTTTACCTTACAAATACAAGGCAAACATCCTAATATAGACATCATCAAGCATTATTTTAGGGGCTAAATTTCGCTCATGGGCTAATTTTCCATGGTTTTTGCAAAAACGAGATTCGCTATTTTAAAAATGATTCACCCAAATTCTATAGGATAAAATTATTTTACCTTAAAAATCGCCAAAATTTTATAAAAACTATATAAAATACTTAGAAATTTGAATATTTTTACAAAAATATTGCCAAACATTTATAGTTGACATATGAAGGATTAGTAATAATCGTCAAGGCTTCTACATTTTAAAACAAATTTCCATCCTTAAAATCATCCCTGGTCGTCATCTTCAACCTCATAAAGGTCAAGGAAATCTTCAAACCTCTTGATGTGTTTTTCAGCAGTAATAATGGCATTCTCTCCATCAAACCTGGGTAGATAATTGGTGTAATTTGTAGGGAGGTCATGGAGGATAGGAGGAAAATCCATGAGCTTGTATCTGTTTGGGATTTTGGTAGGTACAGGAGGTGAAGCAAGAGGCTTACAACCATCCAGAGGTTTAGCAAGAGTAGGAGATAAATCAGGAGGCTTATGTCTCACTAGGATTTCTACAGGTGCATCTGGGCTGTGCACAGGTGTATGAGTATGTACATGATTTACAATTGGGGATCTGGTCTCTTGAGGCTCATCAATTAGTAGGTGGTAAATGCAATATTTAGCAATGTACTTTTGATCAGGCTTAGAATAAGATAAAACATAATTAAATATAAAACCAAAGATGTCTTGAATGCAATTTGGGCTTGAGTACCTAATCTTTCTAGGCTACTTGGTCATGCTTCAGGTTCTTACTCCAATGGAGTCTTTGAGTTTTAACTGTCTAGAGATGATTGGAGTCGCCAGGTGAAATATGTTAGCCTTCTTGTGTTTGGTCACTATCCACCATCAGTGATCAAATCTGGAACTTTGAAGTGTACTACTGGGGAAAGGTTCCCCAGTATGGTCGTCATTCTGTTATCACTCTGTAATTTTCCCAAGGATGTGGAGGCAGTCACAGAGGAAAAATCAAAACCACTTCGAGTCTTGGATCTATCCCTCCAAGACTCAGAGAGGGATCTCTTTGTTTGATATAGATTTGTTTGAATAGATATTAGGCTAGCTATGCAGAACATAGGATTTGTTTTGGATTTGGTATGTTTGGGAGATTTAAAACTCGAATTTTCATTGGGCCGTTGGGTCTACCTTTCTGAAAATGGATCTATCTCAGATGTAAAATATTTTATCCACAGGGGATGATAGAAAGAATGCTATATCAAATAGAATTAAATGCAAGTGGAGGAAAGGAAAAGAAGGGAAAATCCATCAAGCAGAGGAGCAGCTAAGAATTCCTATGCTCAACTCCAGATGAAAACATGTAGATCATTAAAAGACCAGAAACATAGTGCAAAAAACAAGTTTTGTTCTTAATCTTTCTTTCAATGATTAGATCAGGGAAAAACATGAATGGATTAATAGAGTAAGAAAATAGTTACTGAGATAAAAACATCACCAGGGAGTCTAACACAAGAATCCTGCAGATACAATTTTTATTTCTAGAAAGTCATCTAGAAAATTACAATCTATCCCCTGTGGGGCATGAATACAGAGCTCAATCATCAACCAATGCACATTTTACTTATTAAAATATATAAAACCAAATCTCCCTAGGCTTAGGAGGTTGAATTCAACCACCTCGGCCAAAAATAGAAGTAAAATCGTTGAAAATCCTGAACTGTCCTCCATAAAAAACAGGCCGAATTTCTGCAAAAAAGGGGTCTGTACAAACATATGTTTCTATTCAATTATGACACATGGGAAAAAAATAAAGTATTTTATTGTAGATGGGCATGTTTTGGACAAAAAACTCCTTTTGTTTCACCAAATTCGCCTCCATCTCGTTGAAACAGCTCCCGCAAAATCAGGACTGTAACAAAAAAATGAAAAATTGGAAAAATTGGGCTCTAATATGGCTTATATTCTCCCTGCTCATGGAACCTGTGCAAAAAATGAGAGAGGTTTTTGTTCTTCATCCTGTTATGAAGAAAAAACTCTATCGATTTTTAAAAATTGATTTTCGTTTTCTTGGAATCCTTCCCAAAAAAAAACTGGTCAAAATGGAAAAAATGGCGGTTTTGAGTTTTTGGGGGAGGGCGGTTTTTTGGGGAAAGGTGGTATTTTGGACCCCCCCTGAGGTGGTAAGTGGTATTGGGAGGGGGGGGTATGAAATCACCTAGAGGTGACAAGTGTCCCTCCCAATATCACTTATCGGACCCCCCCCCCC
>ML789639.1:68953-83959 GCA_009831015.1 Picea engelmannii
TGTGACTTTTATTTTTTTGTTTTTGTTTTTTATTTAATTTTTTATTATGTGTTTATTTTTATGTGTTTTTCTTTGTCTTTTTGTTTTTTTATTTTTATTTTGTTTTAATGTTTTATTACGTTTTAACTTTTTTGTTTTATTTATTACGTGTTTTAATTTGTTTTTTCAATTAATGTTTTATATTATTGTTTTGTTTTATCAATTTTATTTTTAATATATATGTTTTTATTATTAAATTACGTTTGTTTTATTTACGTCTCATTTTATTTTTGGTTTTATTTTAATATTTTGTTTTTTAGAATTGTTAAATGTTTAATTTTTTAATTTATGTTTTAAGTATATAGTTTAGTTATTTGTTTTATTATATTTATGTTTTGTGTTTTTTAATTTATATGTTTAATAGTTTAATTTCTTAGTTAATGTTTTAACTTAATAAACTAATTTAAGTATTAACTTTACCCAAACTAACTTAGTTATTAATTATTAATTAATTAATTTATTATTCACAAGTTTAATATAACTACTGACCTAATGTTTTTGTCCTAAGGTGGTTTATTGCAAATGTAAGGATGAAGATGGTGAAGGGGAGCATAAGTGAAGGACAAGGAAGTGAGGGTGCAGTGGTGGATGAAGGATGCAACAGAGTGATGAAGGATCATGCGAAATGGATGGAGGGGAAAAGGAATCAACCGAGCCCAATAAGACAGATGTCTTCATCGCGGGAGCAACGCCAAATAAGAAGTTGAAGAATCAAGTTGCTATGATTATAGGACCCTAACATGTTCCTTGTGCTTGGACTTAGTATGTCTGCGACACTTGATCCTCCCTTGTAACATAGCATTCTTTTATTCTTTTTCAAGCTTTCCACAATTATTGAAAAAGACAAAAAAAATTAAATATACCCCAAAAAGAGGAAGGGAAAAGTATTTCTTTTTGTTGGCAACACAATGAGTCACCCTTGGACAAAGCACATCCTTTTGCTTGTTCGTCAATCCCTTGGATTTAATATGACCTTAGGAAGTTGTTCTCGCTACATAGAGTTGTGTCCTCCTCCATTTGGTTATTCTTCCAAACATATGGAGAGTTTGTGTTGCCTCATGCATCGTGAACTTATGTCAACATCGTGTTGCCCGAGTCTCATCTTTTTTCATGCCATTGTCCAAGGGAAGTTATTATTAAGCTTGAGTCGGCCCCTCTGCATATTGTCTCTTGCCCTCATACCTGACCATCCCGAAATCCCAATCAAGTCTTTGTTCGAAATCCATGAAGCCCTCATCTTGATCATCAAAATCCTCTTGTCCATTCCTAAAAAGCCGTCAAAGACCTCTGGGTAGTGAAGTCGTACACTCATATTACACTCCTACCCGAGTTGTGAAGATTTTGAAGCTGTTGATCGAGCTCTAAAGGCCTCATCGCTAGCCATCATGCCTTATTATCTTCTTGAAGATGGATACTATACATGTATATCTTTTTGATTTCGAGACATAGATCCATTATGTATTGCTCGCGACTACACTTTATATAGTTATATGACATGGATATACATTGTATTTGATTGGTAGCCATGATTTTATTTCATTCCGAGCATGGGTATGCCCGCCTCAGTGAGACAATTGTTATTTTGTAGATGGCACCTCTCGAACTCTGGTCCCTGGGCTCACTTGTTTCGTATGTTGGTGAAGATTGATAATGTATTTCGGCCATCAGATGCTCTTCTGACCTCACACATTAGGGGGCATCTGTTATAACCCTAATTTTCACCAGATATGCTTACCTGGCATCAGGACATCTCATTTTACATCTTTTTCCAAGCCACTATTGAGAAACTCTTCTTAAAAAAACCCTTTTTTAAGGCACACGTGCCCTGCTCCACTACTGCATGCGTGTATACGTTGCCTGGCCCACTATAGCCCGCGTATTCCTACAAAATCATGAAAAAGGGAAAGTTGCAGACAAAACTCATAGTTTTGGGTAAGTTACCTAAACCGTTTGACCACCCACAGATGGTCACTTGTCCAAATACCTAGCCTTTTCTAGACTATAAAAGAAGGGGTAGGGGTCCCATTTGAGAGGAGGAAAATAATTGTAAAGAAACTCTACCCAATTTTGCATTCCCTTTGTCCCAACCTTTTGCAACTAGTGTGTGAAGAGAAGCATATACAAAAGCAGTTGGATCACAGGTGAAGAGGAGCTCGGGACCATATTCAAGGATCAGTGGCCGATCTCACTATTGTAAGGTTACTCTTGTGAAATTAATAAAAAGAAGTACTTTTCCCGTCCCACCATATGAGGTTTTCAATGTTTAAATTTGATTATATTTTGATAAAATCTCTAACCCATTAGTTCATAGATCATATGCATGTAGAGTTATTTGTTTGTCTTTTTATGGATGCAGGTCAGCATTGGGAGGAGATTTACAATCAAGGAGCGACCAAACAATAAAGGATCGACATCAAACACGGAAACTAAGGTACAGTAACTTGATCTTTTTAACCTTGTATTTGCATATGAATAATGGGGTTTATGATTGGGATGATGGTAAAAAGTAGGATACTTTAGGTCATTTCTACATGCATTACAAAACCCTTAATGTTAATCCGTAGGGGGATTTCCCACCCACAACAAATAATTTTACAACACATTGACCGAATACAAGTAGATATGACCTTGACAGAAAACCTATTCCCAAGTGGTAGAAAACTAAAGCAACCACAGTCAACCTCACAAGGGAGTTTCCCCCAATTGACCCCACGCCAGTAATTGAAGAAAGAACAACAAAGGAGGCAATGAAGCTTAAAAATAAATCAAAGAAAGGGATTCGATAGGTATCATCTGAGGAAACCATTTCAAACTCTCCTCCCAGCAGCAGCAATCAAGAAAGGATGACAAGAATGACCTCGACACACAGCAAGAAACAAGAGAAAATAATGAAGAGAATCTGGGAAATGGTGATCAACTAAATAAAGGAAATGACATGAATAAAGAACCAAAAAAGGAGACTAGAAAAAATCAAGAACAACAAAATGTGGAAAAGATAATGAAGAAGAAGAAGAAAAAGAATACAATCCATAAGAAGGATAGTACTTCAAAAAAATTACTTTCACATATTTTAAGTTGTTTGGGTCCATATAACTGACTACAAAAGCAATGTTTGACCCAATAGTAGCATCTAATGAGAAGATGCTTGACCTATACAATGAATTCATAAAAGAAGAGACTAACGAATGGAAGAAGGCCATGAAATATGGTGGTCAACTCATAGCATGGAGAAATAAGAAGAAAAAAATACTTCATAAATGTGTGTTGCTCGCCAAAGAAAAATTACTTATAGAATAGTCGACAGAAGGAATAGACCCATTCTCAATAATAAAAGGGTCGGTCAAAGAAGTCATCAACATAGTTGCAAACAATCAACTAGAAATCCATCACCTTAAGTGAGAAAACAAATAAATTAAACAACTACACTCTCAAACAGTCAGAAACAATCAAGATATAATGGTCTAGAAAACATCAACAATCCTTCAATCTGAGTATGGAAATTCAAAGAGGTGCAACAACAAATGGAAGTGGATACCTCACAGGAAGCCACCCTAAACACAATACTCAGTAATTGGCCATCCTATTTTTCCCTCACTTACAACAAATTTAAAGCACAAAAGACTATAATTGTCAACTTGAGAACAGCAAGAGTGCTCACCACCGACCCAAAATGAAAAGTGGCCAACTCGAATCACATTGCAAAAGAAAAGGTATTAGGGGAACAATTATCTAAGAAAGAGAAGGAGTGGCTAAAATAAGCAAGAAAAGATCAAATGGCAACTGAAAAATCCATCAAACACCTTGACCAAGTTAAAGAGCAAACTCAAGAAGTTGAACAAATCTTTCACCCAGAGTCGATTACAATACAGGAAGCTTCTTTGGCAAAAAAAATAGGCTTTTTTTTAAACTTGAATTTAATAGGGATCAAGCCAAAGTACTCTATCGAAGAATGGAAAATGTTCTCACAACACTTGAAGCAAACATCATCGAGCATCTATCAAAAAAAATTGAAGGGTTTCCACAACAACCAATAGAATCTTCAGGGGCCACATCGACATATCGACATAATTTCTAGTTATTCAAAGTATTTGAGTCAAACTTCCCAACCACTAGCCACCAATCAAGGACTCCATAGTTAATCGTTGAAGGGATAGAAGAATCACATGTGAAAATAAAAAGAAATACCTCTTCCACCAAACGTAAAGTTGCATGAATGGAAAATCCTTGAAGAAACAAATGGGAAGATAAAGCAGCTAGAAAAAACCCCATGATCAAGTAGTTTGTTGTTGCAAGAGTTGAATCTAGGTTTTAACAGAGCCAAGCCTTAGAATATTTTGAAAAAGATAATAATGGGTGATTGATCAGTTATTGGAGGCTTCTAGAACTAGATTTGAAAGAACCTTTCAACCATTAAAAAACAGAAATAAAGAGGCATGACCTCATCTGTTAAATCCATTTAAAATCATAAGGATGGATAGAAGATAAGAGATAGACAAACCTGAAATAAAAAACTAGGTATCCAATTCTGATAAATCTGGTCTTCCTTTCGATAGAAGAATGACAACGATTTCAAATATCTGGACATAGGTCTTGTATCACTCATAGCAAGACAAAGTAAAGGATATGAACAAATATAACTTGTAAATAAGTCAAAACAATTAAAATGCAGGTCTTGTTCTACTCACAACAGAAAAGAGGAAAAATTACACTTGAAAGAATTCTCTTAATTAGTCACAACAGAAGTCTCACTGAATTGTAACTATTACAAGTTAAATAAAAGGAGTAGAAGAAAGAGAAGTAATGAAAACTTCATAAATAGGACACGGGAAAAAGATAGAATTTAACATAACGAGATATAGAATCTCTTTGCTTATGTCAAATGTATTGCTGAAAAGACTACATTACAATCCCATAACTCCTAATATTTATACCAGATGAGTTCTTTTGTTTTGAAACTGATTAGAATGATCTCTGAAAGTTATGTTTCGGTTTGAAACCGATTACAATGATCTCTGAAAGAAATGTTTCAGTTCGAAACTGATTACAATGATCTTTGGAAGAAACGTTTCGGTTATGAATGTTAATCATAGGAATCTTTAAAATTTAGTTGGATTTAATTTGATTTCATCTGTTGATGATCTATATTTGACTTATGCTACGTAGTTGGTATTTGTTGTTGACTGTGTCTTGAGTCATATGTTACCTGCAATGAGTTTACTGGCGTAAATAATTGTTGTTGAAGTTGTGGCGATGGCGATTGGAATGTTATCTCAACACGAGCTCGTTATGGGAAGGTGGTGCATCTATCGAGAGGTGACGTGTAGTAAGAGTGGGAGATAGGTGGCGATGGGTGAGAGGCTATGAAAGTGTGACGAGTTCTCTATTTTGTGGGGGTGCAATTTGAGGTAGCCCGCTTTTCTCCCTACAATGCATCTAGTGATGACACGAAACCCTGAGAGAAAACTGTTGTTTAAACTATGGGACCGCCTCTCGAAATTAAACCTTGTGAAACTTCACACCCCGCAATCTCTCTCATTCGTTGATATAGGAAAGAGAAAGATAATTCGTCATATATTGCAAAGTGAAATAAGAGCCCAAAGGTTAAGCTGAGGTCACAACTCTTGGTCATATGTAGAGAAAATAGAGCAAATTTCGTGCAATTCCTATCCATCGATCTAAGCAGGGGACACATGTTAGACGATCTCCATATTTGACTATTTTGTACTTTGGAAGGAGGAAAGAAGTACTGAGTAAAGAACTCCCAAAGACCCGGAGCTCCGAAGTAAATCTCAGTCGTTGAAATCAAAAGGAAATGCAACAGGAGATCCTGTACTTCGGAGACTTAGCACGTCAGAGATTATGTGCTCCCTTTTCTTTCTATTTAGCCCCTTCCCTATTATATTTGGTCCTTTTCTTAGTTTATCTAGCTTCTGAACTGATTTATCGTTCCACTAGAATTTGAAATATGATCTATCAAGTTTTCTTGCAACTTTTCGCGGCACCATAATCCTTGAGGAAATAAGATTAGCCTGCCTGTAACAAGAGAAGTCTGTAAGTTCTTCACTAAATAAAAAATGCTAATCACAATTCAAATTGTTAACTTTATCCAATCATACATATTGTTAATACTCTGACATTCATGAGTGTTGGGTACAATTAGGGTATAAATCTCCCTAAGGTAAAATTCATGGAGAAGTTAATCTCCTATTACTCACTTTTGTGTTTTACTTTATCATGTTTTAAACCTTGAATTAGCCTTAATTACTTCATCTCTTCGATGTTCAGGGATTTCATTATTTAGACTTGCTGGAATACCAAAAGAAATAAGCTCCGAAGAGAACGTTGGAGACTTTCTTTAAAACTCAAGCAGCTTCTACAGTTCAGAGATCATTAAGATTGTTCGATAAAATTAGAGTAGCTAATCGATGGTGGATATCGTAAGAGACTTTTCAATAAGTGGTGAATTTATCTTTTAAATTTAAAAGGCGAATCTCTAAGTTTCTTTTTCTTTTTGGGTGAAAATTTGATTTCTAAGAGGCAAAATCTAAAGCTTAAAATCTCAAAATTAAATGTGTTCCAACATAGGCTCCATATAGGGATTGTGGCTCCCTTTGAGGCATGAGAGAACAGTAGACCAAGTGCCTTTATTGGGTAAATGGAGTCATTACTTATTTTTGAAAAACACTTTCCTGTTTTATTTAAGAATTGATCATTCATATGAAAATGAAACTAACCAAGTCCAAAAATCTTCAAAACATACTTAATGATCGATCTCAAGTTAGGCTATTAAAAAAATATTTTTATTAAAATTGATTTCAGAATTGTTTAATCTAATCAAAATAATTTAAACTAAAATATCAGCTTCGACCAGCTTTGTTCACTTCAAGTTTAAGCAGATGGAACATGTTTATTTAAGGAATACCTAGTTGGTTCAGGATGTAAATATCACTAGAAAGAGGACTAGATGACATAGTATTTTATATGGTTATGTATGACAACCTTATAGATATCATAGATATTGCTTCACTGCCAGTGATCTTGTTCAGTACCCCGGTGAAGCTATCTACTTCTCCCACTGAATTTCCTTTCACCACTTTAATTATCATTTTTGCATTTTGTTGAGATGAGGCAAATCATTACATGAATTTCCTTTCATCATCTCTTTTGGACGAAATGGGGGCAATCGAATTTTGAATTTTTTTTCACCATTTGTCTTGGACTAGATGGGGGAACCAAATTATGAATTTCCTTTCACCATATTCCTTATATTTTAATATTTTGAAGTGGGGGCAATCAATCTGTATGTATCATACAAGGGATGATAACTACTTAAAATTTTACAAGCAATGTCTATCATAATTTTTTAAGTATACTCTGAAACTAATTGTCTCCCAATCTTCAATACACCTTCGCCTAGGGGATATTTTATAGGGATTTTGATTTTTAGGGATCGACCTTGAGAGAATTGGTCAAATTAAAATCTAATAGAAGAGATAAAGTTATTAGGATTAGCCTGAACATACTTTCTTTCAATTAAAATCAAAGAATCATAAATATTTCCGCCTGGTCTTACTTCAGTGATACGTTTTTAAGTTTTCAGAGTCAAGGTATAATTCTTTCTTTCTATGAATACTAAGAAAGGATAAAGAAAATCTGAAGTGGATAAGAACTTGGGGATAGGAAAAGATAACGAAATCGAGGATTCAAAGGACCTGACACAAAATACCCTGATCCTATACAAGTTTGTGTATTTTAGTTCAGATTTCTTTCGAGTTTATTTATTATCATTTTTATTTTTATTTCAGAGATGGCTTTAGAATTTATCAGCATGACACTTTAAGTTGCAACTTTATACCTCTCTGATTTTTAGGTCAGGTGATAATATTATCATGAGAAAAACTTCCTTCACATTCATTTCAAAAACAATTTTCATGAAATTTTATTTGAACTATAAGAAGAGTAGGAACTTATACCTTAATTTCCTTTTGAATCTTCAGCAAAGAAGATTATTAATTTATCACCTTTTTTTAGAGAAATCGAATGTTTGAGTGTCGAATTTTTATTCAGCCTTAAAGAAGATTTATTCTGCAAAACACCAAGAACAATAGACCATGTTCCTTGATCCTTATGTGACCTAAAATTAAGCATGTTAAACTATGAACCCTGTCATTGACCTATGGAGTCATAATGCCTAAAAACTGAACCATATTAGATGTCAGACTGAGAATTACTAAACTAAAATAAAACTCTGAACTAGAATGTTGAAATGAAATGTTGATTTGGAAAACTTATTTATATACATTGGCCTTACACTAATTAGGCGAAATTCCATTGATCAAGTAATATGGAATTTCCAATGGAGCCATGCAAATAGTGGATTTCTTAACATACCTTGCTTGTTGCTAAATGAAGGAATGAAAAGATAATGAATTTTTTGCAGCAAAGAATGGATAGGTAGCCTACGCTTACTGCTGAATTTTGGTTGCACACAAAACACTGCAACATTTTGGACCTCTTGAAGGAAATACTCCAACCAAACAACCACTGGATCATGGAAAGATAAAAAAAATTCAAAATCAAGTGATACCTCTTCCTGTTGGCCTAGCTGCATGAAAATCCTTTCCACACTTTCTCCACTACTGATATTTTCTTTTCCTAGCTCGAGAATGTCGTATTGAGGTTCACTAGTCTATTACTCATTAGTTGATAAATAGGAAGGAGAGATCAACTTCTCCATTATCCCCTCCTTATCTCCTTCGTCGCGTGTCCAAGAATCTTCTTCATCACTGTCATACACAGGTTGATTTCTCTTATAGTGAAACTGATAATTTTCCTGCTAAAGTGAACTCTCTGAAGAAAGAGGAATAATATGTTCCTCATCAACTTCAAGATTGCATTCATCATAGTTATCAAACAAAGGAGAACTATTGTATGTTTCCATGTATGTTGGGAAATAAATATTCTCTTCTTCATCGTTTGGATACTCATCATAAATAGGATGATTATATAAAATTTATGAAATTTGACTTTCAAAAACTTCCATTTCTTGATGATCTAGTAATGATGACTGAATAATAGAAACTTGATCAAAATAAGAATTTAGAACAGTAGTTTGATCATGACAGTAATTAATATGAACATTTGGTACAGTGACAAATTCACTTAGATTATCATTACCATCATCATTATTATTACACAAATCATCCTTTTCAAAATTTGATTGTGTATGCTCTTCAATAAGTTGTGGACCTTCAAAAATTTCTAGATCAACAATTTCATCATAGTGTTGTTCAAGAAAATTATCTTCAGTATAATCAATGCTACCACAATCATCATGAACACCATTTTCTTGGGAAGAGGAACTGAAGGTAGAATCATGTATGCATGAATTTGAATATAACTCTTCATAAGAAAATGCATTTTCATCTTTATTTCTACAATGAACCAGGACTTGATCTGCTTGAAAGACTAGAGGTCCTGCAAATATTTCTTCATTTGCAATCATGTCATATTCATTCTTATTGTTGCAAGAAACCTCTTCTTGATTTACTTTGAAGTCCTCTTCATATAAATTTTCTTGATCTGTTTGAAGGAGATCTTGTTTTCCTACAAATTCTTCTTCATATACTTGACCACAATTACTATCATGTTCTCATTTTTCATCAACAAACTGATTATCTTTACAATCTTGTTCTACGAAATCTAAATTGCAACAGTATTCAAAAAGAAAATCAGTTGGATAGATCCTCTTGCAATGCTTATGAAAAATTGCATGGAATTATTTCAATGATGACATGTTGAAATGAGAAAGAGACTTATACCATTGACGAGCATTTTCTCCCAAACTAAACATAAACAGTTTCATCAAAACATCTTCATGATGAATATCTAGTTGATTCATAAGCTTATGAAACTCAAACAGGTGTTCAACAAGATTGTCATATTTATCCTGTTTAAATTTAGGAATATAATCTTCCCAACGTTTGCAGTCTAGAACTGTGTTTGGAAAACCAAAATCATTTGTAAATTCCAAAGGAGAAAGCCTCGTAGCGATCTGAGCAGCGATAGAAATTGACATCTTGAAACCAGTGGAGTCACCAGTGAATCATGTGGATTTTTTGAACCAAGTATTCGTCAGGTGAATGATCACATCCAATTGAATGCTTATTCAATCTTTGTTCACCATCAAAGATTAAAGCTTTACTTATCATTATCCCAAGGAAAAATAACTTTGTTTCTCCGTCCCTGACAATGGCGCTAGAAAAATGTTATCACAAGAATTGACTCTAGGATGTAATAGAGCCAAGCCTTAGCACATTTTGAAAAAGATAATAATGGGTGATTGATCAGTTATTGGAGGCTTCTAGAAATAGGTCTGAAAGAACCTTTCAACCATTAAAAATCATAAATAAAGAGGCATGACCTCATCTGCTAAATCTATTTAAAATCATACTAATGGATAGAAGATAAGAGATAGACAAAACTGAAAGAAAATCTAGGTATCCAATTCTAATAAATATGGTCTTCCTTTTGATAGAAGAATGAAAATCATTTCAAATATCTGGACATAGGTATTGTCTCACTCACAGTAAGACAAAGGAAAGGCTATGAACAAATATAACTTGTAAATAAGGAAAAACAATTAAAATGCAGGTCTTGTTCTACTCACAACAAAACAGAGGAAAAAATGCACTTGAAAGAATGCTCTTAATTAGTCACAGTAGAAGTCTCACTAAATTGTAACTATTACAAGTTAAATAAAAGAAGGAGCAGAAGAAAGAGAAGTAATGAAAACTTCATAAACATGACATGGGAAAAATATAGAATTTAACATAACGAGATATAGAATCACTTTTCTTTTCTCAAATGTATTGTTGAAAAGACTACATTACATTCCCAACCTCAAAGGCTCTCGAGCTGCCCCNCCCCCCCCCCCCCCCCCCTTTTGATACATTCAAAACTCCTAATATTTATACCAGATGAGTTCCTTCAGTTTGAAACCAATTACAATGATATCTGAAAGAAATGTTTCAGTTTGAAACTGATTACAATGATCTCTGAAAGAAACATTTTGGTTTGAAACCGATTACAATGATCTCTAGAAGAAACATTTCGGTTATGAATGTATATCATAGGAATATTTAAAATTTAGTTGGATTTAATTTGATGTCATCTATTGATGATCCATATTTGACTTATGTTGCATAGTTGGTCTTTGTTGTTGACTATGTCTCGAGTCATCTATCACCTGCAATGAGTTTACTGGCGTAAATAATTACGGTTGAAGCTGTGGCGATGGCGATTGGACAACTATCTCAACAAAAGCCCGTTATGGGAAGGTGGTGTGTCTGTCAGGAGGTGACATGTAGTAAGAGTGGGAGATAGGTGGTGAGGGGTGAGAGGCTACAAAAGTGATATGGGTTCTCTATTTTTGGGGGGCACAAAGAAATGGTTTTGAGGTAACCCGCTTTTCTCCCCGCAATGCATCTGGTGATGACACGTAACCACAAGATAAAATCGTGGCTTAAATTGCGAGACCGCCTCTCAAAATTAAACCCTACGCAACTCTACACCCCGCAATCATTCTCAGTCATTTCTCTAGGCGAGAGAAAGATAAGTCATCAAATCTCACAAAGTGAAATAAGCACCCAAAGGTTAAGTCGAGGTCACAATGCTTAGTCATATGTAGAGAAGATAGAGTGAATTTCGTGCAATTCCTATCCATCGATCTGAGCAGGGGACACGTGTCAAAGGATCTTCGTATTCAATTATTTCTTACTATGGAAGGAGGCAAGCAGTTCTTAGTAAAGAACTCCTGAAGACCTGAAGCTCCAAAGTAAATCTCAGTCATTGAAATCAAAATGACACATGACAGGAGATCCTGAACTTCGGAGACTGAGCACTTTAGAGATTTTGTGCTCCCTTTTATGTCGATTTATCCCCTTCCCTGCTATATTTGGTCCTTTTCTTAGTTTATCCAGCTTCCGAACTGATTTATCATTCCACTAGATTCTAAAATCTGATCTATCAAGTTTTCTTGCAACTTTTTGCGGCACCATAATCCTTGAGGAAATAAGATTAGCCTGCCCGTAACAAGAGAAGTTTGTAAGTTATTCACTGAATAAAAACTGCTAATCGCAATTCAAATTGTTAACTTTAGCCAATCATACATATCGTTAATACTTCGACGTTCATGAGTGTTGGGTACAATTAGGGTATAAATCTCTCGAAGGTAAAATTCACGAAGAAGTTAATCTCCTATTACTCACTTTTATGTTTTACTTTATCATGTTTTAAACCTTGAATTAGCCTTAAGTACTTTGTTGCTTCAGCATTTGGGGTTTTCATTGTTTAGACTTGATGGAATACCCAAATCGTGAAGCTCCAAAGTGAATGTTAGAGACTTTCTTTAAAAATCAAGCAACTTCTACAGTTCGGAGATCATTAAGACTGTTTGACAAAATTAGAGTCGCTGATCGACAGTCAATATCATAAGAGCCTTTTCAACAAGCGATGAATTTATCTTTTAAATTTAAAAGGCAAATATCTAAGTTTTTTTTTCTTTTTGGGTGAAATTTTTATTTCTAAGAGGAAAAATCTAAAGCTCAAAATCTTAAAATTAAATGTGTTCCAACACAGTCAACACTTAGGTGAATTTAAAGCTCAAGTCTACATTGAATATTTGTTTTGAAGAAGTCAAGTATAAAAGCCAGTTTGAAGAATTCAACACCAGTCGACGTCGGAATCCTTCTTCTTCTCCAAAGAATCTATTACTCTTTTCTTATTCTTAAGATTGTAATTATCTCTCTATTTTTCAAAAATGTTGTAACCTATTGGTGAAAACCTCTTTGGCGGCACCATTAGATTTTGTCAATTTTTTCTCAAATATACGGCTACACTTCCCCCTTGCTTGGGATAAGAAAGGAATTGAGGGGAGGGGGAGATGTTTTAGGGGCTGGTCATATTGTAAGTTTTAAACCTGCGAAGTAAAGCAATGCATATAGAGTCTTAAGCAAGACAGAAATTAATCAAATGGCTCATACACAGAGTACACAGAGATTTTATACCGGAAACCCTCAACCGAGAAAACCTTTCTTATATTCATTATATCGAATTTCATCATTCACCATACAATATATACAATGTTTTTAGGTATTCCGTACATACCAAAACCCTAATCCCTTAATCCAGGATTAATTTACAAAACTGCTAAAAATAGAAAAATCCGCTAAAAATAGCAAAAACCGCCCAAAAAAAAATTGGGGGCGTTGCCCCAAACTTCGTCATCCCCGAGATACCACCCATTGCGGAATGTTGCGCATAACCATGGGGGCACATACCTGCCCCCCTGGGACCCCCCTAGGAAAGCACCCGACGCACACGGCACAAACAGAGCACTAGTGCGAGGGATCGTCAGATGCAGTTGTCGAACCTGACACGCCCCCACACACACATGCAAAGAATATAACACATACCCAACATTCTCCCACTTGTTGTTTTCTTTGCATCCATGGTTCCAGGGGTCCAGGATTATATAGTCAACAATCCTGGGTAGCAATGCCCATTGTTACTCTACACCAGGAGAACTTTTCTGTGCTCACAGACTTTGTCAATGAATCTGCAACATTCTTCAAAGTGTCAACCTTTTCCGGCAACACCTTCTTTTCCTCAACCATGTCTCTCACAAAGTGATACTGAACATCAATATGGTTTTTCTTTGAATGATAAGTTGGGTTCTTTGCCAAGAATATTGCACTCTGACTGTCACAATCTAATCTCACTGCTTGTTGTACCAACCCAATACCTAAACATAATCTTTGTAACCATATTTCTTCCTTGCTTGCATGAGTGGCTTCCATGTATTCATCTTCTGTAGTTGAGAGTGCCACTACAGCCTGTATTTTTCTCATCCAACTGATTGCTCCTCCAAATAGGTTAAACACCTACCCACTTGTAGATCTTTTGTGATCCAAATCTCCAGCCCAGTCTGCATCAACAAAGCCATGTATGTCCACCACTTTGTCCAATATCGGTCTTCCTTGGTAGCACAATCCATAACTGGTGGTGCCACGAAGATACCTGAAGACCCTCTTTACTATTGTCCAATGCTCCTCCCCTGGTTTTGACATATACCTGCTCAAAACTCCCACTGCATGTGCAATGTCCGTTCTAGTAAAAACCATTGCATAAATCAAACTGCCAACTGCACTAGCATATGGAACAAGGGACATGTCCTCTTCTTCTTCCTGTGTCTTGGGACACTGATCTGCAGATAAATTTACCCCTGTAGGAATAGGAACCTTGACCGGTTTACTTCCATGCACATTAAACCTCTGCAATATCGTCTCAACATATTTTCTTTGATTCAACCAGAGTTTCCTGTTTGCATGATCTCTTTTAATCTTCATTCCCATAATGAAGTTAGCAGCACTGAGATCCTTCATGTCAAATTTGGAGGATAGTTGTGATTTCACCTCCTTGATAACATCCATGTTATTTCCTACCAACAACATGTCATCAACATACAACACTACATAAATGAAGTGATTACCAACCTACTTGGAATATACACAGTGATCAACCCTGCTTCTTACAAATCCCAATCCAAGGATGTATGTATCAAACTTTTGGTACACATCCTAGGTGATTTCTTCAGACCATATAGTGACTTCTTTAGCTTACAAACCAGCTCTTTCTTTCCCTTCACTACAAAGCCTTCTAGTTGCTTCATGTAGATTTCTTCTTCCAGATCCCCATGTAGGAATGTTTTCCTCACATCTAGTTGTTCCACTTCAAGATCAAAAGCAGCAGCAATAGATAAAATAAATCTAATAGAAGTTAACTTAGCAACAGGAGAAAAAATCTCACCAAAGTCAATTCCCTCTACCTGGGAATAACCTTTTTCTACTAACCGAGCTTTCTATTTCTCCACTTTACCTTGTGCATTAAACTTCTTCTTGAACAACC
>ML789639.1:93139-124407 GCA_009831015.1 Picea engelmannii
GCAAGGTTGAGCTACCACTCCTCACTGAGTTGGGTATCCCAACTCCCACAAGCTAATTCAATCAAGTCTAAAATTCTGCAGCGTAACGTTACGCATAATAAAAGAGATCCACCATCCTTCTTCTCCCTCCTTTATATAGATTTTCTAAGTCATTTACTTTCCCAAAATCCCATTTAATTTATTGTTTAATAATTTAATTCATAAAAATCCTCCCCGTACAAGTGTCACCCATCCCCTTTATTGCACCATAAATTAATTTCATTAATAAATTAATTGCTCCTATTTCCCTCACCCACCTAAAAGCATTCCTAGAATCGCTCCTAGGTGTCCCCATATTCCCTTACACATTTTAATGACTTACCCCCCCTCACTAGATTACTAGTTGAGTTTAATTTAGAAAGTTCTTAAATGCTAGATACCTTACTAAGTTAGTCTTTATGCTTTTTCCTTGTGTTTCCCTTTTCTTTTTATGTTTCCCGCTTTTTCCTAGTTTCCTAATTCTTTTAGATTTCCCTCTTTCCCTTTTCATTTAAAACTCGAATTGGCAGGTGTAGAAAATTAAATTTTTCCCATTTTCCATTTTAATTAATAAATTTTTTAATTAGCATATGTGATCAAACAATTATTTCCCCTTTTTCCCCCTTTTTAAATTTTATCCCCCCCAAATATTTTTATAAATTAATTGAATTACTTACCCCCTTATCGTCACATGATTAAAGATGATTATCATTATTATTTATTTTTACCACAAGTATTACTTTAGACCTAGATTTTAATTTTCAAGGTTGGGCAACATTTTATTAGGGAAATTGTTTTTAAATCATTCTTATCACGTTATTCGTTCTAAGTCCATCTAATTTTATTCATTTATTATTTAACAATGCGACGTGCCCTTCAAGATACACTAGGTGATCCAAGGGTGCCACTCGCCTCATTTTGTTTCCCTTGTTCGACATGCCCTTCAGGAAACACTACGTGCTCCAAGGGTGCCACTTGCCTCATTATGTTTCCCTTGTGTAACATGCCCTTCAGAATGCACTACATGCTCCAAGGGTGCCGCTCACCACTTGACTGACTTGGTAGACATCAAAAACCCCTAGAGTCAATACTCTGCTAGATGATCTTGTGGGAGACTAAGGGCCTCTAAGGAATAAGGCCCTTGCCTTATTGTGCGCCCCTTAGAATCATCGTGAACGACTGTCGCAGTCGACCCTCACGGCATCGTGGGTCTTCTCAAAAGAGCTAATCATTAACCTATAGTTCAGGCCATGGAGAGAGTGTTGGTAGGTTATGGCAGGGATATTGTCCACACCTCTCCCTCAACGTCTCTGGTTATCCTGCGTGACCCCTCTACTCCACATGTGAGTCTGGTTGGCAAGATATCATCAGCCTGCATCATCAACGAATCATGTCAGAATAATATCCATAATCATATCATCTAATTAGATGCACAAATGTCATATATACAACAATCAAACCCCAATATTCCACTCCCCAACTCGGTCCGGAGTCCAAGGGGTTTCATCAATGCCTTTACATCCTCGAGGTCCAAAATCCTGCACACTCAGGAAAACCGATTCAATTGCACCTATCTATGTCAATACCGCAAAATAAGAAGCCATCAATCCATAACGCCTCATAATCATAATCAAATGCCCAATAATATAATAATCTGGATCACTTGCAAGCAATTGTCCTCAAATAATAAGTTCATGCAGTGTGCACAAGAGCGAGATGTTACATACACCACCTCTTGGTCTAAACTTCATCCTGAAGTTTCATAGTATATAAGTGTTGACATAATGTGTATCATAGTATCATAAGTCTATCTATCCAACAAAAATGGAAACTATTGGCGCATATCATATGCGTTCTCCGAGGTCGTCAGGTGAGGACTATAGTTGTCCCATTAGACCTTGACCTCATCTATTGTTCGATGTCGTAGCTGTCGAATGTGATGATCCAGGATGCGGATCGGCTCAGCCATGAGCTCACCCTCATTCGACACCCGCAAGGTTCTCAAGTCAAACATGTGTAGGATCATTAATTATAATGTCTCAAATAGAGACGTGAAAGACATCGTGCATACGCCTAAAGAATCGACAAGGCAAGTCAATAGGCCACGAGCCTCTCCTTTCCACAACATTGTAGGTTACCACGAACCTAGGAGATAGTTTAGCCCCTTTTTCCCAACTTGATCAAACTCTTATGCGGTTTCAGCCGCAAGAACACTCGATCGCCACATTGTAACTACGGTCAACATGATGTGCATCGACATAACCCTTCTATCGATCATGTGCTTCCTTGATCCTTTGTTTTATAGTTTTCATTCAATATTTCAATTCTTGGATCGCTTCTAGTCCCATCAGGACCCTATCCTCAAGCCGATCCCAACTCAAAGATGTTTGACACGGTCTCCCATAAAGAAAATTGAAAGGTACCATATTAATGGTTCTTTGGTAACTATTATTATATGTGAATTCTACCAGTGGCAAGAATTCTTCACAATGCTTTTGTTGGTCCATCACGTACATGCGCAAAATGTCTTCCAAGGTCTAGTTCGGTTGTTCGGTCTTCCTGTCAGTCTCTGGGTGATACACAGTACTAAAGTTAAGTTGGGTTCCCAAGGCCTCTTGGAAACTAGTCCAAAATCGTCCAGTAAACACCAATCCTCGATCAAATATAATCCTCTTAGGTATTCCATGCAGCCTCCCAATCTCACTAATGAAAACTCTAGTTATATCAGGTTCCTGATACGTCATACACACATGAATAAAATGAGCACTCTTCTTAAGAGTGTTGACTACCATGAAAATCGAGCCGTGTCTCCTTACCGTCAATGGCAATCCAACAATGAAATCCATCGAAATAACCTCCCATTTCGATTCTGGAATAGCGTGTGGTTGTAGTAATCCTGCAAAATGTCTATGTTCAGCCTTTACCTACTAACATTCTAGACATTTGGCCACATACTTAACTATGTCTACCTTCATTCCTTTCCAGAAGAATAAGGGTTTAAGGTCTGCCCTCATCTTCATGACTCCTGGGTGAGCCATGTACATTGCTCTGTGAGCCTCGTTTAGGATAAAACTCCTCAACTCGTCATTCAATGCTACGTAAATTCGATTTTTAAATCTCAGTAGTCCATCGTCGTCCAACATAAATCCTTCAAATATTGGTACCATCATTGTGTTTTGTTTGATAAAATCCTCGACCTCTTTGTACTAGTCATCGTCACGTTGTAAGGTTAGAATCTTTTCATGTAGATTCTTCTGAAGAGGAAACAATGAAAATATGTGTGGTCTCTCACTCAAAGCATCGGCCACCTGGTCCACTATTCATTTTATGTAAGTAATCTTGAAGTCGTACTTGCTAAGCAATTCTTACCAACACCGTTGTCGCGCATTCAAGTTGCTTTGCGTAAAGATGTGTTGTAGTCCATAGTGGTCCATCTTTAGTACAAATTTTCATCCAACAAGGTAGTGTCTCCAAACCTTCAAGGAATATACAATGGCTAACAAATCCAAATCATGTGTCGCATAGTTTTCCTCATGCCTTCTCAGTTTCCTTGAGATGTAAGTGATCACTCAACCGTCTTGCATCAAGACTCTGTCTAAGCCTTCCTTGGATGCGTCAGTGCATACCAAGAAGTCTGCATCCATGTCTGGGACCTTTAGTATTGGTGTCATTGTCAACAGCTCCTTCAGCCTCTGAAATGCTTCTGTGCATTTCTCGGCCCAACAAACTTCTTGTTCTTCTTTTGTAATTCCAAGATCGGATTTGCTATCTTCGAAAATCCCTCAATGAACCATCGATAGTATCCTGCTAAACCCATGAAGCTACGCACTTTCGAGACATTCGTCGACGCAGGCCATTCGATAATAGCCTCAACCTTTGTTGGATCCACGGCGATACCTTTGTTGGAGATGACATGCCCTAAGTAGTGAGTCCTAGATTGATAAAACGAGCATTTGGACAACTTCCCATACAATTTGTGCTCTCACAGACAATGTAGTACCAAGTGGAAGTGCTCATCATGCTCCTTCGTCATCTGAGAGTATATCAAAATATCATCAATGAACACTTGGATGAACTTGTCCAAGTACTCATGGAACACCCCGTTCATCAAACTCATAAATAACCCTGGGGCATTTGACAGTCCAAACGGTAAAACAGTAAACTTGTAATTTCCAAACCTCATCTTAAAGGCGGTCTTAGGGACATCATCCTCCTTGATCTGTAATTGGTGATACCATGATCGCAAATCGATATTTGAGAACACCATCGCACCCTTCATCTGATCGAACAGATCATCAATCCTCGACAACGGATATTGATTCTTGATCGTTGTCTTGTTCAATTGATGGTAGTCAATGCAGAGTATCCATGACCCATCCTTCTTTCATATGAAAATAACAGACGCACCACATGGTGACACACTCGGATGTATAAGTCCTAGGTCCAACAACTCCTTCATTTGCATTCTCAACTCTTGTAACTCCAGGGTCGACATCCGATAAGGCATTCTTGCTATCGATTAAGTCCCCGGTTTCAGGTCTACGGTAAACTCCAATTCCCTCTCTGGCATAATCCCAGGTAACTCCTCTGGAAATACATCTGCAAACTCTCTCACCACCGGAATGTGTTCTATACCTTCCGCTACTCCCTTCTCATTTAACGCAAGGATCGCATAAAACTTACATCCCTTTCACAGGCTCTTCCGTAACTGCAAGGAAGAGATGAATCTTAGGGAAACCCCCTGGTTCTATCCTACAATCACGTGTCTTTTTCCCTCTTCATCAACCAAGCTCAACCATTTTGTATTACAGTTGAGTATCCTTGCATGCGACTCCAACCAGTCCATATCGATCACGACATCATACGATCCTAAGATCATGACGTACAGGTTGGCCCTGGTGACAAACTCTCCCAAGTTAAGGATATAGCCCATAACCTTTCCTCCAACCTTCTGTTTAGCTACTGACACCCTCTCTATGAAGCTAAACTCATCCTGTTCAACTACCTTTACCTTAATCCTTTTTAGCGCTGCACCATAAATGAAACTCTCGGTCACATCGGGATCTATCAAAATACTAAGGGTTTGGTCAGCGATGGTACTTGGCATCTAATGCACAGTCAATTGGTGCTTTTCCTGGCAGTTATTCACCGATGCATGAATCCGATGGCCCTTTCCCAAAACTCCCACGGTAGTGGGCTTGGCTGATCCAGATGTTATGACCCTTTCCTCTGGGCAATAATGCTAGTAATGTGGTTCCCCACAACCCAACATAATTTATTTTCGGTCCAAAATTACTGCTACTTGAAGAAGAAGATGAATTCTAACAATACGGCCTAAATCAAACTTCTTGACCTTACGTTTCTAGGTAAATTGGTGTGGAGCATACCAAAGCAGCTCCAAAATGGGCCTCGTACTCAGGAACTGGGCAGCTGCCTTGTCGCAAGGCATCGAACGCGTTGAGTTGACGCTCAACGAATTCATCAGAAAGATACCTCTCCTAGAACTGTTCCTCGAACAATTCCCATGACACGTCATCGATGGTCATGTTCAAAAGTGGTAGGAGAATCTTTCTTCATAGAAGAGTGTTCCCCTTCAGTTGAAAGACCACCATGTGGACCTTCATGCTAGAGGTCATAAATGAGAAGCATGAAGCATACACCTTTCTCTACAACCGTGCCTCGACGGAACCACTTTCCGTGACACTTGTGGATGCTAGAACTCACTCTCTCAAGTTCTCGATGGATGCTAATGGTACTAGCTAGGGCACGCTGTGGACCCTCCGGGGTACACCTTCCCTAGCCTCATCTCAGTACCAATGGTGAATCAAGGCCCTTTGAAATTACCTGGAAAGGCCTTATCAGACCATCATCATCCCTTACAACAAGCGAATCCATCCCAAGGACTTGTTCTTCCCCTTGGGGTTTGACTCCGAGGGTGCGGGAACTTCTGGAGGCATCACACCTCCTTCCATGGCACCACGTTGTGAACCTCTGAGGTGTCCTCTAAATGAAATCGCCACATCGACAAGTTAAGGTTTTTAATTAATGCAACGGCTAATACTCACAGATTTACTACAATGGAAAGCCTGGTGATCCAGAGTCGCAGGGTTGAACCCGCTCTGATACCATATGTAACAACCCCAATCGTTATGACTACAAGTGAAACTCAACACACAATTTGTTTTTTTTAACAGGACGACAACAATGATTACAGCTAAACAACCCATCTGACGGCAAGAACCACACCCGCATCATAGGCGACAGACAACTATGACTCCATGCATTAGTACAAGCGAAACTGGGCAACATGCGTAAAACAATAGAGAGGAATGACTACCCGCCTAACACAACATGACTATGCCTATGAGCTAAAGGAAAACATCCCCATTCTGACACAACGGCCTTGACGGCCAGTTAACTAAAACCTCGATGGCACGCAACCCAATGAAAGAAGGCATTCAACCCAAGCACCAATAGTAGCTTACAACAATAAAAAACACCCACATAGATAACACCGATCGACAAGATGCAAGATGATAACCCTCGATTTAAAAAGGGGGGGGGCACAAATGACTAAAGGATTCTTGTTTCATACAAGGCAATCGGTATGGTGAATCGACTAGACCCATCACCCCTTCCAGCTCGACCTAAGGTGCAAGGCACATAATTTCCAATTAACTAAAGTCTATTAATGGTTTTATTTCATGCATATACTAAACTCTCATCCATCAAGCTTGCACAATATAATCAACCATTACACCCACAACCTCTATGTTTAACAGCCCTATTAACCCACCATTGAATCAAAGTTCTGTAAAAATATGAATCATATTTATATCGTCTCAACTAATAATACTTATAGTAAATTATTATCATTCTTATCATGGCATAGTCTCATACCCTTCAGCAATCATAACTTTTCATGATTAAAACACCAATTCAAGGTCGTCAATCAACCTCTTGTAATGGTATCAACTAGAGTACTTTACAAGCAACCCCTAAAAGGACATGTGTCTAGTTGACGTTCCAATTGTGAAATATTTAAGATGTAATGGAGAAACCACATGGTACATGATGGCTAGTATTATTAGTTAATTTAAAGATCTTCCTAAACTATTGTGTCCAATGAAACCTTTGGATGTTTAGAGTGAAAGTATTTTAGTGTTACTAAAGTTTGTACTCATCTTAACCGGGGTAGGCACAAAAATGGTTTCATTGAATACATAGATCAATCGTAACCAAGAATTAGTTATTTTCCTGAAATATTCAAGAAGCCACTACTCAAAGTGATTGGGATTTAATTGGTATTTTTTTGGGATAAAAGAAAAGATCCTTCAATATCATCCTCAAGTCACCATCGCTTTTGCAATTAATTCAATATATTAGTTTTTAACATTTAATAATTTTTATGATTGTAGAAAAATCTTGAATAGGATAACAGGTTAACACTATTTTCAACTACAATATAATCAATGGGAATAATCATTAAACTATTGTCATTAAGATTATGGGAATCATTACAAGGCTAAAAACTAAAATCGCTAAAATTAACAGTACTCGGATATACTTCAATCAATAATTCACCATCATTATAATTACTATACGCATTAACTGGCACACATAGAAATATCTAAGAATCATATTAAAATCTGGACACGTTGCCATATTAACACAGTCTCACCCTGTACGTGAATTTCGAAGTCCCTCTTGTTTTCAATAAATTCGCAGAGATAAAAAAAAAATGGAATGAGGCAAATCATGGAGAAAGTAAATGCAGTTTTCACAGTGAAGAATGCAGAGATCCTTGTCGAGATTAAAGGAAAAAAATCACAAAGGTTTAAGGTAGTCTCTAGGGTTAAAAAGGGGCATCGAACAACATCCTTAACCAGTGGCAAATTTGTTAGTGACAAGCAACGATTTTTGTCCAAAAGAATGGGAAATCATAGCCCTGGGCAATTGGAAAAATTGCCAGGTAGCACTTGGGAAAAAACGCGGCCTTAACCAGCAACAATGGAAGTCTTAACCAGTGGAAAATTCACCAGTGACAAGCAACGGTTGTTGTCCAAAAGAATGGCAAATCACAGCCCTAGGCAATTGCCAAAATTGCCAGGTAACACTTGGGAAAAACCGTGGTCTTAACCAACAACAATGGCAGTCTTAACCATGAAAAAATTGTTGAACAACAGAGGTAAATATGCAATCAAAAAGAATAAAGTGGGTTAATTTCCCCAGGGTAAAATTGCCAACAAATTGCATTAAAGGCACGTAATGCAATCATCGTCACTTCTATCAAACACGAAGTGCATTTGCCATTAAATAAATTAAACCACAGAGGGTGTTCGCCATTAAAACAGTGATTTGCAGAAGGGAAATCCATTGCCAAGAATTTCATGGTTTTTTTTAAACATTCAATTGTTGAGTTCTAACACGTCCGTTTTGCTGGGTAAAATCGTTGTAGAAATAAATAAATAAAAACATATTGCAGAGGGAAAACACAGTGATCAACACAATACAGAATCACGATCAAGTTCCAATAGAATAACACAATAGAAATAAAATATAAGAGGTCGATGTCATGCACAGCGTTCCACCCAACCGTAGTAAATAATTTCACATTCATCATAAAGGAAATTTCACAATAATTAGCCAATAAAACCGTCATTTAAATCTATGAGATCGCAGAGGCCATATAAAAAAAAACGTAAAGGTCCTTTCATAAAACGCAGAGAACATTTCATTAAAAATGGAGAGGTCCTTTCATAAAAATGCAGAGAACATTTCATTAAAAACTCAAAGGTCCTTTCATAAAAATCGCAGAGAAGATTTCATTAAAAACACAAAGGATAATTCATTGAAAACATAGAAGTAAATTCATTAAAAACACAAAAGTACTCACTCAAAAAAGGCACAAGGAAATCCATAAACCAAGAACAATCAACGGGGTTAGATGGCTGGGCAGAGACATCCTTCTATCATCATCCATGCACAGAAAAGCAGGGCATTAGGATCTATAGGTCTATTAACACCGAAGTGACTACCGGGGAACTGGCTACTGGCCGACTGCTTAGGTGAGGATTGATGATCTAGGGATGAGGGAGAAGTAAGAAGCGCAAAATCATCACAAAATCAATGAAACCATAGTAAATTCACGACATGCAGGGATCGAAATCCAAGGGAATCATGTCAAACAACGAGCTTAAGGCTTATGGGGAACATTAAGTTCTTGGTTGGAATGTTAAATGCACATTTTCTTTACCCAATAAAGTACATAGATAAAAGCGTAAAGTATAATAATAATCTACCATGCAGAAATAAAGGAAGCATATTGTAACCCAAGTTGCTCGCTTTGAGTTGTTGTCTTGCGCGCTCCATGTTGTTCTCGCTTGCCGACTGATGAGACTTCACCGGTACCTCCTGGACAATGTTATGGGTACTCTTCTTCCCCCTTAGCCCCCCAAGCCACAAAGGGGCCACGCACACTAAACCAGAGAATCAGCTAGCTCCCAGCTCGCCTTGCAAGGTTGAGCTACCACTCCTCACCAAGATGGGTATCCCAACTCCCACAAGCTAAGTTAGTCAAGTCTAAAATTCTGTAGCGTAACGTTACGCATAACAGAAGAGATCCATCATCCTTCTCCTCCCTCCTTTATATAGAGTTTATAAGTCCTTTACTTTCCCAAAATCCCATTTAATTTATTGTTCAATAATTTAATTCATAAAAATCCTCCCCATACAAGTGTCACCCATCCCCTTCATTGCACCATAAATTAATTTCATTAATAAATTAATTACTCATATTTCCCTCACGCACCTAAAATCATTCCTAGAATCGCTCGTAGGTGTCCCCATATTCCCTTACACATTTTAATGACTTACCCCCCCTCACTAGATTACTAGTTGAGTTTAATTTAGAAAGTTCTCAAATGCTAGATACCTTACTAAGTTAGTCTTTCTGCTTTTTCCTTGTGTTTCCCTTTTCTTTTTATGTTTTGCGCTTTTTCCTAGTTTCCTAATTCTTTTAGATTTCCCTCTTTCCCTTTTCATTTAAAACTCAAATTGAAAATTAAAATTTTCCCCTTTTACATTTTAATTAATAAATTTTTAAATTAGCATATGTGATAGAACAATTATTTCCCTTTTTCCCCCTTCTTAAATTTTATCCCCCCCAAAGATTTTTATAAATTAATTGAATTCTTACCCCCTTCTCGTCACATGATCAAAGATGATTATCATTATTATTTATTTTTACCACAAGTATTACTTTAGACCTAGATTTTAATTTTTGAGGCTGGGCGACATTTTATTAGGGAGATTGTTTTTAAATCTTTCTTATCGCATTATTTGTCCTAAGGTCATCTAGGTTTATTCATTTATTATTTAACAACACGACATGCCCTTCAAGACGCACTAGGTGCTCCAAGGGTGCCACTCGCCTCATTCTATTTCCCTTGCGCGACGTGCCCTTTAGGATGCACTATGTGCTCAAAGGGTGTCACTCACTTCATTATGTTTCCCTTGCGCAACGTACCCTTCAGGACTCACTACGTGCTCCAAGAGTTCCACTCCCCTCTTGACTGACTTGGTAGACATCAAAAATCCCTGGAGTCAATACTTCGCTAGGTGATCTTGTGGGAGACTAAGGGCCTCTAAGGAATAATTCCCTTGCCTTATTGTGCACCCCTTAGAATCATTGTGAGCGACTGTCGCAGTCGACCCTCATGGCATCATGGGTCTTCTCGAACTAGGTAATCGTTAACCTACAATTCGAGCCACGGTGTGAGTGTTGGTAGGTTGTGGCAGGGTTGTTGTCCACACCTCTCCCTCAACATCTCTGTTTATCGTGCGTGAACCCTCTACTCCACATGTGAGTCTGGTTGGTAAGTTATCATCATCCTACATCATCAAAGAATTATGTCAAAATAATATCCATAATCATATCGTCTAATCATATGCACAAATGTCATATATACAACAATCAAACCCCAATAGTCCACTCTGCGACTCGATCCGAAGTCCAAGTGGTTTCATCGTTGTCTCTACATCCTCGAGTTCCAAAATCCTTCACACTCAGGAAAATCGAGTGAATAGCACATGTCTATGTCAATACCACAAAATAAGAAGAAGTCAATCCATAATGCCTCATAATCATAATCAAATGCCCAATAGTATAATAATCTGGATCACTTGCAAGCAAGTGTCCTCAAAGAATAAGTTCGCATAGTGTGCACAAGAGAGGGATGTTACAGTGATGAGTTAGGATGCATTAGTCAATAGTAGTCACTTATCACTATCCTCGGTACTATTTTCCAATTAAATTATGATAGTTTTTGCCACATTTAAGGGAAAAAAAGAAAGAAAGAAATATATAAATTGGAATAAAAACATGAACCATATCTCCCTCATAAAAATGATTTTAGAATTCTTCAATAGTATATATAGATAGATAGATTGATTGATAGAGAGAGAGAGAGAGAGAGAGAGAGAAGTTCAATGTGATAGACACTCCAAAGGCACAAAATTGATCATTTATATGAAATTTATACATTATTCAAATTTGACTCTAAATGATTAAGTGTTTCCCTTATGCATGATAGTATAGAGTTAGATACCTAACTATGGATATTAAGAAGATGCATGTTAAGAAGAGGCCATCAGATATGAAGTATTATACAATCACATAATATGATAAATTTTCCTAGGTAACTGAAGGAAGTAAAGAAAACATTGACTATTCAAGTAAGATGTCGGGAAATTGAGAGAATAGTAGTACAATTCCCCCAAATGTACACATCAAATGAAGTCAAAACTAGAAGCAATATACCTTAATATAGTATGAAACTACCCGTAGAAGGACAGTAAACCTATTATTAAAATGAGAAGATGGAAAAGTAAGTATATTGACGATATTTTTAAGAAAGGAAGGAAAGCTTCTAACTTTGATCCCCAATGCTAGCAGTATACATATAATGGTGATAACCTATTGTAGTCTTCGTGACCATGAATTTTTAGATGAAAAGAAAAGAGTAATAGATAAATACTTAAGGTGAGTGAGTGGAAGTTTCACAAACGAGTGTAAGAAATCATCAAGAAGTAGTATCCTATCTTAGAACATGATGGAAGATTTTGGATTTAGGGAATAATCATTATGTAATAACTTAGGACCCTTGAGGTATCCTGAGAATGAATAACCCGATGGAAAATAGTTTTTGAAACAGAGAATTATGTTTAGATATGAACAAGATAAGAATCATTATAAGGGTTAGGACTTGTCAACATAAGAAAATTAATTAGGGAGTTAAATTAGGGAGGTTTCTAAATAAATGGTAGGGATAGGGTGATAAGTGGTGCTAGAGTGGTGTGAGCTAGGGATGATGGATGATTATTTACCCTTGGTCGATTAATATGATGATTCACTATTAGAGGATCTGATCTTTTCTAATCTAATTACTAATCATTTCCTCATCCAAAATCTTGAAGTGGATAGCTCTTGTGCTAGGAATGGGAGTCTAGGAGGGTTTCTTCCTATGGATCATCTCATCCCATACTTCTCTTGCATATTTTCTCATTCATAACAATACCCTTTTCAAGAGGTCAAACAAGGATTTGTGTATTCTCGAGTGTTGATCTCAAAAGGTGTTTTGGGAGCGTGTGGGGCTTTACCATTAGTTTCCTCTTTGTCTTTATCTAGTGTTTTTTATTCTTTGGTGGTTCCCTCTACAAAGAAGATCCATGATCGTATCTCTCCCTTAGGTTATGTAAGAATTAAAAATAATGAGGCTAGACTCTAGGGAGGAATCAAGCCCAGCATGATGGAATTCTAGTTCAAAACAGTGGAAAGTGGTCAAGTCTTGTGGAGGAGGGGTATTGTTGGTCGTAGGTGAAGACTTAATGGTTAGCCAAATTGTGATGTTAGAGGGGCTTGCAATTGTGGGGAATTTTTGTGGCTGCACGATGTCGGTAGACTCTCTAAATTCACAGTTGGAGGAAACCTAGTTTACACTCCTAGGTTATTCCCCGATCTTTCATTTATTATCTAATGGTTGGAAAAGGTTCAGTTTTCACGCTAAGGAGGATGCGGTGAAAATACATTTGGATCGTTGGTACCTGGATTTGCATATTTTATATGCCAAGCCATGGCGAGAAGAAGTGGTATCCAGTTTTCCTACCTAGAGCAAACTCCTCAATTTCCCCATTGAGTTCAATCTGGATGATGGTTTGATGGATATTGTGGAGGTTTTAGGTACCTATATCCACAAGGTATCCACTTAGTGAACTAGTGACATAGCATGTCCATTCATGGGATATTAAATAATACCCCTAATTTCACTAGGTATTGAAAAATACCTCCTAAAATCATTTTTTTAAACCCCCCTCCCAATACATGTTTCCAATAAAAAAAAACCTCATTTTCACTAGATATCCCCTATTTTTATCAAATTCCCCTTTTTATACCCCCCAATACCTATAAACCCCATTGTACCCCACACACCCACCCCAATACCTACAATATATTGACCTTATTTTTCACAATTTTAAAACCCCCTTTATGAATGAATGTGATAAGGTATTGGTCAACAAGGTGAACCCCCCATGCATATATCTCATCGGAAACTAGGAACCCATTCCAAATATAATATTTCTTGGGTCAAGGTGGAGGAGTTTAGAAATCTTGTTTCTGACAATTGGACTCCCTTTCAGGAAAATATAAATGCATAAGCTATTTTTATTTTTGTTCGAGTGGAGGAAGGTTGTTGACCATGAGCTCCAATCCATTGATTCCAATATTGAACGTTCCTATGGTTTGATATAGGGGGGAGCAGGGACTCAAGCAGTAATGGACAATTGTCGGTCTCTGGAAACCCAAAGGTTCAAGATTTTGTTGTAACAAGGAAAGGCTTGTAGGTTAAAGAGTCAAGCCCTCTGGATTGTTGCAAGGGACACAAACATAAAGTTTTTTCAAAAAAAATCCAATTATAGGATGAGTTATAATATTATATGGGAGTTGCAAGATTAAAATGGTAATATGGATCATGGTTTCTCGGATCTGTTTTCTCTTGGTGTGGAACATTTTAATAATTTATTTAAGGAACGGGCCTAGGTTAAGATGGAAGAAATTTTAAAGCTCATTTCTTTCTTTTTGCGTCTCATTGAGGATGAGGAAAATCGAGACCTGTATCATGACATTAGTAGAGAAGAGTTGCATGCGGTAATATATAGCTTTAAAAAAGATAAAATATTGAGGCTAGATGGATGGACAACATATTTTTTTGAATATTTATTTGAAATCATCAATGTTGATTTGCTTCAGGTAATGGAAGAGATTCACATTTCTGGTAAATCCTTGAATAGAATCAACTCATATTTTATTCTTTCTATTCCAAAGGTTGATTATCCAACAACATTTGATGATTTTAGACCTGCTACTCTTTGCAATTTCCTATAAAAAATCATGGGAAAGATTATTGTTTTTCGGCTCAAACCGATCCTCTCCACTATCATATCATAGGAATAGTTTGGATTTATTTAAGGTCGGTTTATTCACGAAGCCATTGGTTTGGTGCAGGAAGGTATGCACACAATAAAAACATAAACTCATACAGTCTTTTTATAGAAATAGATTTGTCAAAAGCTTATGATATAGTTTCTTAGATTTATCTTAGGATTCTTCTCCTGCATATTATTTTTTATCTTAATTTGGTCAATGATGTCTTGCATGACATCTACTTATTTTCTTGTTCTTATAAATGGTTGTTGGCACAGGGGTATACCCAGGGTTCAATGCTTCAACAACGCACCAACAAAACCCTTAATACCATCCCTTTCAGCAACACCTACGAAGCAAATGAAGTCTCACCCGAGGTAGAGGCAGGGGTGGTTGCAGGACTCCAATGTCTGCAACCTTAGATGGGACACAGATCTGTGATTACAATACTATAACAAAGAAATTAGTAGTTAACATTCGTCAGTAACTAACCCTTATTGACATCACAGATACAAACCCTAATTATAGAGCAGTGTAATATTCAACCAGATCTAACATATTGAAGAACTTAGAATAAGGAAACAGGTCAGATCTCACATCTTATTCACATCATTAGGCACTAAGATATCATATTCACTTAAGCATACATTATTTCACTAAGTATTAATCAAATAAACAATATAATAACTATAATTCACAAAGCAACCATAACACGGGATATACGTGGTTCACCCCAGCGTGGGGCTACATCCACCAACTCTTCTCTTCTTTATTATCTTTTGTCAATCTTCTATAAGCACAAAGCACAAAAACCCTACTCCTCATAGGACAGTATATCTGGGCACCTCACTAGGTCCTCCTTCCCTGAGTTAGGTCACATCACAAAGCCTTCTTACACGGTCTATACACAGGCCTCTTACAATCACTTGCACTTAGCTCTGCAAGTCTTAACACATAGTATGCACAAAGCATCCACTACTATTCTCACTTATCACATTACACTTCACTTTCCCCC
This sequence comes from Picea engelmannii, assembly GCA_009831015.1. NCBI lineage: Eukaryota > Viridiplantae > Streptophyta > Pinopsida > Pinales > Pinaceae > Picea > Picea engelmannii. The sequence continues at coordinate 108,655 of ML789639.1, forward strand.
TACTTACATCTCCTAGCTATCGATTTATACATTACAAAATGGGCTTAAACATGGGTAAAACCATGGGCTGACATCCTATACTCCTTACATGAACCCTAATCCCAAAAACGGCCCTAAAAAGGGGTCGAGATCCTGCAATCTCTGCTTCGACTTGTGCTCCACCTTCAAACAGCCTATCGAAGTCCCAAAATTGGTCAAACATGACCAAGGATCTCCAAAACTTGGTCAAGGGCCAACAGGCCCCCAACACTCACCTGTGACTCGTCCCGAGTCACTCTGGTCTAGGTAACTTTGCCTCAAAATCCTCGAGCTTGGCTTGAGCTGCTTCGACCTGTTGTTGTGCCAAGGCCTCCTGCTCGATGAAATATTGAATAAATTCCTTGTTCACAGGTCTCTCTAAGCGTTATTCTACTAAAGTGACTACTTGTTCTAGCTCTACTCCTCGGCCTTCAATATCCTCAAAAAGTAGGAAAGTTGCATCTTGGACTGGTTGGAGCTTCTGAGGCACTTCCATGACTTTTCTTTCTATGGCATGGACCTGTTGTTGAGCCATGCACTATTCTTGGGATATTTTCATCCTCTCAACTGCTGACAGGAGTTTCAACTATGCTTGTACTGCTACTGCTTACTTATTTTATTCCTGGAGCTACGACTCCAATGTCTTCAATTCAGGGTCCTCGGTAAGGTGCTCATAAGTCTGTGCACTGTGAATTGTTAGCTATTTACATTCTATGGATAATTCTTTGATCCTTTCAACTTCTCTCTAGGAAGTTGCTTCTCTCTGGTATCGCACTTCCTGCAGAGTGCTTGGAACTATTTGTAGCTCTAGTTCTGTGACCGTCTATTGAAATTGTTGAATGGATTCAACAAGCTTCACGACTTGATTTACTATCGAGTATTCTTCCATATGCTCAAATCCTGTCACAGAGCGAAGAACTATGTTGACTACTTCTTTAACTCTGATCTTCTCTGCGAGCAATTGTTCTTTCTCCTGCTAGATTTGTGCTTTATTTTATTCGAACTTGGTTTGAAGGATGTCCTTCTCCTGTTGCACAACTCGGCATTGCTCTATTATTTCCTCTTGTGCTTTCTTCAAGGCCACTAAGGCCTATTCTTTTTCTTCCTACATGCAACAAAGGTGATCTTTGGTCGCATCATCTATTCTGTGGAGTTGGGCAGGCTCATCTCCCAACTCTGGTTCTTCTGGTGGTGGGGGCGTAGTGGACACTACACGACTGGATTGAAGGGATTGTTGTAATCCTCTCATCTCTGTCTCAATTATATCATACATGGCTTCTTGTTTGGCTTCAGTTCTCTGCAAAATATCTTTTGAGGCATCAGATATAGTTGCGATAATGAATTCAAAGTCATCGACCATGAGTAGAGTCTGCAGCTTTGGCTTACTTTCTTTTGGAATTCTTCCGCATTGTAGGTTTTGTTGGGGAAACCTTTCTTTTCTTGGATGTCTCTTCCCCTTCAAGGGGGTTCCTAGGTGGGGTTATTTCACCCTGCTTCTTCTTTTATTCTTCCCCTTCTTTTTCTTCTTTTTCCACTTCGTCGTCTCCTCCTCCGCTAGGTGAACCTTATGCAGTCTCTTCTAATGTGTTGTGTATTTCCTGTACATCTTCCTTATTTTTCTTCCTATTACTACTGGGTGCATCATACTCTGGAATTCCAATGAGGTTGGTATCGGACAGTGTTTTTTGGTCGACTGGTATAAGGAAATTCGTAGGCCATTCCTTAGTGATTTCTTCTAGGTCCTCCTTTGTGAGCTTGTAGTAGGACTGAATCTCTTCCTTACTTTCATATGCGCATGCAGTAATATAAATAAAATTCCTATCTTCGTGGAACTTCATAAGGGGCATGAACCTGTCTAGAGTGTTCGGCGTCATATGAGGGAAATACTTAATGGCCCTCTTCAGCTGAAGGTAGTAGGAATGGAATATTGCATTCGACTACCATTGTCTCCCCATGTCACTCAAATACCAGAGCGTGGTGAACTTCATAGCTATTGGCTCAAATGGCTCAAATTCAAGGAAGGTCTCGCCTTCTGGCATCTCCTAAGTAGTAAATGCAATGAGGATTAGCAACCAGCTAAAATTCAACTCATATCCTGAATCCTGAGCTTCACGGCATTCCAATTCTAACTAGTTGACTAAGTAACTAGCCTAGTTCATTTGGAGTCCTTCCACACATTTTCCAGTGATGCCAATGACAAACCTTGTGACCTGTATGGGTCTATTATTTTGGACTATATTACCATCAATCAACTGGAAAGCAAGGTGCACTATGCCATTCTGAATGGAATCTACCTTGTAGCCTTGCATTCCTTTCTCTACATCATCATAGGTGTCTTTAATCCTCTGTGCCAAGGTGTGGTCTGCAACCTTCCCTGGATAAAATTCTTGAGAGTCTGATCCTTGCATGCTCAATCCAGTGATCCTATGGATCAGCACTGGATCAACAATGATGCGTCTTTCTAACCATATATACCCGCCATGGAAGCATGACAGTGGGATCTTAACGCACGCGTTAACCTCCTTGTGCCTTCTAAAATGTGGTATCTTCATCATGTTTAAGATAATGGACCTCACGATGTCCATAGTCCACGGATGGGGGATGATCTTTGACTTCTTCCCCTTCATCTTGGTCAAATATTTGTGAGGTGCGAGCATGCCATATCTTTTGCGGTCTCCTAGGTTATAGTCGCTGATCTTCAAAGTTGGAATCCTCTCCAGCTACGATTTGACTGCTTGTATCCCCTTTGGAAGGTACACAGTGATGACTGTGTAGTCAAAGTCCCTCGGGACACTATCATGACTCACCACACCAACCAGGGGTGGGATGTAGTCATGAAGGATAGATGGGATTAACTTCTCATTTTCCAAGTCATCTCGATGCTTGGTTCTTTTCTCGGTCGCAACTTGGGATGGTCCAGATCCACAAGTAGTCAACGAGAAGGCTTGCACTCCTCGTGTCGATGAGGCTTGGATGCTTGTGAAGATCACATTCTCAACCATGAGGTCTATTAGAATATCTTCGATAGATTTTTCTACAGTGCCAATTTCGTCCAACATGCACACTTGAGATATGATCTCTCAAGTTGGTGAACAATACTCACTGTAACAGAATGGATGGTGAGGTCTCAATGATCACTATGCGAAATCAAGTAGTTCTTTGTGGGATAGGGTAATCACAATTGGAAAAAGTGTTCTCAGTGCAACACTGGATGGGATAAATAGAGATTGTCATAACAGTTTATTTCATCGAGTTGCAAAGCTTTATTCAATACAATTCCATCTGTTATGGCGTGGTCCTAACGATCCAATGGATAACTTTCATGCCATAACTTCTCTCCTAACCATTTGGAAGTGTCAATATAATGGTCATAATGCCTCCAACAGTAATATTGCTTTACCATGGTGAAGTAACATTCTGTGTTGTACTGATATTCAGGCGAAGTTCAAATTCTAGAAACCTTCCTTCTACAAACTTTTTTCTGGAGCTTCTTGTAATTTTTCTAAATTTTCTTTCTTCTTGTTGATATTTCTAGCCTTTTTTCCTATAATCTGAGTTACTTGGTTCCTCTTCCCATTTTGATTCTTATGTTCTCTTGGCATAGTAACTTCACACCATGGAGGGTCTTTCATAGGACTCAAGGGTAATACTTCTTCTCTTTCTAGGGTAGGTGCTCTGCTCTCTTGTACAGAAGGTGTCTCTAGTCTTCCTGTGTCCTTTCAACTTCGACATCCATATCCTTGGTCCTTAGTAGTTTCGACTAGTTATCTTGTTCTTCCAATAAGTGTGCTATTCTCCTAGCTATAAAATCTCTTAGTTCTTTTTTTTTTTGTTCTAGATCCTCCTCTTCTTGTTTCCTTCGTATCTGATCTTTCTCAATCTAGGTTTTTCCTAATAGCATATAAAATGGGGTGTTGTTCTCAACAAACTTAACGATCTCAAATTATTATGCTGTCAAAGTTCCATGAGCACTCATATATGTATGGGTAAGTCTTCCACATAGGTTGATTAGATTTCCTCTAAATAATCCTATTCCTCCCAATGAGGGAATCATAGCAGTTTTTCCCAAAATTTTCCAAGTTCTTTCTGTCATAATATTCACCTCTGTTTCCTCATCCAGGACACAGTCTATGTTGTAGTCTCCTATTCTTTCTTCTATGCATTCTTTGTCTTTTAATATCTCTGATAGATTAGTGTCTTTGTGATCATTCAGGGTTTCCTTCGTCTTTAGTAATACAGTCTCTGATTCTTTCTAGGGTTCTGCTATAATATTAGTCTCTTGGCCTTTCTCATGGTTTTCTTGTTCCATATTCATTCTATCAAGATTAGAAATCATTCTAGGGAAATCCAAAACTTCATGGTCCATAGCTTTACAACAAAGACAACTAGGTCTTCTACCAGGGCATTCCTTAGCAACATGTCCCAGTCTTCTGCAACTGTAACAAAGGGTCAATCCTCTCTTTCTCTTAAATGATCCCCAACCCTTTCTGTACTGCGCACTAGGATCATAGTAACTAACCTGCAAAAAAATTATTTCCAGGATACTGCATCCATTTGTCAGTCCAAACATTCTTCCTATGAATAGGAATAACATATCTCTCACTATTTCTATCAAATCTACACATATCAAATCTTCTTTCTTCTAGTTGTGACCTAGTTTTCAAGCTAGGACAAAATTTATCAAACATACCTAGATCCATACTTTCGAAACAAAACTTTTCACTTATCTTACCTTTCTCAGAGAACAAAGCTTCAAGATCTTACCTCTTTTCTTTAGATCGGAACTTCTCTTCTCAGCACAGAGCTTCACAAGTCAAGTAGAATACTATGCATTAAAGCAAACAGATCTACACACAGAGCTTTATTTTATTCAATTCCCAGCAATCACAGTTTCAAGTCCCGACAATGGAACCATTTGTTGGCACAAGGACAGACCCAGGGTTCAATGCTTCAACAACACACAAACAAAACCCTAACTACCGGCCCTTTCGGCAACACCTACGAAGCAGATGAAGTCTCACCCGAGGTAGAGGCAGGGGTGGTTGTAGGAATCTAGTGTCTACAACCTTAGCTGGGACATAGATTTGTGATTACAATACTCTAACAAAGCACTTACCAGTTAAAATTAGTCATTAATTAACCCCTATTCACATCGCAGATCCAAACCCTAATTACAGAGTAGCGCAGTATTCAACTAGATCTAACATATTGAAGCACTTAGCATAAGGAAACAAATGAGGTCTAACATCTTATTCACATCATTAGGCATTAAGCTATCATATTCACCTAAGCATACATTATTGGACTAAGTATTAATCACATAAACAATCTAACAACTATAATGCACAAATAAACCATAACATAGGATATACATGGTTCACCCCAGTGTGGGGTTACGTCCAACAACTCTTCTCTTCTTTATTATCTTCTATCAATCTTCTACAAGCACATAGCCCAAAAACCCTACTCCGCATAGGACAAGAGATTTGTGCACCTTTCCAGGTCCTCCTTCCCTGATTTAGGTCACATCACAAATCCTTCTTACACATTCTATACACAGGCCTCTTACAATCACTTGCACTTAGCTCCACAAGTCTTAACACATAGTATGCACAAAGCATCCACTACTATTTTCACCTAGAACATTAGACTTCACTTGCCCACCTACTTACATCAACTAGATATATATTTATACATTAAAAAATGGTCTTAAACATGGGTAAAACCATGGGTTGACTTCCCATACCCGTTACATAAACCCTAATCCCAAAAATGACCCTAAAAAGGGGTCGTGATTCCGCGATATCTGCTTCGACTTGTGCTTTGCCTTCGACCAGCCTGTCGAAGTCCCAAAAGAGGTCAAACTGAACCAAGGATCTCCAAAACTTGGTCAAGGGCCAACAATGGTCCAGGTTCTCCTTTTTTAAAACCATATCAATGGTTTTGGTAGGGTTATCCTTTATCACCGTACTTTTTCCTCCTAGTTACAAATGGTCTTAATCATTTGCTAGTGGAGGAAAAATCAATACATAACTTCCAAGGGATAAATGTGGGGTGAAATGAATTTCTTTCCCACTTACTATTTGTGGATGATGTCCTTATTTTTTTCCTTTATGTGGAATTCGATGGGAAAGTTATGAAGGAAATATTGGAGTTGCTCTGTGATGCTACAAGTATGGTTATAAATGTAATAAAGTCAACTATTTTTTTCTGGGTGTAGAGGAGGAAAATTGCCACTTGATTTTCAACTTATTCAACTTCCCTTCCCATGAGTTGGAGGATGGTCTTAAGTACCTTGGATATGTCTTAAAGCCTAATAACTATGGTATCTTTGGTTTGAAATGGTTGTTGACCAGAAATGAGAGGTGCATCAATTTATAATGCAATAGGCGGATCTCTCAAGGGGGTCATTTGGTACTTATCAAGTTTGTAATTGAAGTTATTCCTTTGTATTGGCATATTCTAGCAAAAATCCCAAAAGATATTATCAACTAGATTCAAAAACTACGCTTCAATTAGTTATGGAAAGGTAACATTGAATACTTGGCCTCTCATTTGGTACATTGGAAAAGTTTTTCTAAGCCTAAGATTCTTGAAGGATGGGGATTAAAGGATACCTTTTTTTTTTCAGATGAGATTTGGAAACTATTGGCACAGGGGTAGACCCAGGGTTCAATGCTACAACAATGCACCAACAAAACCCTAACTACCATCCCTTTAGGCAACAACTGCGAAGCAGATGAAGTCTCACCCGAGGTAGAGGTAGGGGTGGTCGGAGGACTCAAGTGTCTGCAACCTTAGGTGGGACACAGATCTGTGATTATAATACTTAACAGAGCACTTAGCATCAATAGTTCATAAATATTCAACCAATAACTACTGCACAAATAAAACATAACATCTCATCATTCACTAAGATTTGATGTATTTAAGCACTTTATCATCAACAGGTAGGTTATATCTAGTAGATAAAGCACCGAGCACCTTCATCTAGGTCAGAGCTAACATTATTACACATTATTAGCACAAAGCATAAGAAGATTTATCTATCTCTATCAAAGAACTTAGCAAGAGAAGTTATAAACACATCAAGACAAGCACAAAGCAGAACAACACAGTGTTTATGTGGTTCACCCCCACCCTCGGGATATGTCCACCAACTCTTCTTCTTTATTGTCTTCAATCAATCGGTTACAAGCACAGAGCCTCAAAACCCTACTTCGCCTAGGATAAGAGATTTGTGCACCTCACTAGATCCTCCTTCCTTGCATTTTAGCACAAAGCACTTCACAGCCTATTACAACACCTTGCACCTAGCTCTGCAAGTCCCTCCCAATATGCACAGAGCATCTACAAACCATACTTGCACTTAGCACTTAGCTTATCAGCCTCACATCACATAGATATATTTTCTTCTTCTTCTTACATAGCCTAGACATCTATTTATACATTACAAAATAGGCCTAAACATGGGTAAACCCATGGGCCAACATCCCATGCCCGTTACATAATCCTGAATCCCAGAAAGGGCCCTAAAAGGGGTTGAGATCTGTGATCTCCGCTTCGTCTTGCACTCATCCTTTGACAGGCTGTCAAAGTCTGACGGTAGGTCAAACTTGACCAAATCCCTCAAAACTTGGTCAAGGGCCAATAGGCCCCCAACACTCACTTGTGACTCATCCCAAGTCACTCAAATGTAGTAATTTATTCTTCAAACATTTCAAGCTTGGCTCAAACTGATTTGACTTGTCGTTGTGTTACAAGATCTTGTTCAGCAAGCTTTTGAATGAATGCATCATTCATAGGTCCTTCCAGGCGTTGTTTTGTTGCGGTGCTAACCTTCTCTAGTTCTTCTCTCTGGCTCTTGACCTCTAGGAACAATTGGTAATCCTTGTCTTGGACAGGTCGAAGTTTCTTATTTACTTCCATAACTCTGCTTTGGATGGCATGGATCTGTTGCTGGGCGGTTCGCTGCTCTTGAGATCTCTTCATTCTCTCCACAACTGTCAAGGCTTTCAGCTACATCTGTAGTGTTTTTGCGTGTTGCTTCGCTTCCTAGAGATGCGACTCCAGTGCCTACAATTTTGGGTTCTCGATAAGTTTCTCATATGTCTGGGCACTATGATCAGCGAATTGCTTACATTCTAAGGTAAGGGCCTTTAGCCTTTCAACTGTGCTCCTGGCAGTTGCTTCTCTTTGGTCCTTTACCTCCTGTGGGGTCTTAGGCACAGTGCGTAATTCTAGGTCTGTGATGTGTTGTTGCAGCTGTTGGATCACTTCTTCAAGTTGTGCTACTTGCTTCATGACTTGATCCTCTGCCTTTACTTCTATGACACTCATAGAGTGCAGTTCTCTGTTGACCGCTTCCTTCACTTCGAGTTGCTCGGTGAGCAATTGTTCATTTCCTTACTGTAGCTGTGCCTTTTCTTCATCGAACTTCTCTTGGAGATCACTCTTTTCCTGTTCGAAATCTCGACATTGTTCTACAAGTACTCCATGTACTTGTACCAAATCCTAGGTGGCTTGCGTTGTTTCCTCTTGTGCTTGTCGAAGGTGAGCTTCGACTGTATCAGTGAGCCAATGGATTTGGGCTGGCTCATCTCCCGATTCTAGTGTTCCTAGTGGTAGGGGTGCAGTGGAAACTGTGTGGATGGACTGTAGTGCCTACTGCACCCCTTGGAGTTCGACCTCAATTCTATGGTACATCTCCTCCTACTTAGCTTCTTGCTTCTATGTCATCTTCAGCGAAGCATCATTCAGGGCTGCTATGATGAAATTGAAATCATCAGAGTTGAGGATGGTCTGCATCTTAGTTAAAAGGGATTTTGATCTCTTCTTGGAGGAAGGTTTTGGGGGGGAAACTTTCCTTTTCTTAGAGGGGTCCTCCTCATCTCTAGGCGTTGTTACTTCACCTTTCCTTTGTTCAGCTTCTGTCCCATCTATCTCTTCACCATCACCTCCTTGCTCTGGTGACATGGAAGCAGTCTTCACCGAGGCACTTCTTAAGTCTTGTACTTCATCAGTCTTATTTGTTTCGCTATGTCTGGGTGTATCCTACGCAGCTTCTGGGCTGTCGATGTCAGATATCTCCATAGGGTCGGCTGGAATAAGGAGGTCAGGGGACCATTTCTTAGTAATGTCCTCTAAGTCCTCCTCCGTCAGCTTATAGTAGGATTGAATTTGTTTCTTGTGCTCGTCGGCTCGCGCTGTGATATAAATGAAATGTCGATCAGCATTGAACTTCATCAAAGGCCTGAATCGGTGTATAGTGTTCGGCGTCATGCGAGGCTCAGACTGTATGGCTATCTTCAGTTGATTGTAGTATCTATGGAACACGACATTTGACTGCCATTGATTATTCATGTCACTTGAGTACCACAATGTACTGAACTTCGTTGCTAATGGTTCGAAATGCTCGATGTTCGAGAATGTCGCACCTTCTGGCATCTCCTAGGCAATTAAAGTGATCAAGATCAAGAGCCAGCTAAAATGGAATTCATATCCTTGATCTTGCGCTTCTCTTCAGTCAAGTTCCAATTGGTTCACTAGGTACTTCGCCCAATTAATTTGTAGGCCCTCTGCGCACTTCCCTGCGAGGTCGACTACAAAACTAGTCACTTGGGTGGGTCAGTTCTTGCGTACTAACTTCCCTACAATCATATGACAGGTGAGGTGAATTGTGCCATTCTAAATAGAGGCTACCTTGTATCCTCATGTTACCTTCTCGACATTGTCGTAGGTTTCCTTGATCCTTTGTGCGAGAGTGTGGTCCATGGATTTTCCAGGATAGAAATCCTATGGGTCAGATCCCTGCATACTCAAACCCATGATTCGATTGATCAGGGTCGGATCAATTGTGATACAGTGGTTTAGCCACAAGTATCCGCCATGGTAACAAGACAGCAATAACTTGACACATGCATTCACCTCCTGGTGTCTTCTGAACTGGGGAATTTTCATGACGTTGAGTAGGGCGGACTGCACGAGGTTATGGGTCCATGCTTGGGGAATTACCTTTGAGTTTTTCCCTTTTGTTATAGTCAGATACTTATGTGGGGATAACATGTTGTATACTTTGTGATCGTCAAGGTTGAAGTCGCTAAACTTCAACGCTGCGATCTTATATTGGTCTGCTCACACTGCGTGTATCCCCTTCGGGAGGTACGCAGTGACTAAGGCGTACTCGAAATCTCTAGGTATGTTGTCGTGGTTTACAACACCGCTTAAAGGTGGTATATAGGTGGGTAAGATAGTCGAGATCAGTTTAGCATTCCCTAAGTCATCCCTGTGCTTAGTTCGCTTCTCATTGGATGACCGTGATGGTCCTGCTCCACGAGCAGTGGATGGAGAGGCTAGAAGTCCTCTCATGGATGATGCTTGTATACCTGTATACCTTGACATGACTCTTTCAGTCATGAGGTCGATCAAAACTTCCTCAACAACTCTTTCTGCAGCGCTCAACTCGTCCGACATACACGCTTGGGGTTAACAATATTAGGTTTGGTGGGTAGCTTAGACACAGTAACGAGATAGAGAGAAGAAGCACAATGATCACTATATAAACTCAACTTAGTTTGTGAGCTCAAATTATCAATTGGCAAAAGTGTTCTCGGTGTGTGGCGCGGTGGGATAAATAGGTAACTCGACAATGGGTCGCTTGCAATGGGTATGAGGCCTTCATTAACTTGGTTCTGTCTATTATGGCATGGTCCCAACGGTTGGATGACGAGTTGGCTGGCCATAAATGTATTTCTATCCATTCAGAGCATTGATATAACGGTTATAATGTCCCCAACGGCTATATTGCTTCGTCATGGCAAAGTGCCATGTGTCGTTGTTCTGATATCCTAGCGAAGCTCCAATTTTGCAATTTTTCCTTCTGCGAAGTTCCCTCTGGAGCCTTCTGCAACTTATCGATCTTGGCTCTCTTCTTACTTAACTTTCTACCCTTCTTTCCAGTGAGCTTTGTCTCAATATTCCTTTTTCCATTCTGATTTTTGTCTTCTTTTGACCTAGTCACTTTGCGTTGTTGAGATTCTTCCCTAGGGTTCCAAGATAATACTTCTTCTTTGTCTAGGATAGGTAATTCAATATTATGTGGATCCTCTAGTGTTCTTACAACTTCGACATCCGGGACTCTAGTGTTAACTAGCTTCGATCTTTTTTTTGTTCTTCAATAAAGTGTGTGATCCTTCTAGTCATGAAATCTTTTAATTATTTCTTCTTCTGCTCCAAAAATTTTTCTTCTTTCTTTTGTCTGGCTCGATCTCTGTCAATCCAAGGTTTTCCTAATAACATGGTAAATGGGGCGTTGTCCTCGATAAATTTAATAATCTTGAAATCTTCTTCTATCGAAGTTCCATTGGCAGTCATAGGTATCTGAGCGAGCCTTCCACATAGGTTTATCAGCTTTCCTTTGAATAACCCTATTCCTCCCAATGAAGGAATCATAGTAGGCTTTCCTAAAAGTTTCCAAGTTCTTTCTGTCATAATATTCACTTGTGTTTCCTCAGCTAGAACACAGTCAACGTCGAAGTCTCCTATTCTTGCTTCAAGGCATTCTTTTTCTTTTAAGATCTCTGATAATCTGACATGTCGATGGTCATTCAAGGTTTCGTTTATTTGTAGCAATACTTTCTCTGATTATTTCTGGGGTTCTTCTATTTCTGGATCTACCTTAGGGTTTTATTTATTTAGATTCATTCCTTCCAACTTAGCAATCATTCTAGGGCAATCCAACACTTCATGGTCCATAGCTTTACAACAAAGATAACTAAGTCTTTTCCCAGGGCATTCCTTAGCAAGATGTCCTGGTTTTCTACAACTGTAACAGAGGGTTAATCCTCTCTTTCATTTAATTGAGCTCCAACCTTTCCTGTACTGTGTGCTAGGCTCATAGGAGCTAACCTGTAAAAAATTATTTCTAGGATCCTGCATCCATTTGTTAGTCCAAACATTCTTTCTATGCATAAGTGTAACATATTTTTCACTATTCATATCAAATCTTCTTTCATCTATTAATACCCTATTTTTCAAGCTAGGATAGGATCTATCAAACATACCTAGATTCATATTTTTGAAACAAAAATTTCCACTAATCTTACTTCTACAAAGCACAAAGTTCTCAGATCTATAACTTTTCACTATTCTTACATGTATCAGAGCACAGATCTTACAGGTCTTACCTCTTTTCTTCAGATCTGACTTCTTTTCTTCGAATAGAGCTTCACAGGTCAAGTAGAATGTTGCACACTAGGGAAGCAAATCTACGTACTGAGCTTTCACAGTTTTAGGTCAGATCTTTGCACAAAGCTTCTTCTTTCTCAGTTCCCAGCAATAACAGTTTCAGGTCCGATATTGCGCACTTCAGAAGTAGATCTACACACGTAACTTCTCTTTTCTTTACTTCAGTTCCCAGCAATCACAGTTTCAGGTCCCGACAATGGAACCTTTATTGGCACAGGGGAAGACCTGGGGTTCAATGCTACAACAACATACCAACAAAACACTAACTATCGGCCCTTTCAGCAACACCTGCGAAGAATATGAAGTCTCACCCGAGGTAGAGGCAGGGGTGGTTGCAGGACTCAAGTGTCTGCAACCTTAGTTGGGACACAGATCTGTGACTATAATATTTAACAAAGCACTTAGCATCAATAGTACATAAATATTCACCCAATAACTACTGCGCAGATAGAATAGAACATCGCATCATTCACTAAGATCTAATGTATTTAAACACTTTATTGTCAACAAGTAGGTTATATCTAGTAGATCAAGCACTAAGCACCTTCATATAGGTCAGATCTAACATTCTTACACATTATTAGCACAAAGCATAAGCATATTTATCTATCTCTATCAAATCACTTAGCAAGAGAAGTTATAAACACATCAAGACAAGCACAAAGCAGAACAACACAGTGTTTACATGGTTCACCCCCACCCTGGGGCTACATCCACAAACTCTTCTTCTTTATTGTCTTCAATCAATCATTTATAAGCACAGAGCCTCAAAACCCTACTTCACCTAGGACAAGAGATCTGCGTACCTCGCTAGATCATCCTTCCTTGCATTATAGCACAAAGCACTTCACATCCTATTACAATACCTTGCACCTAGCTCTGCAAGTCCCTCCCAGTATGCACAGAGCATCTACAAACCGTACTTGCACTTAGCACTTAGCTTATCAGACTCACATCACATAGATCCCTTTTCTTCTTCTTCTTACATAGCCTAGACATCTATTTATACATTACAAAATAGGCCTAAACATGGGTAAACCTATGGGCCGACATCCCATGCCCGTTACATAATCCTAAATCCCAAAAAGGGCCCTAAAAGGGGATGAGATCCATGATCTCTGCTTTGTCTTGCGCTCCTCCTTCGACAAGATGTCAAAGTCCCAAAATAGGTCAAACTTGACCAAATCTCTTAAAACTTGGTCAAGGGCCAACATCAACAAAATCTTTGTGGGTATTCATGAACTAAGATAGCCTTTGGAGGTGAATTTTAGTTTATAAATACATAGCACCTGATTTGATATTAGACTAGATCTGCAAGAAAAACAAGTCTAGTCTTAATGCCTCTAATTAGTGACGATCCATCACACAAGCATTTCCTATATTAGTTAATTTATTGGCTTGGAAGGTTGGATCAGGCTCTCAAGTGAGAGTTGGGATGGATATTATTGTGGGGTGTGGAAACAAAATTTTATTACCCAAGGATCATGTAGCCCATCTAAGGGAGACTAGGTGTTGCGTTCTCAACCGAGCGAGTGACCCAACTAGATCGACCATGTAGAATCAAGGATGACATTCGACAAAGATATTGGCATTAAATGCACAATGGCACCCTTCTTGGGACTTTTTCATTTATGAATTGAGAAAGTTGCATATTAATCTCATGGATGTCTAGGATGAGATGGTATGGATTTTTAACAAGTCGAGAGATTTGTATTTGGTAAAACTCAAGTATCATGCTATGATGAATGAGGATGAAAATGCCTTGCTTTGGTGGTATAGGAAATTATGGAAGCTTCGAGGACCATAGAAAAGTATTATATTTTTTTGGCTTGTCCTCAAAGAATGGGTTTTAGCTTGGGACATAATGTAGACTAGAGGAAAGTAGGGGTCGGGTTTTTTCTACCTTTGCAAACGCTTTGTAGAAACAAATACTCATTTTTTCTTGGAATGTTCGTATTATTTCCAAGTATGGATGGAAATTCGGAATAAGTGGGGAATGCCTCCGTTATGGGATAAAATTGCTTTGTCATATTGTTTTCATGAATTTTTTACTTGTCCCTTGATCAAGGAGATCAAGATCCTCCCAACTTTGGTTGCTTGGGGTATTTGGTTGTCTTGGAAATCTTTTATTTTTGAAGATACATGGCTCCCCTCTTTTCAGTTTTCTCAACAAGTCTTGGGCATGTTGTCACACTATAAGGGTTGTTCGAAATTTAAAAAGAATCAGGTGATTGGATCTGTGGACATCAACATGCATATTGTTTGGGGGTATTTCAATGGGGCTTCTCAAGGCTTGGATAGAACTTGTGGTTTGGGTTTTATTCTCTATTTTTCAGATTCCCATTATATCACTGACAAGGTTTGTTTGGTTATGGGAATGAATAATCAACGTGAACTAAACGCCTTGTATGGGCTTCTCCAATGTGCAACAAATCAGAATGTGCATGAGTTGTAGGTCCTCGGAGATTCTAAGATGGTTATAAACAAGAGGAAGGTGGAAGCTCAACTCAAAAACCTAACTCTTTCTCAACTTGGTCGTCAATTGAAATCAATCTTAGCTATCTGTCACCAAATCGGTGATAGAGATATCCACAGAGAATTCAACTCTCTTGCAGACTCTCTGTCTAAAAATTATGTATTTATAAACATAAACCAATTTATAATTGAGGAATTTCTTGATGGAGAGGTAATCTCGAAAAGTGACTATGTTTTCCATGATCTATAAGGTAGTATGTATCGTTGTGACTTGTTTTTCTATATAGTTTTTGGACTTAAAAGCTCAGGTCTGATGTAGGATGATAAAAGTCTAGTTCTATGTGCCTTTTTGGATAAAGGTATTGTCGACTTTTATGGCAAAAACTGAGGTAATTTTGGGCAAGCTCCACAGTTGCTTTTTTAATCATCGCCACAATGTCTACCTATTGTATTTTCTTTTTTTCTAAAATAGAAGCTATGATTTTTTTCGAGGAAAAAAAAGAATCACTATAAGGTCTAAATAAAGACGATGCCTCTCGGGAAGTAATTGTTGCCAATTTACCAATTGAGTTAAATGATTGGGATAATGACAAAGACCATTTTAAGGAACTGCGGAATGTTTAGTGACATTAGATTAAAGAGGTAATAAATCCATGAGTGCCTATAGGATGGGAATAAAGTAGAACAGTAAAAAATTATGAAAAATCTGTAAGTAAAAAGGGGTAAACACCTTGCATAAAGGTAGTATTCTCCTAGCTAGTTAGAGATTAATGATAGTTTAGGTAGATGCTTAGTTTGAATAGAAACAATATGAAATTATTAAGGTTTAGTCAAAGCTAAGACAACTCCCTTAAAATCTATATCTAAGAGATAGTATTGCAGTGTTAGGATGTAATAAAACTTGATGCAAATTTATATAACCTTAGTGAAGAGTCTCTCTCAAGTGGTAAGCTCTCTAAATGATATTGATGAGTCATGAGTAAATTGAAGAAGGAAAAAAAAAAAAAAAAAAAA
>ML789639.1:136400-190499 GCA_009831015.1 Picea engelmannii
AAGGAGAACTAGAGGAACTTCAAGAAATACAGTGAGTCATGAGCAGAGGAGAAGGAGAGTAACCTTCATCTTGGACTTCCGACGAGCGGGAAGTAAGAGACTGAGTCTCAAAGCCTCGTGGTCTAGCTCGGGGGTGGCTAGTGGTAAATCCATTTGGAATCATTGAGCCTACGGTTGGGTGGAAACAAACACCCCTCTCAGCAGTTGCATTACACCTGGTGTTTTCTGATAAGTATTTATGTCATGTATTTCAAATTGAATGTTCCTGGAATGAATGCTCATGGTTGTGCACTTATGAATGGTTTATGTATAGAAGCGTTTTCCTTGTGTGTTTGATTTGAAAAGACGGATGCATGCTTATACTTGTATGGCCACATTCGGTCGTTTATATATATGCATACATATACATTGAACAAGTTCATATTTTGAGTCCGTTCTTGGGAGATCTGTCCCATTTACTTGACTCACGCGATGTCTTGATTGGATTTCCTCGAAGGAACCTCCTTTTGGGAAGGTTCCCTCACTATTCCAGGGCCGGAGTGAGTTCCTTGAAAGGACTACCATTTAAGTAAATATCTAAGCTTACCTCTCCCCTATCACAGAGTTCATAGCTCGATAAAGTTAAGAAGGCCTTTCAGTCATGTCCCCAAGCCTGGTGATAATTACCCAAGGATCTGTTGAATGATTTTATGGCCTGAGTCTGGAGACCTTGCACTAGCAAGAATGGCTCCCTCAGAGTTTGTTCTTTTGGTGTTTCGGCAACTGCGAAACCCAAGGGTCAGTTCCCTTGTACTCGCCAGTCCCGAAATCCCGACTTGCAAAACCCCGGAATAGTGTAGCGTGATTAGAGTCTTGATGTTTCGGTGTTTCGACACCCGAGATACCTAAGGGTAAGTTCCCTTGTACTCGCCAATCATGAAATCCCGAAGTATGAAACCCCAAAAAGGTCTAGCATGGATAAGTCTTGGTGTTTCAGTGTTTCAGCAATCGGGAAACCCAAGGGTCAGTTCCCTTGTACTCTCCAGTCCCAAAAACCTAACTTGTAAAACCCCGAAATAGTGTAGCATGATTAGAGTCTTGATGTTTCGGTTTTTTGGCACCCAGGATAACTAAGAGTAAGTTATCTTGTAATCGCTAGTCCCGAAATCCTGACTTGCGAGACCCCGAAATGATAATAGCACGGATGAGATATAGTGTTTCGGTGTTTTGGCACCCGAGATATCTAAGGGAAAGTCTCTTGTACTCGCCAGTTCCGAAATCCTGACTTGCGAAACCCCGAAATGAGCATAGTGTATATATATGAGCTTCAAAGTTTCAACTCCCGAGAAACTCAGATGCAATACCTCTTGTCATCGCACATCGTGAAATCCCAACTTGTGAAACCCTGAAGTGAGTTTAGTGAATATATGAGCTTAGAAGTTTCGGCTCCTGAATATCCTATATGCGAGGCCCCTCTTCCTCACATATCGCAAAGTCCCGATGTGAGAAACCCCGAAATGGTATAGCGTGGCTAGAGTTTAGTGTTTCGGCATTTCGGCACCCAGGATACCCAAGGGTAAACCTCTTATCTTCTCATATCGCGAACTCCCGACTCGCGAAACCCCAAAATGAGCCTAGTAGATATATGGGCTTCGGTGTTGCGGCACCCAGGAAACCGAGGAGTATGAACCCTCATCTTCATACATCATGAAATCCCAATATGCGAAGTCACGGTAGGTGAAATCCTGGAGCAGCTTTGGTGTGAATAGGATTTCGGGTTTCAATATGTCAAACGACTTGACTCCTTTTCATTTCAAACTCTCCCGGTTTCTGAAGTCCCGAAATGTGAAAGGTGCCTCTTGAATTAGCTCGGGGTCACAACCGATGGACACGTGGAAGTAAATCCTACACTTGGTGCGTGAATTGTACACGATGGATTTTCAACAAAAGAACCCGTGAATTGGTTGGGTGAAGGTCCCGATTGGAAGACCTAGTCTACGTCAGAACCTCGTAATAATTCGGGAACTTTGTCCCTCAACAATGAAGAAGAAAGAAAAAGGCGGAAAATCTTAGCTCCCGTAGTGTGTATGTTACAAACTAGTATCAAAGCATGGTTACAACACTTGTCCTGCTTAGGCTCATGAAAGGATTGTGCAGAGACTCCATTCGGAGTACTGTTAAAAAGAGTAACTCTTTATCTTGACCCCCTCAATTAAAAGTTGAAGTTAAGAATGAAAACTCCTATTGTGTGTGTACATGTGAAAAATATGAATTATGTACTGGTCATAAATGAATATAAATATTGACTAACAACCAACGTTTTCTTTTGCATACAAGTGGAAGATCAACCACGGGAAATTACATATGAATAGAATGGTGACTCACCATGAAGTGGGGGAGGGCTCCCACAATAGAGACGAAGAGTTGGACAAAAGGAGGGCGGTAGGGACCCCTCTAGATCTAGCTGAGACCGTGAGGAGCCTCATGGTCGAATTACAGAGCTACAAGGATGACAACGAAAGGATGATAAAAGAGAAAGAGAAGCAAACGGAAATTAATTTAGTTTTACTACAGAGCTTATCTGACATACAAAGGCAATTGCAACATGAACCTGAGATACAGAAACGTGGTCATGTCAGTAGCCACACTGAGAGGAGCACCTCGAGAAAGTTCCACCCCAGAGATAAGGGACAAACGTTGGATGATTCCTCTAGAAAGGAAGCTGGCGACTCGGAGGGATCTTCTAGCAGCGGAACTAGCTCTCATTCCCGAAGAAAATGAAGGAAGCGAAAACTTTCCAAGAATCATAATCTCGAAGAGTTCAAGAAGGCCAAACCACCCTCCTTCGACGGTGAAATAAAGAAAGGAGAGGAATCAGAGGCCTGACTACTTAGACTAAAGAATTATTTCAGAGTCCATGACTTCTCAGAAAACTTGAAGGCCCTTGTAGCCACCTTCAACTTGAATGGAGAGGCTTCCATTTGCTGGGAAGAACTTAAGAATGTAAAAGGGATTCACGAAGAAGACTTGTCTTGGGAACGGTTTGAGAAATACTTCAGAAAGAAATATGTGTCGGAAAAATACTTCGATGAAAAGGATAAAGAATTCTATGAACTCAAGCTGGGGCAAATCACCATAAAGGAATATGTCAGCAGATTCCTCGAGTTGTTGAGGTATGTACCCTACATAAAAGCAGAAAAGGAAAATGCGCAACGATTTCTCAGTGAACTACCTAAGTACTACCAGAACAGGATTGAATTTGATGAACCAAAGACCCTAGAAAATACTATCTGAAAGGAAAGATATTGTTATGAACAGCTTGGGCATCAGACAGGACCTCGCGAAGACTGGAAGCAGAAGAATAGTTTAGGATTCCAAAAAAGGGGGTTTAAATCCCCAAGATTTAAGGACTATAAAAAGAACTCAAGGATGAGCTTCCCATCCTGAAGTGTACACCAGCAGAACTTTCCCTCCTTGAGCGGAAATAAACTTTCGGGATCTGCCCCAGTAAAGACTGATAACCCAAAGAGAGAACCTTTGAAATGTTGGGGTTGTGGAGAAGAACATCTATTGAGGGACTTCCCGCATCGGCAACAGAACAACCGAAGAATTTACAACGTTCAAGAAGCTACCACCGTCAATAACATGGCCAGGAGTGTACCGAAAATTTATGCAGCCTTGGATAATAACCAAGCTGACCACCAAGCTTCAGTGGTGGAAATCGAAGGTATGATCACCAACCATCTAGTGTCTATTCTGATTGACCCTGGTTCAAATTTGAGTTATATAGCCCCTAAGGCTGTGGATAAATGTGAACTACAGCCACATAAAAACACCAAGCCATGGTTGGTACAGTTATCCACTGGCACCAAAAGAAGGGTAGTGGAGGTCATACCAACCTGCCAACTCATTATGGGCGAATTCCCCACCCAAGCAACCCTTAACATATTACCCCTGGGATCGTATGATCTGTTGATTGGTATGGACTAGCTAGCCACCCATAAAGCCAAACTGGATTGTTACCATAAAACCTTGGAATGTGTAAGTGAAGAAGGAAGAAAAATAACCCTTCAAGGGATCCAAAAACCTGTCTCGGTGAGACAAATATCAGCTCTTCAAATGAGAAAGTATTGCAGAAAAGGATGTCCACTATATGCAATACAAATGTTGAAAACAATTGGAGGTGACAAACCAAGCCTTGAAGACCACCCCACACTGAGAGAATACAGAGATGTATTTCCGGAAGAGGTACCATTTTTACCTCTGAGAAGGGACATCGACTTCTCAATAGAACTTGCACCAGGAGCGGTGCCAGTGTCTAGGACACCCTACATGATGATCACACCTGAGCTAGTTGAACTTAAATTACAACTGAAATAAATGATGGACAGAGTCTATATCCGGCCCAACGTGTCTCCATGGGGAGCACCAGTCTTGTTTGTGAAAAAGAAAGATGGTACCCTCCAACTATGTATAGATTATAGACAACTTAATAAGGTAACCATAAAGAACAAGTACCCCTTACCCAAGATTGATGACTTGTTCGATCAATTGGGAGGTGCCTCTATATTCTCGAAGATTGAATTAAGATCTAGATACCATCAATTCTGAATCAAGGGCGAAGACATCCACAAAACTGCCTTCAGGATGAGATATGGTCACTACGAGTTTGTGGTAGTACCATTTGGATTGACCAATGCCCCTACCACTTTTATGTGCTTGATGAACAATGTGCTCAGCAAATTCCTAGACAAATTTGTGCTGGTTTTTATTGACGACATATTAATTTACTCCAAGAATAGAGAGGAACATGAAGAACACCTTAGGCTTGTGCTTCAAGTGCTAAGAGAACATCAACTCTTTGCCAAATTTAGCAAGTGTGACTTTTTCTAGAATCAAATACATTACTTGGGCCATGTCCTATCAGAAGAAGGGGTAGCGGTAGACCCATATAAGATCAGGTCTATCATGGAATGGCCTACCCCAAGGGATGTTTCGGATATCAAATCCTTTATGGGCTTGGCAGGATACTATAGGAGATTTATAAAAGTATTCTCCAAGATTGGGTGTCCAATCAGTACCCTCCAGAAGAAGGGGACAAATTTCACGTGGACACAAAAATGTGAAGAAAGATTTCAAACCCTGAAACATCTACTAACCCACGCACCCATGTTGAAGATCATCGACCCTGAAGCTGATTTCCTCGTATGCACAGATGCCTGTAAGGAAGGGCTCGGAGGAGTCCTTATGCAAGGAGGTAGTGTGATCTACTATGAATCCCAAAAATTGAATGAGCACGAAGTCAACTATGTGACCCATGATCTAGAGCTGGCTGCCATAGTGCATGCCTTGAAAATGTGGAGGCATTATCTCCTAGGAAGAAAATTTGTACTTATGACAGACCACTGTGGATTGCGATATATATTTGACCAACCAAATCTCAATGCCAGACAAGCTAGGTGGATGGTCCTCCTCAACGAGTTTGATTTTGAAATCAAACATATTAAGGGAAAGGAAAATAAGGTGGTTGATGCCCTTAGCAGAAGCATGAAAACAATTCATCTGGCAGTAGTAAGCACCTACGAGACGGATGTCAAGGAAAGAGTCAAAAATGCACAAGAGACAGACACATTCTTCCAGACCGTGACCTCGTACCTGCAACAAGAACCCACATGAATAAAATATGGAGGCTACCAGATGATGGAAGGAGGTCTGCTCACTTACAAAAACAGATTGTATATCCCAGATTGTGACGACTTGAAGAGGTTCGTAATGGATGAACTGCACAAAAGACCCTACACTGGTCATCCAAGATACCAGAAGATGATCATGACCACCAGGAAACAATTCTATTGGCTTGGATTGAAGAAAGACATAGCTGAGTACTTAGCAAAATGCATAGAATGCCAACAGGTAAAAGAAAAACACCGACACCCAGCAGGAGTATTACAACCTCTACCAATCCCGGAATGGAAATGGGAAACCATCTCCATGGATTTCATCACTGAATTACCAACCTCGACCAAACATAATGACGCCATCATGGTAGTGGTGGATAAATTGAGCAAGTCCACTCATTTTATCCCCGTCAAGTCAACCTGTAAGGAAATAGACATTGCCAACATATTCATGAAGGAGATATTCAGACTGCATTGTATGCCAAAAGAGATCGTGTCTGACAGAGACACGAAATTTAATTCCAACTTTTGGAAATCACTGATTGCTGGTTTAGAGACCAAGTTACTATTTAGCATAGCCTATCACCCTCAAACTGATGGACAGACGGAAAGGGTGAACCAAATATTAGAAGACATGCTCAGGATGCATGTAATGCATCAACCCAAAAAGTGGGAAGACTACCTGCCACTAGTGGAATTCGCCTACAACAATGGCTACCAAGAATCCCTGAAGACGAGCCCTTTTGAAGTCCTCTACGGTAGGCAGTGCAATACTCCAGACAGATGGAGTAATCTCGTAAACAGATTTACTATTGGACCCGACATGTTGAAAGAAATGGAACAACAAGTGATTTAGATAAAACAAAATCTAAAGGTCACTCAGAACCGACAGAAAAGTTACGCCGACCAAAAGAGAACTCCAAGAGAGTTCAAGGCGGGAGACCACGTATACCCCAGAGTTATGCCCAGGAAGAGTTCCCTGAAGATGGGAGCATGTGCCAAGTTGGCACCTTGATATTGTGGACCCTTTGAAATTCTAGATAGAGTGGGACCTGTAGCCTATAGGCTAGCACTTCCTCCCACAGTAAAAGCACATAATGTTCTCCATGTTTCCTTATTGAAGAAATATGTACATGATTCTAATCATATAATTGACTGGTCTGTGATCCAGGTGGAACTGGAGGGAGAATTCCTACCAGAACCTCAATGCATATTGGACAGAAAGGAAACCTCGCTCAGGAACCGAACCATTGCACAGGTCAAGGTGCAGTGGAAACATTTTGGCCCAGATGAGGCTACATGGGAGATGGAAGATGCCATGAAACAGACATATCCAATTTTGTTTACTTTTGTACCTACACATTCTATTGATAGATAGAACATCGAGGAAGATGTTCTTTTAAAAGGGGGAGGGAATTGTAACACACTGTTTCCCCGAGTCTGTAAAAATAACTATATTGGCCAAGAACTATGGAAAACTCAAAGATTGTGAATGTTTGATTTAACGGACCTTAGTATAAAAGGTTCGAGGAATGTAAATCATGTATGAATGGATGTTGCATGACTGCTGAGAGGGGGATGTGTTGAAAAGAGACCATGATGGCTGATGAGAGGTGGTGGAAGGGGCCGGGAGTGGTTGAATTAACTTCCACCGAACCAAAACCATACTTGTTTGTACATGTTTGGGAAAACCAAAGCTCACTCTCAGACCCAAAAATGAATTACCAGCCCGGATGGTAGGTGGGGAGGCTCCTCAAGAGTAAATGAGGGGATGGGGCGAACCACCCATCCATAGAATCTCTCAGACCTGACCATCGGACATGGAATTTTGTGCCACATGCAACCTCATAGGAGGAAAGAAGTGTGGAAGGGGGGGGGAGAAGAGCAGACACACACACGCGCGACAGGAATTACGGAAGGAAAACCAAAGGAACTCTGGTAAATACAATGAGTCATGAGCATATGAGAAGGAGAGTAACCTTCGTCCTGGACTTCTGACGAGTGGGAAGTAAGAGACTAAGTCTCAAAGCCTCATGGTCTAGCTCAGGGGTGGCTAGTGGTAAATCCATTTGGAATCGTTGAGCCTACGGTTGGGTGGAAACGATCACCGCTCTCAGTAGTTGCATTACAGCTGGTGTTTTCTGATAAGTATTTATGTCTTGTATTTCAAATTGAATGTTCCTGGAATGCATGCTCATGGTTGTGCACTTATGAATGGTTTCTGTATAGAAGCGTTTTCCTGGTGTGTTTGATCGGAAAAGATGGATGCATTCTTATACTTGTATGGCCACATTTGGTTCGTTTATATATATGCATACATATACATTGAACAAGTTCAGATTTCAAGCTTGTTCTTGAGAGATCTATCCCATTTACTTGACTCACGCGATGTCTTGATTGGATTTCCCCGAAGGAACCTCCTTCTAGGAAGGTTCCCTCACTATTCCAGGGCTGGAGTGAGTTCCTTGAAAGGACTACCATTTAAGTAAATATCTAAGCTTACCTCGCCCCTGTCACAGATTTCATAGCTCAATAAAGTTATGAAGGCCTTTCAGCCATGTCCCCAAGCCTGGTGATAATTACCCAAGGATCCGTTGAAGGATTTTATGGCCTAATTCTGGAGACCTTGCACCAGCAAGAATGGATCCCTCAGAGTTTGGTCTTTTGGTGTTTCGACAACCGGGAAACCCAAGGGTCAGTTCCCTTGTACTCGCCAGTCCCGAAATCCCAACTTGCAAAACCATGAAATAGTGTAGTGTGATTAGAGTCTTGATGTTTTAGTGTTTCGACACCCAGGATACCTAAGGGTAAGTTCCCTTGTACTCGCCAATCATGAAATCCCAAAGTATGAAACCATGAAAAGGTCTAGCATGGATAAGTCTTGGTGTTTCGATGTTTCGGCAACCAGGAAACCCAAGGGTCAGTTCCCTTGTACTCGCCAGTCTCAAAATCTCGACTTGAAAAACCACGGAATAGTGTAGCATGATTAGAGTCTTGATGTTTCGGTGTTTTGGCACTCGGGATACCTAAGGGTAAGTTCTCTTGTAATCGCTAGTCCCGAAATCCCGACTTGTGAGACCTCGAAATGATAATAACAAGGATGAGATATGGTGTTTCGGTGTTTCGGCACCTGGGATATCTAAGGGAAAGTCTCTTGTACTCGCCAGTCCTGAAATCCCGACTTGCGAAACCCCAAAACGAGCATAGCGTTTATACATGAGCTTCGACTCCCGGGAAACTCCGATGCGAGACCTCTTGTCATCGCACATTGTGAAATCCCAACTTGCGAAACCCCGAAGTGAGTTTAGTGGATATATAAGCTTCGGAGTTTCGGCTCTCGAATATCCTAGATGCGAGGCCCCTTGTCCTCGCATATCGTGAAGTCCCGATGTGAGAAACCCCAAAATTGTATAGGGTGGCTAGAGTTTGGTGTTTCATCATTTTGGCACCCGGGATACCCAAGGGAAAACCTCTCGTCTTCACATATCGCAAACTTTTGACTCGCGAAACCCCAAAATGAGCCTAGTAGATATATGGGCTTCGGTGTTGCGACACCCGGGAAACCAAAGTATATGAACCCTTGTCTTCATACATCGCAAAATCCCGGTACGCGAAGCCCCAGTAGGTGAAATCCTGGAGCAGGTTTTGTGTGAATAGGATTTCGGGTTTCAGGATGTCGAAGGACTCGACTCCTTTGGATTTTGAACTCTCCCAGTTTTCGAAGTCCCAAAATGCGAAAGGCGCCTCTTGACTTAGCCCGGGGTCACAACCGATGGACACGTGGAAGTAAATCCTACACTTGGTGCGTGAATTGTACACGACGGATTTTCAAAAAAAGAACCTGTGAATTGGTTGGGTGAAGGTCCCGATTGGAAGACCTAGCCTACGTCAGAACCTCGTAAGAATTCGAGAAATCTGTCCCTCGACAATGAAGAAGAAAGAAAAAGGCGGAAAATCTTAGCTCCCGTTGTGGGTATGTTACAAATTGACACAACATACTTCTTCTTCTTGGCATTGGCAGGCTTCTTTGGTGTAGTTGTGCTCTCCTTAGTTGCTGGTTTGTCATCTTCAATGGCAACTTTAACCAACACCTGTAGATTTCTTTAGGCTACCTCATCCTGAAAATGCTTCAGCTCTGGCTTTATCTTCCTGTCCTAAGATTGGAAGCCTTTGTTCTGCCTATAGAGATTCCTTAGCTATCTATGAAGGAGTTGGGCCCTATTTACTGCAAATCTTGCCAAGTCAAGGGTGTGACTGTAACCATCCATAAGCTCTTTCATCTAAGCCAAGTGGACCTTATCTTCTTCTTTAAGACTAGCTATTTCTTTTCTTGCATCTCTAAGCTGCTTGATAAGTCTTTTGTAGGTCTGACTGTCAGGAGGAACAGTGGCATGTACAGTCTCACTAGGATTTTTCTCAGATTCCTCTTCCTCCTGCATAGGAAGTGGCTTGTCTACCTTATCAGGTTCCTTGATGAATTTACTTTTATTCTTCTTTCTCAGCACAAGGGTTTCATCTTTTCTTTCAATAGGTTTCTCAATGCCTTTCTCAGAGGTTTCATCTTTACTCTCCAAAGGTATTTTACTACCTTTATACTTAACCTTTTGTATAGGGGTTTCTTGTTTCCCTTCAGTAGGCTGAGAACTACCTTTACACTTCTTCCTCTGAATAAGGGTTTCTGATTTTTCCTCCACGAGCTTTTTAATGCTCTTACCCTTCTTCTTTTGAATAGGGGGCTCAGGTAAGGACTGCTCTTTGAAAACCTCCTTAGGAATTGATGACCTTGTGAAAGGTATTTTACCTTTGATTTCAACTACTGGAGGAGAAGAGGGAAAGAGGAGCTTCTTCCCTTTCTTGGATGCATCTTTGGTAGAAGAAGGCACCTCTTCTGACCTTGGTGGAGGAGGTGGTGAAAAATCTATGTGTGGAGAAGGACAAACTTCCTCCTTGGCCTCTATGACCTACTTGTTGATCTTTGGAACTTGAATAGGGGTTCTTCCCTTTCTCTTCCTACTGGTCCCTACTTTAGAAGTACTGGTGGGTGACAAAGGACCTACAATCTGTGATTGAGGAGTAGATACTAGATCCATCTTGAAGTGAGAAGTAAACACAAAATGTTCCCATGAAATCTCTTTCTTTCCCAATTCCTCAGAGACTAACATTCTAATCAATCCAGAGCGGAAAAGGCTAGAATCCACATCCTTAGATTTGGTTCGAACCCTATCTGAAATTTTTCCTATGCTTCTTAACAAGTAATAGGGAATATTCATCTCAACCTTACCAATAAAATGCAGCAACAACCTTATGTGGTAATGGTACAATGTGTTAAATCTCCCTTCACAAGTAAAATATCTCTGTATGATCTTCAATAATCTGTCAAACTATTCAACCAATTGACTTCTTGGCATACTCTTAGACAATTCATTGGCTTGATATTCAGGTTTAAAGAGATCCTTAGCAAAGGATGAACTCAAAACCATGGCCTTGAACCACTTTTCACTTGTAATAGGGATCCATGTTCTAGCTGAGATAGAGGCTTTAGTTACCTCAAATTCCAAATCCCCAACCTTGGTTTTCCTTCCATCAAAATGTAATGAAAACTCTTTTTCTACCTCTGGGTGGCCTATCTGCATGTTCTAATAGAAAGAGAGGCACCCTACTCTTTCAAAGGCCTCTCTTTCCATGGGCTCTGTATCAAAAATACACATGTCCACCGGTTCTGTCCTAACTATCTTTCCTCCTTTGTGTGCCTTGTTCAATTTAGGGTTCTCCATGACTCAGAATGAGGGCTCTTGAAAGGCTTAAGGGATGGTAATGATCAGGAAGGCTTTGAATGGGGTTTCAAATATACAAGGCTGACCCTATGCAACTAAGTCAAACGTTTGATTTCTAGATGAAAGGAGGCAGGGGAAGCAGTGAGAGGTTAAGCATCGCCTCTGGGTAGCGCAACGAATACGCAGAGGATAGACTAGTCAAGAGCTTGCAAATTCAATGGCTAAGGCAGGCAACAGTAATCTGACTCATATACGGGCCATCAGGTTTACAGGTCTGAAAAAGAGAGGAGTTGAAGCTATCACACAAACATGGATCCTTTATCACTGTGCAAACTTAGCAAACCAAAACCCAAGCACAAACTTCCTGTAAAAATTTAATATGTAGAGGAGGCAACATGTAATGTTCCTGACTTGGCTAGTTTGGGAAACACTGCTAATGTGTGTGTAGGATCAAAGGTTTACATCATATAAATGATCATACATATAATAAACATGACAAAGGACTTCAAGTTTGTATTATGATATCTCCGGGGATTACAAAATATCTGAATGCGGCTGAATAACTGACAATACTCGACTAGATCAACATACAAAGGATCTTAGCCAGAAAATAAGCAACTGCGGATGAAAAATAACAACACTCGGCTAGATCAAAATACAAAAGGATCTTAGCTGGAATACAAATAAGAAACTAAAAGATAATACCCAGAATATGGGAGCACTACAGAATCAATGAAGAATGATGGAAGACCTGGATGATCTTCCCGGTGACTAGGGTCTGTCTTTCAACACCGAAATCAGCCAACTGGTGTCTTCCTCCTAGAAGAACTATCTCTCTTGAGATGTGCCTCTTCTCCTCAATGACAAGTCATAATCTGCATAATGATGAATTAGGTTGCTGACCCTTCCTTTATAGCTTTCCAAAACCCTAAATCATGTTGAAACCCTAAATCATTGTTGAAACCCTAATTCACTGTTGACTTCTATTTTTAGCTCATAATGACTTAAAAGCATTGTCAACCCTTGTTAGCTCAATGTCACTTTCCGAATATAACACCTGTGACTAGAGTGACCTCTAGTAACCCTGTTTACCCCTCTTTGGCCCTATCTATAGTCTAACAGGGTGGTTTAGACCATTAAGCCTCCTTTTCTGGAGCTCCTATTTGGAAAGGGACATTACAGTCCTCCCTTCCCAAAATTGCTTGTCCTCAAGCAATACCAGTCCAAGGTGCTGCAAAACCTACTCACTCTCCCAAGTAGCGTCCTCTACTAGAAGCCCTCTCCATTTGATCAAACACTCTCTGATGACCCTGCTCCTTAGTTTCTGCTCTCGGAACTCCAAAACCTCCTCTGGAACTAACTCCAACTGTCCCTCCTCATCCAATGGGGGAAGATCCTCTGATGTGTTAATGAATTGTCCCACTACCTTTTTGAGGCAAGACACGTGGAACACGTTATGAATCTTTCTCCCCTCTGGAAGCTCTAGCTCGTAAGCAACCTCACCTACTCGATGCATGATCATATAAGGACCATAAAATCTTCGCTTGAGCTTCTCGGCTCCACTCTTCTTCATAGATGATTGTATGTAGGGTTGGAGTCTCAAGAAAACCAAATCTCCAACCTCAAAGCTGTGCTCTATCCTATGCCTATCCGCGCTTATCTTCTGTTGATTTTGCGCCGTCTGCAGGTTCTCTTTCAACAATTTGAGAATCTCCTGACTCTCTATGATCCAATCCTTGGCCTTGGGATCTCTGCTCTTCCCGAAGACCAACTCTACCAAAGTGGGAGAATCATATCCGTACAATGCTCGGAAGGGAGTCATATCAATGGACATGTGGAAGGTGGTGTTGTAGAAATGTTCCCCTAAATGTAACCACTGTACCCATGTTCTATTTTGTCCTCCTACATAGTTCCTCAAATACCCGTCAACCCACTTGTTGACAATCTCAGTCTGCCCATCTGTCTGAGGGTGATAGCTGGTGCTAGGTGTCAACTCTATCCCCACCAACCGAAACAACTCTCTCCAAAATATCCCTATGAACCGAATGTCCCTGTCACTGACGATGTTCTTCGGCAACCCATGAAGTCTGAAGACCTCCCTGAAGAAAAGCTTGGCTACCTGAACTGTGCTGTACTCTGTCGATATGGCGTAGAAGTGAGAAAAATTGGTCAATTTGTCGACTAGTACATAGATACATTCCTTACCCTGGACCTTGGGTAGACCGGTGATGAAGTCCATAGATATACTCTCCCATTTCTGCTCTGGAATGGGGAGTGGTTGAAGTAGCTCTGCTGGAAGAGCATGCTCTGACTTGTTCTATTGGCAAGCCACACACTCACTAACGTGTCTCATAACATCTTGTTTGAGTCCCTTCCATGAGAACCTCTCTTTGATCTGTCTGTAGGTTTTGAAAAACCCCTGATGGCCTGCTAGAGGTGAATCATGAACTGCGGTGAGGATTTTCTTCTTAAGCTCTGAATCTAGAGCCAGGTAAACTCTATCCTTGTAAAATATGACATCGTCAATGGCCCTGTACCGGTCATCCTGTATCTTCCCATCCATCACCTCACAAGCGAACTTATTCTTGGAATATTCCACTGACAAGTGGGATTTCCAATCTACTTAAATCTCCATCAAAGAACATGCCGCAGGTCTCCTCGATAGTGCATCATCCATAATGTTATTCTTCCCCTTGACATACTTTATGTCAAAGTCAAATGCCTGTACCTTCATCACCCATTTCTGTTGGCACTCACTAAGGTCCTTCTGCTCAAGGAAATACTTCAAACTGTTGTGATCAATCTTGACCATGAATTTGCTGCCCACCAAATATTGTCTGAACTTGGTCAAGGCATGCATGATTGCCAACATTTCCTTGTCATAAATGGAGTACAACCTCTCAAGTTGACTAATATTCTGGCTCTCGAATGCAATGGGGTGTCCTCCCTGCATCAAAAATGAACTGATCTCTTTGCCGGATGCATCACACTCTAGTACAAATGGCAGGGTGAAGTCTGGTAGTGCCAACACTGGACAAGTGCCCATGACTTCCTTAATGTGATCAAAGTCTTCATATGATTTCTTGGTCCATATGAACGCCCCGTGCTTGGTAAGATCTGTCAGTGGTGCTCCAAGCTGAGAAAAACCCCGGATGAACCACTTGTAATAGCTACACAGCCTGAAGAATCTCCTCAATTCTGTCACGTTCTTGGGCGTCGACCAATCCAGAATGGACCTGATCTTCTCTTGGTGCACGTGTACCCCCTGTGCACTGATGATATGGCCTAAGTAAAGCAACTCTGTCATACTGAAATCACACTTGGACCCTTTGGCATATAATGACTATGCCTCCATGATGCTCAATACCTCATTCAGGTGCCTCATATGCTCTTGCCACGACCGGCTATAGATCAAGATGTCATCGAAGAAAACCAAGATTGATTTCCTTAACTAATCCATGAATATATGGTTCATGCAAGACTGGAATGTAGCGGGTGCATTGGTTAGCCCAAATGGCATAACCAAGAACTCAAAGTGTCCAAAATGACATCGAAATGTTGTCTTTTCTATGTCCTACTCTCGGATGTTGATCTGGTGATATCCAGAGCGTAGATCAATTTTTGAGAAGAAAATTGCCCCATGCAGTTCATCCATCAACTCGTCAATGTGTGGGATAGGGTATTAGTTTTTGATGGTTTTCTTGTTCAAGGCTCGGTAATCAATGCACTTCCTCATGGTGCCATCCTTCTTCAGAACTAAGACAATTGAGGAAGCAAATGGGTTGTTGCTCGGTCTGATGTGTCCCATCGCCAACAATTCCTTGATTTCCTTCTCTATCTCATCCTTGAACCTCCTAGGATGACGATAGGGGGGGGTGATCATATGTTTGGCCCCCTCCTCTAACTCAATGGTGTGCTCAAACCCCCTGTCAAGTGGTATCCCTGGTGGGATTGCCTCAAAGAACTGTTGATGTCGTCCCAATAAATTCTTGATCTCTGTGTGGTATTGTTGTTGATCTTTTGAATCCTTCTGAGTAGTGATCAAGCATTCTGCGGCATATGCTACCTCCTCATGTCTGAATATCCTCTCCATCCTCTTGGCTGAAACTGTCCTAGGTGCTCCTGTCGACATACCTCTTAGAACAACCTTCTTCCCATCCTGATCTCTGAATCCCATTTCCAAGGTTTGGTAGTTGGTAGTGATTATTCCCAAGGTAATCATCCACTGAACTCCTAACACCACATCTGTGTCCGATAGGTCAACCACATAAAATGTGTCTCTCATTGTGTAGTTGCCTAACTTCATCTCTAAGTTTGGAATTCTATCTAGACACTCCACTGTGTGGCCATCTGCTATTGCAACATCAAACCCCTCAAACTCCAATGTTTGAAGTGTTTGTCTCGATACTAGTGAAGCATCGATGAAGTTGTGGGTGGCCCCACCATCTATCATGGCAATTTCCCATTGCTCCTGAATAATCCCTATGATACGGATGGTATCATACCTGGGAACACCGGAAAGGGTCGCTATGACTCCTCCCTTTGTTGGTTTCCTCCTGTTAGCCTTCTCTGGTGGTTGTGGGACTACTAGAGGATGGGCCCCTACCAGTGTCAATGGTCTATGGGGAAGATGCTCCTCTGTTGGTGCTGACTCCTCTTGTGAACTAGTGGATCCATTGTCTGGTTTCTCCTCCTCACTGTCGACACTATATGCTGCTACCTCATTATAATGAATCTCTCCCTTGCCCATGCACCTGTGGCCTGGGACCTAAGGATCTCTGCAGCTGAAGAAAAGCTTCTTCCTCATAAGCTCTCGCCTAGTCTCATCATCCAATTTCTCCTTGCCCTTCCATTCTCTCTGGAATGGCTTCCTGTCTTGATCCCTCTGGGGCACAAATGGTTTGGAGAAAGTTTTAGTCTTTGGCATCGAGTCTGCCAGATCTCGAGTGCGAAGGATGACATCCTGTAAAGTGGGAGGCCTGTATGCCTTCACCAATCCTCTCAAAGGCTCTGTGAGTCCTTCTGTGAATAGCATGATCAGCCTGGGTTCTGATATATCTGTCACTACCATGGCTACCCGATGAAACTCTGTGATGAACGCCTATGTTGTGCCAGTTTGTCTCAACTGGGCTAGATCCCTGAAGTGTATCTCAGGATCCTTCCTATCAAACCTATCCATGAGCCTATCTGTAAACTCCCTATAGGAGGTGATGCGACTATGACCCAATGTCACTAATCCATGATACCACCATTTGTGTGCCTCACCCTCCAAGTGTAAGGTCATGAAACTGATGGCCTTTGTCTCGGTCATCTGGTTGAGCTTGTAATATGTGTTTAGCTTCTGTACCCAAGCTCTGGCAGTGTATTTGGATGATCCATCGAAAGAAGGGATGGTGAGTTTCCCAACTTTTTGGATGAAATAGAGGTTATGCCCCTGCTACTGTTGTGGTCCTCCCCTCTGTGGCTCTCTGGGGTGGTTCCTGAGTCTGAGTCCACAGTACTTGACTAAGGTCATGTCCTGATGGAAGTCATGACCCAATGCTGCGTACTCCCTCCTATACTCTGCAATGTCGTCGACATGAGTGGGTGGCCTCTGTGTTATTGGTGGCGGTGCTGCTACCAGGCGTGCCCTCTAGAAACTGGGAAACAAGGGTCTGGGAATCCTACTCGCAGAGGTGTATGTGTGAGAGGGTGATTGGGGTCTACTGCCTGCTCCTAATTTTGCCTGTGCTGCATGCGGGACTTGTGTATCTGGGGTGCCCACTCTAGCCAATCTATCAACCACCTGTGCCAAGGATTGAGACATGGTCCGTTGACTAGATAACATACCATTGATAACCTGCATGAAATCTACCTATGGATTTATAGGGGCCTTTCCACTGCCCTCTGGTCACTCATATCTGTCTCCTAGCATCCTCTATGCCTCGTGCTCAGCCTCATGCTCTACCCTTCTCTCTGTTTCTCTGTGTGCCTCTTCCTCTTCCTCTGAGCTAGGAGGAAAAGGGGGGAAATCAGGCCTATGCCTTCTTTCCCGATGCTTGCTGTAAGTGACATATTCATCACCTACGTGTTCACGGCCCTCTGGGTCTTCTGCTACACTCATTGTCTTTAGTCACAATCTAGCAGGACTAAAGCTCTGAAACCACTGTAATGTTCCTGACTTGGCTAGTCTGGGAAATGTTGCTAATGTGTGTGTAGGATCAAAGGTTTACATCATATAAATGATCATACAAATAATAAATGCGACAAAGGACTACAAGTTTGTATTATGATATCTCTGTGGATTACAAAATGGTCGAATGCAACTGAATAACTGACAATACTCGACTAGATCAACATACAAAGGATCTTAGTCGGAAAATAAGCAACTATGGCTGAAAAATAACAACACTCGGCTAGATCAAAAGACAAAAGGATCTTAGCCGGAATACAAATAAAAAACTAAAAGATAATACCCGGAATATGGGAGCACTGCGGAATCAATGAAGAATGATGGAAGACCTAGATGATCTTCCTGGTGACTAGGGTGTGTCTTTCAACACCGAAATCAACCAACTGGTGTCTTCCTCCTGGAATACACTGAACTATCTCTCCTAAGATGCGCCTCTTCTCCTCAATGACAAGTCATAATCTATATAATGATGAATTAGGTTGTTGACCCTTCCTTTATATCTTTCCAAAACCCTAAATCATGTTGAAACCCTAAATCACTGTTGAAACCCTAATTCACTGTTGACTTCTATTTTTAGCTCATAATGAATTAAAAGCGTTGTTAACCCTTGTTAGCTCAATGTCACTTTCCGAATATAACACCTGTGACTAGAGTGACCTCTAGTAACCCTGTTTACCCCTCTTTGGCCCTAGATATAGTCTAACAAGGTGGTTTAGACCATTAAGCCTCCTTTTCTGGAGCTCCTATTTGGAAAGGGACATTACACAACACGTGATACCTGTGGAGTAGACACTTGTTGAGATATTCAACACAATATTAGGATGAAATTTGAGAGAACTTCAGCCCTGGAATCTTTCTCAGCATCAGATTTGGTTGACATGTGGTCACTTGATTAGAACTTATGAATTTGCGCAATGCATAACTATTGAGTCTTTCAAATTAGAAACTATTACCGAAGCTCATAAATGCAAGATCTTTGAAGGCATATTTAACCGGCTTTTGGCACTGAAAACAAGGGACATGACATCAGTCATGGCAATCATGGCTCGGGGTGGAAGTGTGATGAACGTGATAGGCGCTACAGAACTGCCTGATGAGTAGGTAGCACATCCACTTCAAAATGTGATTAGAAAGGTAAGCGAGGATGTTGAGGTATGCCTATGAGGTCATGAGTGAGGAGAGAGGAGTGTCACATCAATCTAGTCATGGGAGGGATCGACCTAGGGACAAATCATGGAGGGGACCAAAATAAAACATGAGCTAGAAATGGTTTAAGGATCAAAAATCAATTTGAGGATCAAATTAGAGCTAAGACTCAAAAAATTTAATCATCTAAGGGGCCCTACCAATCATAAATTTTAAAGGGATTGAGACCTTAAAAGAAAAAATTAAAATCTAAGGCTTAAAAAAGGATTGCAAACAAACTAAAAAGACCCAAGGCAATTTAGTGTGATAACACTTTGTATCTGTATGATTGCTCAATTATTCATTGTTTATTTATTCTGCAATTATTGGATGATAATTCTACATTAATATTATATGGTTAAAAAGGATAATATTTCTCTATTATTGATTCACCCCCCCCCCTCTCAGTAATCCAACAATTGGTATCAGATAAGGTTCCTTCAGAATTCAATCTAACCACTGAAAGGTAGATCATGGAGAGCAACAACATGTATAAAAATGGAATACCACAGTTTGATGGATAAAAGTATGCATTTTTTAGCATAAGGATGAAGACATATATACAATCATAGGGAGTTGAAATTTGGCAATCAATTATAAATGAATACAAAGAACCAGTAGTTCTGTCGACAAATGAAAAAGTAATGAAACTCAGTCATAATAATTCCAAAGCCACAAATGCACTTTTGAATGGTCTTGGTGAATCAGTATTCAACAAAGTTTCACATTGTAAATCCACTAAAGAGATTTGGGACAAACATCAAAATATTTATGAAGGAGATTCAAAAGTCAAAGTAGCAAGTCTCCAAACTTACAGAGGTCAGTTCGAACAACTAAAGATGAAGGAAGATGAGAATATTTCAGATTACTTCTTACGAGTTGATGAAACAGTAAATGCAATCATGGGATTGGGAGAAGAAATCAAAGACTCTATAATTGTTCAAAAAGTACTAAGATCTCTTCCTATGAGATTTGACCCTAAGATATCAGCACTAGAAGAAAGAGAATATCTAAACTCAATAAGCATGGACTAACTACATGGAATCTTCACATCATATGAAATGAGAATTGGATAGGAAAATCTAGATGTAAAAGAAGCAGCCTTCAAAGCATCCAAAAGGTCAAAGCAAAAGGAAAAAGAACATAGAAACAACAATGATGTCTCAGAAGATGATGAAGAAGTGGCCAACTTTGTCAGAAGATTGAACAAGGGAACCAACGGAAGATATAGAGGTAATATTCCTTTGATTTGGTTTAATTGTGATGGTATTGGTCATTTTGCTAACAAATGTCCTCATAATAAAAATTAGAGAAATGATGAAGATTACTCAAATAGAAAACAAACATATAAAGGCAAAAGAACCACAAAGAAAGTTTTCAAAAAAATCTTATGCACCAAAGAATACATCTCATCATTAGATGAAGATGAAGTCGGTGATAGTGAGACAAAAAGAGTTATATTCATGGAAGTAGAAGACTCTGATAAAAAAAACCGAAGAAGAATATGAAGAGGCCAAAGAAGAATATGAAGAAGCTAAAGAAGAATACTAAGAGGCAGAAGTTGACTACCGATAAGAATTATTTTGTTCCATAGAAGTTACCAAAAGAGAAAAGAAGAAAAACAAGAGGCTACAAGCGGAACTAGACAAGAAAGAAGACACTCAGGAACTAGAACAAATGATCACAGATTTGAAGGTTCAAATAGAATAAGATAAAAGAATTGAAGAAGAACTCAAAGAAGAACTATAAGAAAGAGACAGGATCATTGGAAATTTGGAAGTAGAGATTGTCACATTAAGAAAGAATCTTCAAAATAAAAATATGCAGAACAACTCAAAAGTTCTGGATGACATTATCAGCAGTCAAAAACCTCATCATGACAAGTCCAGACTCGGATACAATCAGAAATAAAATGGATCAAGCTCCAAAACAAAAAAAAAAAAAACATATCCAAAAATTTATGAAGAAACAATCAAAGGGGGTAGGAAGGTCTACAAAGAAAACTACAGAGACACTCCTCCACTGAGAAGATTCAGATTTCAGAATCAACGACCAACAGAAACAGATAGGCCTCGAGAAGAAGAAGGATTCACAAGAGTACCTCCTTTCAGAAGATCTTCAACTCTGAGGTATCAAAATATCTTTTTTGGTTTAAGTTATGCATGTAATAATTTTGGGCATAAAGCTGTGAATTGCAGAGTTAACAAAAAGAACATAAATAGCTTTGAAATTCACACACAAGAGGGTTTTCCAGGAAGGCCTAGTGAAACACAGAGAAGAAGTTACAACAGGTTTGAATCTTTGAGCACTGAAGTGGAATGCTACAAGTGTAACAACTTTGGACACATAGCTAAAGATTCTAGAATGAGAATCCCTCCTAGATAACCACAACAGAACAACAACAGTCATAGATAAGAACCTTATAAGAGGACATGGATAAGAAAGAAGAATCAATATAGCAATGAAGAATTCACACTCACTCTACAAGATAAGAAAAAGAAACATGGTTGGTATGTTGACAGTGGTTGTTCAAAACACATGACATGTGATAGAGACAAGTTTCTTACATTAAGAAAGGAAAAAGATAGGTCAATCTCCTTCGGAAATGATGATTCAGCTAAAATCATTGGAAAAGGCACAGTCAGAATTGGGAACAAGAATACCAAGGCAGAAAATGTTCTACTAGTAGAAGATATGAAACGTAATCTTCTAAGTGTGAGTCAAATGTGTGACCAAGGTCATAAAGTTACTTTCGATTCACAAAAGTGAGAGATAAAAAAAGAAGGTTTAGGAAAATTGATTGCAACAACTACAAGAACTTCAAGCAACATATATGTACCAAGTGAAATTGGAAATGAAAAGTGTTGTCTAAGAAAGGAAGATGAAAGTTGACTACGGAACAAAAGAATGGGTCACATACACTTTGACAACCTTGTCAAATTCAACAAAAAGGAAGAATTTAGAGAAATGTCCCATATTACAAAACCAACCAATACTTTATGCAAGCATTGTCAACAAGGAAAGCAAACAAATACCATGTTTAAATCAAAATAATATTAAATGACGACCACTGGAAATTGTGCATGATGATCTAGTTGGACCAACTACAAAAAAGGGTTTAAAAGGTGAGAAATATTTTATGTTATTAGTTGATGATTATACAAGAATGACTACAGTTTGTTTTCTCAGGAATAATTCAAAAGCTTTTAAAAACTTCAAGGTCTACAAGGAAATGGTTGAAAATGAAATGGATTCAAAAATAAAATGTTTGAGATCTAATAATGGAGGAGAGTTCAATTCAAATGAATTTATGGACCACTGCAGCAGGCATGGAATAAAAAGGCAATTATTTGTTGCTAGGACACCTCAACAGAATGGAGTTGTTGAAAGAAAGAACAAGACAGTACAGGAAATGGATCGAACAATGTTAGTGGATTCTAAATTGACAGATATATTTTGGACACATGCAGTACATACAATGGTTCACATTCAAAATAGAGTAATGCTCAGAAACACCACTGAGAAAACTCGCTACGAGCTATGGAAAGGAAGACCAACAAATGTGAATCACTTCAAAGTATTTGGAAGAAAATGCTAAATCAAAAGATAATATGTCAGAATGGGAAACTTTGACTCTCATGTGGACAAAGGAGTACTTGTTGGTTACTCAAGTACAAGTAAAGCATACAAGTGTTACAAATTGAGGTTGAACAAAGTTGTGGAAAGCATCAATGTAGAAATTGATGAAACAAGTGGACGAGAATTAAAGGAAGAAGAAAATGAATCAATGGAACAACTTTACGAAGAAGAAGTGGAAGATGAAGAAGAAGTAGAAGGGGAAAATGAAGAGGATCAGACAGAAATAGAAGATAAAGTTCAGCAAGTTCCTCCAAAGACACCTAGCAAAAAAGTACAGAAGAATCATCCTTCAGATCAGATTATCAGAAACAAAGATGCAGGAGTTTAGACTAGAAGAAGAATTTGTTCACCAGAACAAACGCACCTAGCACTCTCATCTACAATTGAACCAAACATTTTTGAAGAGGTATGCAAGGATAAATTTTGGAATAAGGCCATGGATGAAGAATTGGATCAAATAGAAAAGAATGACACTTGGGAATTGGTTCCAAGACCAAAGAATAAGAATGTGATTAGCACAAAGTGGGTATTCAAAAATAAATTGAATGAAGATGGACAGGTTACAAGGAACAAAGCTAGATTGGTATGTAAATGATACACACAGGTTGAAGGAATCGACTTTGAAGAGACATTTTCTCCAGTTTCCAGAATGGAAGCAATCCGATTGGTCCTAGCTTATGCATGCTCCAAGAATATTAAAGTGTATCAAATGGATATGAAATCAATTTTTCTGAATGAGAAACTTGAAGAAGAAGTATACATTGAACAACCAGAAGGATTTCAGTTGTCATAGAAAGCAGATTATGTGTGTAAATTGAAGAAGGCCTTGTATGGTCTAAAACAGGCTCCTAGAGCATGGTACTCTAGACTGGATAAATATCTACAACAGGAAGGGTTTAGAAAAGGAAGTGCAGACAACAACCTCTACATCAAGGTAACTCAAGATAATATTTTATTAATTGAAGTTTATTTTAATGATATTATTTTTGGAAGTATTGATGACAGGTTAAGCCAAAAAAGTGCAAAGGATATGCAAAATGAATTTGAAATGTCACTACTTGGAGAAATATCCTTATTTTTGGGTCTTCAGATACGTCAAAGCAACCAAGAAATTTTTATTTCTCAAACTAAGTATATCAGAGAAATGTTAAAGAGGTTCGGAATGGAATATTGCAAACAAGTTACCAATCCTATGCAAACCAGTTGCAAGTTGAGCAAAGATGATGATTCAAAGTCTACAGACCAGAGGCAATACAGGTCAATGATTGGTAACTTACTATATGTGACAGCATCCAAACCAGATGTAATGCAGGCAGTTGGACATGTGGTGCAATTTTAAGCAACACCAAAGGAATCACATGTATTAGCAGTGAAGAGGATTTTCAAATATCTCAAAGTAAAAAAAGAGTTTTGATTATAGTATCCAAAAGGAAAGAATATATCACTTATTTCCTACACAGATGCAGATTGGGCAGGTTGCATTGATGACTGACAAAGCACCAATGGAGCAACGTTCTACTTGGGTGAGTGTTTAGTATCATGGTTAAGTAAGAAACAATCATCAATATCCTTATCTATAGTCGAGGAGGAGTATATTGCAGCAGCAACATGTTGTACACAAGTTCTATGGATGAAACAAACTCTGACAGATATACAAGTTGAATATGATGAGTCCATTCCAATCTACTGTGCTAATACAAGCGCCATCAGTATCTCAAAGAACAAGGTGATGCACTCCAAGACGAAGCACATTCCAATCAAGTATCACTTTCTACGGGAATAGGTTGCAAAGAAGAAAATCATAGTTGAGTATGTGGGCACAAAAGAACTAGTGGCAGACATCTTTACAAAATCTCTTCCAAGGGAAGCCTTTGAATATCTTCGCCAGAGACTCAGAGTAATTTCTACTCCAAAATGAATACTTTTGAATGCTTATATTATATGTCTTATATTTGCATGAGGAAGCACCATAAAAAGTACAATTTAGGTCGGGAGATCAGTTTCAAGAAGAGTTCAATCAGGGGGAGTATCCCCAAGGATAGTTCAGTTAGGAGGAGCAACCCCGGATGGAAATATACCTTCTCCATTGATGACAATGGGGGAGAGATTTATCAGATGCAGAGCATAGAGGCATGGTTCTAGGGGGGGAGATGGTCACAGATGGAGCATGAGTGATATGACTTGAGTATTCCATGACATGACTTCAGTGTTGCATCAGAGTGTTTCCATCAATGCCAAAGGGGGATATTGTTGATTAATTGGGTTGGTTTTCATTGATGTCAACCCTTGAAGAAAGTCTGGTAATGAATTCTGGTAGCATAAAGGTTTGGGTAATGGACCCAAGTTTGTTTGATGGATAATGGTATGAATTTTGATATATTTGCAAGTAATATTATTCTAAATGGATAGTACATTTCATTCCATTTCCGGTGGTATGTGGAACGTCACATAACGTCTCACGGTTAGAGTGTTATGGTCATGTGAAGTTGGAGAACCCTTATGAGTCATATAGAAGCCCCAAAAAGTCAGAGTGTTTGTAAAAGAAATTATTTAAATAATAAAGTTAATGGAGAACTCCCTAAAATAAGGAAAGTGGGTTGCTACATGAAAGCATAAATAAGAGGCAAGGCTCTCTCATTTAATCACACTTGAACATATTGAATATCTTTTGTTGTGTAAGGCTTATTGCAAGTACTCATTGATACATTTGAAGTTGCGAAAGTATGAGGTAGTACGAAGGGTTGACGGAGAAAGTTTTGGAATTACAGTGAATACTAAAAAACCATAATTTATGAGGCATATGCGGGCTGACAGTGTATTAAGGTGTGTACATACACGGGTTGACAATGTATTAGGGTGTGTACATATGCGGGCTGACAATGTATTAGGGTGTGTACATGTGGTTCAAGCCATGAAAACTTGAGAAGATGAAGATGCAGAGATTCTAGATTCTAAGATCAAGCTCCCAGGAAGGTCTATAGTGCTCAAATACATCATATCTATCTATTGGTTCAAAAGGTGTGTCTTATTTCTATGAATAGTTAGATTTTGATGTATGCGTGAGAAATGCTTATGGAGATTTGAAGATTATCCCTAGAGAGACTAGTGGTTGCATGGGATCTTTTGTATAGGTTAGATCTACAGAAATATAGTGTTGCTATATTTATCATTGATACTTCTTGTTAGAGTTGAGGCACATCTTGTATTTCTTGGCATATGGATAAGGGTTTTTGTGGTACATGGTTGAGAGCTTGTATTGGTTGATGTATTGAGAGGATGAATATCAAAAATGGTTTGATGTATGGATCATGTGAGGCATATTATACTTGTTCATGATTACACACATTTATATGCCACATGACTAGAGAGAGATATAGAGATTTTGGGTAAAGAGGATGCAAGCACAGGGCACAGATATAGTCTGGATACAATGACAGGTTACAAATCTATGTGAAAGAAGTTACAAAGGGTCAGAAGTTTTCAAGAGAAATAAAACCCTAGTTTTCAGAAGGCATACGCAGGCTGCATAACAGTTTGGTCGCGTACATACATGGTCTGCATAATAGATAGGGCACGTACATACACGTGTTGTAGAACTACAGGTTGCGTACATGTTGTATTTTGTTGATACATGTTCAGTTCAGATATAGATTGATTACAGGGCAGTTGTATAGGTTGGTTGCAGTTCAGTGGTACAAGTTGATATAGTTGTACAGTGGTATATCTCACAGTGATAGTGTGACAGACGTTTCATCATTCTACTTATACATCAAGGTGGTTGGATGGGGAAAGGAAAGGTGGTTGTATCTGGAGAGTATAGGGGGTTGTAGCCTCCTTCTAGTTGTAGCCATAGAATTGGGGAGTTGGAGCTTCCCTCAGGTTGTAGCCTGAGAAACTAGGGGGTTGGAGCCTCCTTCCAGTTGCAGCTAGAAAACTAAGGAAGTTGGTGCTTCCAATGAATGTAATTCTTCAAGACATATAAGAAAAAGCGTACTGTGGTTTTCTCCCGCTTTGGGTTTCCACATAAAAACATTGGTATACTTTGTATGTGTATGATTGCTCGATTGTTCATTGTTTATTTATTCTGCAATTATTGGATGATAATTCTACATTAATATTATATGGTTAAAAAGAAGTAAATTACTCTATTACTAATTCACTCCTCTCAGTAATCCAACATTCATAATTTATTTTAAAAATTCAAAATAATAATATTTATTGATTATTATGAGATAATATTCATATTTATCCAAAAGATTCAAAATGAGTAATGCAATATACATATGCACTTTACATGGATAAAATAGATGTTCATATATATCTATTTTATATGGGATTGATTTCTTTAAGATAATATTTATTAAATATTTTATATGGATTTGGTTGTTTTAAGATAATATTAAATATTTTATATGGGTTTTAATTGTTTTAAGATTATATTTATTATTTATCTAAGTGATCCAATATTCATATCCACTTTATATGGATTTGATTATTTTAGAAAAATATTTCATTTTTACGGAATGATTTAAAATGAGTCCAATATTCATATCCACTTTATAAGGATTTGATTATTTTAGAATAATATTTAATTTTTATGGAATGCTTTAAAATGAGTGATTCAATATCTACATCAACTTTATATTGATTGGATTGTTTTAAGATAATATTTATTATTTATCTAAGTGTTCCATTATTCATATCCTTATATATGGATTTTTGATCATTTTAAAATAATATTTATTGTTTATGAAAATTATTTAAAAAAATATTTTGATTATTTTAAAACAATATTTGATGATGATGATGATGATGATGATGATGATGATGATGATGATGATGATGATGATGATGATGATGATGATGATGATGATGATGATGATGATGATGATGATGATGATGATGATGATGATGATGATGATGATGATTTCTTAGAAAAAAAAATCTGTGCTCGAAAAGCATTAAGAAAATCTTTCCAAGATCACCATACTTTTGTTGAGTTAAGAGGTTAGGAAGATTGATAGTGTGACAAATATTTTGAAAGATCTAATATGGGTATATGCTAGACAATCTAAGAGAAAGTGTTTTTCATCTTCAACCTTCTTCTTATTGTCACAAAGGTGACACACTCTTTCATCCCATGGAGTTTTAGGAATTGACCAATGCCCAATTTCACTATAAAGCTCGTGAGAATTTGTTCTTATCTTAGGAATGCTTATTTTTTTTCTTTGCACTAGGAAAAACAAATAGATAATTTGATCTTCTAGATTAGGGTTGATTACATCCTTATAATACCTTAATTTTCTTTTTTCCTCTAACTCTTTATCACACCACATTTTCTCCTTAAATTTTGATCTTACGATTTTTTTAATAGTATCTTTAATCCGCAAAATGGTGTCTTACATGATTCCCCAATAGTTTAGCGGGCATCTTTATGCCATCCTGGCTTGAGTCGATGGTGGTTACAACTCGATTTTGAAGCAATTTTAGGAAGTCTCTTGTCTTCCATGTTGTTTAACTTGTTCTTATACATTAGGTATCTAGTCATAGTCATGCTCTCAATGGGGGAGAGGCTTATTTCTAAGAATACATAAATTTGAACGAAATTGTAATTTTAGGTTGTTTAAATTTTATTTTTGAATGCATAAATGAATTCATTTTAAAAACCCTTGAAACACTCGGATTATATAGAATTAATCACTCAAATATACATATTCAACAATTTCTCATCAAATTTCAAGCAAAAAAAATAAATTTAAATATACCTTAATAAAAATCATTCAAAATAACTGATTCAATTTCTGTATCCATTTTAAGTTAATTCAATTATTTTGAAATATCCATTTTATAATAATTCAATTATTTTGAAATAATATTTATTATTTATATAAGTGATCTAATATCCATATCTATTCTAAGATAATATTTATTATGTATGAAAGTGATTCAAAATGACTCATCCAACTCATTCTTTATTCATAATGGTTATGAGTTGATTCAATCCTTCTTGTTAATTAGATATTCATTTACTTATATTACTCTTATATTCATAGTTTTTTGGAATTGAAAAATAAATTATAAATTTTTAGTTTTTTGGAATTGAAAAATAAATTATGAATTTTTTTTTGTAAATTAGAGTTGTGATTCCTTCTATTTACTGGAAACAAAATTTAAATTTTTAAATTGATGCTACAACTGCTAACATAGGAAACTAGATGAGGCATCAAAGTTTTAGCTATAAAAAA
This sequence comes from Picea engelmannii, assembly GCA_009831015.1. Classification (NCBI taxonomy): domain Eukaryota; kingdom Viridiplantae; phylum Streptophyta; class Pinopsida; order Pinales; family Pinaceae; genus Picea; species Picea engelmannii. The sequence goes on from ML789639.1 coordinate 165,073, forward strand.
AAAGGTTTGGATGGCCAAAGTTTTAACTTGTTCAATATAGTTTGCTATCTATTGACTGATACAAACTGAAGAAACAATAAATAAAATTTGAGCTAGAGTATAAAAACATGAAACATAGCTTAGAAGTCTTCAAGCTTGAGGAGCATTGTCGTCGCCCCGACGTTGGTCTGGCTTTGGCCACGGTGGTACAATGACGCTACGCTACAAGCCAATGAGTTGGTTATGAATTCCATCGATCCTAGCCACCATCTGATCTTGACGATAGGTTATCTCTGTCAAGTCCCTGTGGATTTTTGGAATTCTCTCCATTCCAATGATTCTTCACGTTAGGCTCTCTATTCATCTCCTGCTCCTCTTGCGACCTCCCGGGGGATTCCTCAAGAAATATAGGGATCTCTTCTTCAACAATGGTGTATCCACATCTTTCTTCCTCCTGTGAAGGCCCACGAGAATTCATACCTCCYTGTTGAGAATCCATGGAAGGTTGTCGCGAATCGGATTTTCTTGAGGAAGGAGACGGGAGGCGTTGCTTGCTATATACACCTCTAACAATGTTTCTACCATGTTTCATCTTACCTCACTCTCGCGGTATGGTRCCAATAAAAATTAGACCTAGARGAAAGAGAGACATATAGATGAAGCTATAACGGGTCAAGAGTCTCACAGTGGAAGAAATATGAAGTTGCATACAGATAGAAAAGGTTGGAATGTGTGGGAGATCAATTCTCTGGCCTTTGTAATAAAAAAAAATTCCCTCTTATAGAACATTAAAACCAACCATAATTGTTGCTTTAGTCTTTCATGAGCTCGCATGGCCAAAGTTGAGGAAATGACCCCACCAAATCTAGGAACCTCCAAGAATGTACCACCAGGGAATAATAAGCCATGAGGGCTACCAGGCCTAGAAGGTACGTGAAGTACCAGGTGGCTTCTCGTTGATGTCGTCGGTGTTTCATCATAAATGCGTGGGTGACACCCCATCTGGGGAAAAATAAATTATGAATTATTTTGAATGTGGTTTTTATATATTTTTATGCACTTAGTTATATAATCAAAATTGATATGGAGTAAAATCTGTAATGATAATATATATATATTTTTCTTTGTTAAGGATTAAGTGGGTCATTTTAGGTAGTGTGGTTTTTCTTGAATAAAGGTCATGAGTCAGCATGCATTTGTTTATAGTAACCTCTTATGACTATTTTCAGTGTGAATTGTTGACTAAATTATGATAAGTTTTGCCACCTTCAAAGAATGAAAAGGAAAAAAAATAATATATAAATTCGAAAAAAAAAACATATATTCATAATAAACATGATTGATTTTAAAATTATTATATATATAGGGAATTAGAAAAAATACTCTAACGACACAAAATTGATAATTTATATAAGATTTATGCATTATTCAAATTTGACCCTAAATGATACAAAACAAACTAGGAACATATGTAGAATTGCATTATGTTAGCTTTTTAAGAGGGGTTGAAAACATAGTAGTAAAATTTCAATACAATTTGATAAAAAAACAAATATGTAAAGAAAAATATAGTGCACCTCTAATAAGTAAGTATACATTTCACATAAATATCTATATTGCTCTAAATTTTAATAAAAATCCAGTTTCAAAAATGTTTGAATCAGAAAAAATAATTATTTCTTTGAAAATATTAGCTTGATCGTGATCTTAAAAATAAATTATTATTATTATTATATATAAAGTATAACATCGAAGGCAATAAACAAGTAAATTGAACATAAGTATGAAAAATTGATAGAATTTCATATTAGTGCCAAATTTCCATACAATAAAAGTCAATACAATGAGATTTAATATTTATTGATATTTTTTTGGTTAAGAGATCCCAAATAGAATTATAAAAAGTTCGCTATTAATATTAATAAAGTATTCATTTATTAGAGTGCTTTGTTGGAGATGAAATTCAGGTAATATGGAATGAAATAGTTCCTTAACTCAATAGAAAGTATCAATTTCATGATATTTTTTTGTTCTATCAAGAGGAAATAGTTTCTTAGCTCAATAAAAGGTATTAATTTCATGATGTATTTTTATTCCATCAAAAGGAGTATCAACTATCATGACTTTCTTCAAAAATAAAAGGCCTATATCCATTCCTTTTACTTTATCCCATGAAAAAGGAGTAAACTCCATAACTGACACTTGTGTATCCCAACTTACCTCATTCTGATAAAGTTCAATATGTGAACTTAATTCCTTAGAAAAAAAATCCATCTCTTTAATTTTGATTTTATTTCTTTTGGAAGAGGATGATCTCCCATATTATAGCTCGCAATTAGGATGATCTCCCATATTAGAAAACTACTTGTCAAGGCTTATATTTTGAAGAGAGCAAGCCCATTGTTAATTTTTATGTTTAGATGCAAGTCAATGGCAATATCACTGAGTAAGACGACAGACAAATTTTTGAATATGAACATGTTAATTTTTTTTAATTGGTTGTAGTGAGAATCTTTTTATGTTCATTGTTGATGAATTTGAAGTAGATGTTGATGAATTTGAAGTAGATGTTGACAGCCCTTTAATGGGATTTTTTTTGATTTGATGTAATATTTCATAATGATGCCTTATGAGTTCAAAATGCTATTTTGAATTGATTTTAGTTTTTTTAGGCTATCAAGGAGAAATACACGGACTTATAAGGGGTTTAAATGGAGCATTTTGGTGATGATTTGAGAGTTTATATTATTTTTCCATGGGTGATGATTTGAGAGTTTATATTATTTTTCCATGGGGAGAGAAATCTCAGTGAAATTACTTATCACAAATGATATAAGGAATTTTAATGAAGATTTAATACACGTGATAGAAAACAACATAGTTGCACGACATTTCCAAAATTGGCTGAAAATTTTTTTGGGAACTTGGGAGCTTTTTGGGAGCTTCAACATCAAAGAAATGGGAGCTTGGGAACAAGTGTCTTAAAAGAAGAGCTTTAAATTAGAATTATATTAAATTAAAATGTAAATATATTTATTCATTTATTACAAATACATAATTTCTTACAAATATTTTCATTATATTTATTCAAAATATCACTATAAAACTAAGATTAAATTACACTTAAATATTATTTCAAAAATTAGTAAAGTAAAAAAACTTAATAATACACTTTATAGTTGTGGATATGAAAAAAATTTAATGCATTTATGTTTTCCTTCAAGCCCAAACTAAACTTGAAAGTGGAATAAATCAATACCCTATCCACCCCAAACATTTGCTCCACTTTGTGGTTGATATCAACCAACCATATCATTGACTTTTATTGTATTTTCATATTATAAGAGTAACACTATTTTGTTTTTTTCAATAAAAAAAGAATAATGCTTCAAATTTACAAAGATGTTTAAAGTTTATATATGTAAAGTTTAATTTTAAAAAGATGTTAAAATTGTGTATATGTATTTTCAATTTTGTTTCTCACTTTCTAATGGAATATTTATGGATATTAAAGTTTCATTATTGTGTTAAATATATTCATATAATTATTAGCACTAATTAAATTAGCAATTTGAATATTGTAGTTGTTGCAATAGGAGAAACATTGTCCTTGATTCAACTTCAATTCTGTATACATTGTAATTTAAAGTATCATTGTAATCTAAAATATTTTTTTATTTTTTTAATATATATTATTGTTGCTCCCAAATTCAAGTTTCCTATAAATCTGAGGTTCCAGACACTTGTATGCATGTTCCCACATTTTGAAAACTAATGCAACATATATATATATATATATATATATATATATAGAGAGAGAGAGAGAGAGAGAGAGAGAGAGAGAGAGAGAGAGAGAGAGAGAGGTGTCAATCTCAATGTTCAACCTACTGATGAAGGCCAAAAATGAGATGCGAAATATTGGAATTGACAACTAAAGAATGAACTAAAGAAATGTAACCATTCTTGATGTTGTATTGCTTACATATTTAAGATGGTTGAAGTGAATGTGGTCTCAGTCTATTTGCTTACATATTTAAGATGGTTGAAGTGAATGTGGTCTTAGTCTATGAAAGTATGAAAGTAAATTTGAGTTCAAATTTAAATTTAGTTTTTTTTAGTTTTTTTTGGGTGAGGCAAAATTATGTTTTGATTTACTTATTTTTTTGAAATTTTGATAATTCACGTTTTTTATATTTTTTTAAACGGGCTAAAAATTTCAAGGAAAAAGTTTCATGGCAAGTGAACTATAATTTTAGTAAAAACTCCTACAAGATTTAGGGAATAACTTTGATAGAAAATGATTGAGTTTGTACACCTTTTAACTTACTCCTTCGTAGTGTATCGTTGTTGAAATCAATGCACCTAATCATTTTTCAATATATCATTGCCGAAATCAATGCACCATACTAGCTTGTAATGCATCTTTATTTATATCAATACACCAAGTTGTTTGACAATGTATTATTGTGGAAATCAATATAGTATACAATCTATTTATCATTGTTGAAGTCAATATAGTGTACAATTGCTATTTATCATTGTTCAAATCTAGTGTTAGAATTAAATGAAACACTTGAATGCATATGACTAAAATGCCCATGTAAATCACATATCATTTTTCTGTCACCCTAGATTCATACCATAATTATGGTGAAGGCGTGTAATAAGGGAAAGGTTCTACCCAAAACTTGGGTGTATCAAAAAGTAGGCAAGTCGGGATGTGGCTTAGTTGAATTCTTGTATATCTATGTATTGAGCTACAAGTTCCACTTTGTAAGAAAAGTAACAACGTTTGTATATAAAGACTTATATGGGTGTTAGGCACACCTTGTGTCACCCAACCATACTTGTCTCTTCTTGTGTATGAATGGTTGCATGTTCTCGATTGTGTAATTAGCTAAGTATAAGAACTATGTAATTGTTTAAGTAAGGAACACAAGTGTAGTTGGCATGATTAATTAAGGGCAAATTATGGGTGTGTCTTGAGTGAGGCATAGTCCGAACGAAATAATTTTGGTTTAGTCTAACTCTCGAAATCAAATGTTGCAGTGTCACATGATCCCAACTTTCGGACGACTTGGGTGCACCAAGTCGAGTTGGATCCTCGGGTCAACTATGGGAGTGTGATAGATGGTATCAAAGCTTTAAGAACATTCTACTACAACAATGGTGAGAGTGGATAGGGTGTGTTATTTCCAAAACTTTCGCTTGAGAAAATCCAACCGCAAATGTCACTGATGCGACACAACCGGGAGTAAGAACCATTGTCACCTTAGCAATTACTCCCCTCTTTTTAGTGATGGATGATTCCACCACAAGGGAGGATTCTTGGGTTACCTTGGGAGGATGGAGAGTGTGAGGTAAGGGTTTGTAAAATATCCCTCCTATGGTCACTATATGAGAGTGCTTAGGGTTTGGAGAATGATGACTTTGATAGAGGAGAGAGACAAGCTTATGAATGACCTGCAAAACCAATGTTATAGCCAATATTCCAAGACCAAAAATCATGAAATTAAACGATGAACACTAAGGAAAGAAACAAGAAACCTTGTTGTCCCAAAAATTGCAGTAGACTATAAATTATATCAACAAGAATAATATGTTAATAACTGCAATAAATCACCGTCAAAATCAACACTAAATGATGGCAAATGAAAGCTTATGAGTAGTAGACAATATTCCAATGATTAAACCATAATTTTGACGGTTAAGTGGGCTTCAAAGTAAGTGTTATCAGCAAGTTTATAAGAGCCTTAGATGGTTGTAGAAAACATGTTCTATAGCAGCAAGTTTCCACCACAAAAATCAGAAAATAAATATGTCAATTTGTTTCTCTTAACAAGTAGATTAATTTGCAATACTCAAGAAAAAATGTTTTGCAGTGAACAAGAAAGTAAACAAGAGTGAGGGAGAGCTTTTGTTGCAGCCCTAATGGCTGTAGAAATTTTTTTATTATATCAGCAAGTAATAGTCCAAGAAATGAAGATGTTTTAGCATGAAAAGACAACTTAGAGTATGAGCAGTTTATCTTAAAATCGAAAGATTACAAAAGAGCAATTTTCACATTTTTCAACACAAAATTTTACTTTATCCAATGCAACTAGTTCCTTGTCTATTGGGTAATGGATTCATAACATCAAAGAGAATTTAAATGGATAATAATGGAGGACTTGAACCTTGTACTTAAACCCTTGTAAGCTGAGGCGTACCTCTAAAATTAGTCACCTAGCTTGCTAGTTGATGGGAAACTAGGTTTTTAGAAGCTAGGGGGATAGACCATCTTGACTGCTAGTCTTAAAACCCTAAAACCCTATCCAATAAATGATCCAAGGGGATAGACACTCGTAACCCTCAAATCAATCCTTCAATGGCATCATTTCACAAAGAAAAAATGGATTGAAGGAGGGGATAGACAATCCTAACCCTCCTAGGGTTTCTTCAAGAAATAAATAATCCAAGCAAGTTGTACCAATTAACCTTAAACATCAACAAATATGTGATAAAAAACATCCAAGAAGTATCCTAGGTCACAAACCATCCTCCACAAGTCAAAGAATAAATCTTCAAGCAAAATGCATGAGCGATTTTCCCCAAAAAGACAAATTGCATGCACTAGAGAGAGGGATGAAATTTTGAGAGAGAGATAGCAATGTCTCAATAATGAATTGTGTGAAAAGAAGTTAGACTTGCCTCTATTTATAGAGGGAAATCCAATGATTAAACCTTGTTGTCTCAAAAATTGTAGCAGGCTATAAATTATATCAACAAGAAGAATATGTTAACAAGTACAATAAATCACTGTCAGAATCAACACTAAATGATGGAAAATGAAAGCTTATGAGTAGTAGATAATATTTCAATGATTAAACCATAATTTTGACGGTTAAATGGGCTGAAACTTAAGTGTTATAAACAAGTTTATAACAACCTTAGATGGTTGTAAAAAACATTTTCTACAACAGTACGTTTCCATCACAAAAATCAGAAAATAAATATGCCAATTTGTGGCCCTTAACAAGTAGATTAATTTTCAATACTCAAGCACAATTTTATGTAGTGAAAAAAGTAATTAAACAAGTGTGAGAGAGGGATTTTTATGCATCCCTAATGGTTGTAGCTAACTTTTTATTACAGCAGCAAGTAATACTCCAAGAAATCTAGATGTTTTAGCATGAAAAGATAGATTAGAGTGTGAACAATTTATCTAAAAATTGAAAGATTACAAGAGAGCAATTTTCATGTTTCTCAATGAAAAAAAATTATTTCTCCAATCCAACTAGTGCCTTCTTTATTGGGTAATGGAGTCATAACATCAAAGAGAACTTAAATGGATAATAATGGACTTGAACCTTGGACTTAAACCCTTATAAGCCAAGTCGTACCTATTAAATTAGTCACCTAACTTGCTAGTTGATGGGAAACTAGGTTTTTAGAAGCTAGGGGGATAGAAAGGATCCAGGGGGATATACACTCCCAAATCTCAAATCAGTCCTTGAATTGTATCCTTTCACAAAGAAAAAATGGCTAGAAGGAGGGGATGGACAATCCTATCCCTCATAGGGTTTCTTCAAGTTAACAAAATCCAAGCAAGTTGCAGCAAATTGACCTTAAACATCAACAAACCTAAAAGAAAAATCATCCAAGAAGTAGCCTATGTCACAAACCATCCTCCACAAGTTAAAGAATCAATCTCCAAGCAAAATGCATGAGCATTTTTCCCTAAAAAGACAAATCTCATGCACAAGAGAGAGGGCCGAAATTTTGGGAGAGATATAGAAATGTCTCAATGATTAATTGTGTAAAATGAAGTGAGGCTTGCCTTTATTTATAGAGGAAAATCCAAGCTCACTTTACCCAATTTACAATTAAATCCACTAATTTAGGTCCAAATTTATGTTTTAATATTGGCTTTTACCCAATCTATTTGTTTTTTGTCCACATATGATAAATAACAACCAAAAATAACAAAATTAAGAGATTTGAGTTCCCAACATCTTCTTAAAGGGTGGTTGTTGGGTGAGATAGCCTCCAAAGGCTAGGGAGTCATCTCCCAAAGTGACAAATCATCCCACTAATCCACCAAGTGAAATAACCAAGTCAAATCAAGCCCTTTAGGCTTGACATCATGGTCCAAGAGTGAAATGTTCTAGCATGGGAGGGTGACATCATGCTATTCTCATCATCCAAGGCCTCTTTCATGGGCCAAAGACGTCATCAGGTGTGTAATGCTCATCATCAATACCATCCAACATGTGGGGTGCAACATCCATCATGTGGGATTTCATACCCCCATGGAGATCCAAAGTGCCTTAGTATCTCCCTGAATGACATCAACAATCAATATCATGTAAAGACAAACAAGGTACACCCTCCAAGGGTTCACAATTCATATGAATCATTCCAAGTAAATCAATCTTAATATAAGAGCCACCCAAACAAGTACATCAGATCCCCCCTTTCAAATTAAACATATTCTCAAATAATTTATGCAGCTTACCAAATTTAGATATGGGAGGGTTATCAAAAGGTCCTATTGGGTAATCTGATTCCCCAAGTAGAGTAGTCTTTCTCGAGTAAACCCTATATAGGTCATGTGATTAATGTGAGGTGTATGAGGGAGAAACTTCCAGGCATGGGATCAATGACATGCAAGGGTCTCATATGGTCTCACTTTCATGGGTGACTTTGTGGAGGGTGCACTACATCCTTGAGTTACCTTTCGTTTGGGGCACAACCTTTTTCCAATCCCTATAATTTCCCTTTCTTTATTTTCTTTAGATAGTTTTCAAGTCCCCTTTATAAGGTTTCTTGATTTTTTTCTTTAAATGCATTTCTTTTCAAGTGGGATAATTAAAAGTTCTTTTCAAATAGTTAAGGAATTCATTAGCACTCAGGACTTAGGGCGAGCGCCTAGAAAAGTAGAGCTCAAATTTTTGGACTATGGCTTTTGTGTCCCCTATATCCCTGTCATTGTATTTTGATGGTGACTGATTTTTTATTTTATTTATTGATTCTATTTGCAACAAACTCTAGGCCCTCAACCCCTTCTTTCCATAAGAGAATGAGGTATAAGCCCTTTTTCGGGTACATGTAACCCTGAAATCCAAAATATGAGGATACATAGAGGAATGAAGATGAAACGTGATAAAATATGGTTGAGGGTGGCACAATGACCCATCAAGAAGGACCCCTAGTAGCACCCCTTCCCCAAGGGTAGCAAACTTACTAGAAACCCCAGGATAAGAACCAAGGCAAAAAATGGTAAAAAACATAACTTCTGAGCAAATGTTCATAATCAGAAAGAAACCTTTGAAACTTATACAAATGCCTCAAGTATTAAAATGATACTTACTATGAAACTTTACTATTTACCTCATGAAGCAAGACTTTTCTCCCTCTATGGATCAAGTTAGTGTGGTGGATGTGTCTTTGTTGTTGTTAATGATGGTAAAGTGTGGTGAAAAAGAGGGGCTTTGTGGGTTGTGTTTTCCATCCAGATCTTGGCACTCCATGTTTGCAACATGCGGGCCTCAAGACATCATCTCCTTAGTTACCCCTAGGTTGGGGGGTGATATCTTGCTCCTACATGGGGACATTGGCTCACTATAGAGTGCATGAGAACCTTAGCATCTTCTAGTATGACATGTTCCTACACACACTCGAGAAAAATGTTAAAATCGTAAGGGTGGTGTAACTCACCTGATTATTCATATGGAAAAAAATGATAACTACAAAATCTTAAGAAAAACTTGGAAATAAATTTTTTTTGACAATTTCATTCCAACATATCAATATGAGTATGCAAATCACATGAATGTAACGCAACAAAATGAAAGGATGCAAGAATAACAATATGTAAACCAAACACGTGTATGTAAATAAAGGAAAGATCAACTAAACTACCATGACATGCATATGCAACTATGATACCAATGTAATGGAAAAATGAAAATGACTTACCTACCTACCTGGGGGCCAAATCCCATAGACGTCAGGTGAGATCATAGAACCAATGCAACGACCTAAGCATCTCATCAAACTGAATCCCCCTATACTTAATTATAAACCATATCAAATATAAGTTAAGCACAACATGATCACAATCATAAATAAATATATAATCAATCATAAAATGCAACTCATGGAGGTGGGAGGGCATGACAACATCACACTAGAAAGGGTAGCCACAAGCTTGATCAATCCATCTCTAAATAGGACTACCACATACAGACGATGGCTCATCTTCATTCTCACTTAGAATAACATTGGTCCTTGAAGGACGAGAGGATATAATAGGTCCCAAGATAACCCTATGATTTCCTAGAGAAGGAGAGATGTGATAAGGGACAAGCTCTAGACTAGAGAAAGAATCTTTCCCCATAGTCAAAACATGTTTCATCTTCATCTACAAATCCCTGCAAAAATCCCCAAGATGAAAACATTGTTGTTCTATAGTGTGAGTCTCTAATTTCTTTGGGCTAGCCACATCCTTATGTTCGTCAAAATTTGAGCACGAAAGTGGTTGAAAATATTCATCATACAAAAAATCTTAGTTCTCAAAAGGATATGCATCACAACTCCCAAGGTATGACTGAAAGTCATCATGAGTATATTGTGACAAGTCATCCTCGAATGGATGTGACCAATCTATGCTCCTATCCTTATCTGGATTCCAAATACCTAGATCATCCAAACATGAAGACCAATTCTCTGAACATGAAAAATCAACATTCTTCATTCAAAAACTGCCCTCAATTTCATAAGTGGGATATCTATAAAAAATGAAACATCCCACATCTCATCTACGTCTCCCAACACATATTAAATCATCAATGTGGTCATTAACTATTACCGAGAGTTCCTCTACGAAATCATTTGTATTATTAGGATTGATAACTTCTTCATTTTCATGTGCAAAAGGAAAGAAAGTTTGAATGGCTTCATCTTCATCAAGTGGGGGAATGGATAACAATGTCTCTTCTGGGTTCTCAACACGCTATGCTTCTTCAGAGATTTCCTCCTTTTCTTCTCAACTTTATTCATGGACTTGTTCTTCAAGCGCTTTTTCAACAACAATGGCTTGATGTTCGGTAAGATGTGTTTTATCTAGTTGTTCTTCAGTGGAATATTTATCATGGAAATATTTTATGCCTTTCTCTAATACTTGGTTGTTAGGAGCATTCTCTTCACATAAATCTTATTTTCATTGTTTTGCAAAGGGTTGATTGTGTTCCTTTTCATCTTTACATTTCTCAACTATCATCTCATCATCATTGGAATCCACAAGAAAACCTTCTTTGAAAAGAGCATCCCTGAGATCTTGGAAAGGATCTTCATGATTCCAAGTGGTTGGACCCCAATACTTGAGAAATTGTTCAATAAGCTTTGTAGGAGAAGGTATGCTCCTGATTTTGCATGAATGCATGAGCGAATTCTTTTTTATAAACTATAGAGATGCTAAAAACAATTGCATTAGAATATCATCATGTAATATATTTAATGTTGAATCATATTTCATATAATTCATAACATTGGTAACCGCTAGGGCTGGATCACTATTAAATTTTGGGAAATTCATGTTCCACTCTAGAGGGTAACAATTTGGATACCTAGGAATACCCTAGATATCAAGGGAGGGATATACTTCATGTGTATGCCAAGGTTTCATGGTTCCATTATCTGGAATGACACCTCAATGGAATTTTAAGTAGAGCTCAAGGCTCATCAAAATTGAAGAGGGTATCTTCCTCAATGGAGTCGCCAAATAAACTTTATGAATTTCATCAAAGTTGTGAGGGTAACTTCTCTCCGTGTATTTTCTATGAAATATTTGGATAAAGGATTTGTGAAAGTCTTACCAAGTGTCAGTAAGTGATCGAAAATGATTCAAAATCCTCCTCGACAATGATGCCAAAAATGTTATTGCACAAACTATCACTTGGGCAAAGCCAACCACAAATGTCACTAGTGCAACACAATTGGGAGTAAGAACCACAGTCACCTTAGAAATTACTCCCCTTGTTTTAGTGATGGATGATTACACAACAATGGATGCATCCCAAGTGACCTTCGGGGATTGGAAAGTGCGAGGAAAGGGTTTGTCAAATATCCCTCCTTTGGTCACTAGATGAGAGTGCTTAGGGTTTGGAGAATGATGAATTTACTAGAGGAGAGAGGCAAGTTGATCGATGATCTAAAAAAATAATGTTAGAGCCAATATCCCAAGACTAAAAATCATGAAATTAAACCCCAAACACTAAGGAAAGCAACAAGAAACCTTGTTGTCCCAAAAATTTCAGCAGACTATAAATTATATCATCAAGAAGAATATGTTAACAATTTCCACCGTCAAAATCAACACTAAAATATGGAAAATGAAAGCTTATGAGTAGTAGACAATATTCCAATGAGTAAACCATAATGTTGACGGTTAAATGGGCTGAAACATAAGTGTTATCAACAAGTTTATAACAGCCTTAGATGGATGGAACAAACATTTGTTATAGCAGGAAGTTTCCATCAGAATAATCAGAAAATAAATATGCCAATTTGTGGCCCTTAACAAGTAGATTAATTTGCAATACTCAAGCACAATTTTTTGCGATGAAAGAGTAAGTAAACAAGAGTGAGAGAGATGTTTTCTTGCAGTCCTAATGGATTTAGAAAAATTGTTATTATAGCATAAAGTAATACTCCAAAAAATCAAGACGTTTTAGCATGAAAAGATAGCTCAAAGTGTGAGCAAATTATCTAAAAATCGAAAGATTACAAGTGAGCAATTTTCACATTTCTCAAAGACAATCCCTTTTTCTTGCACTCAAAAATTACTCTTCCACTTCAGGAGTCACACCTCATCTCATGATGTCCTTTTTCCTCCTCTTGTATAAAGCTTGACCTCTTTCCTATCCCATGGACATTGGGATTAATCTATAACAGACCCAACAATGCTCAGTGGTGTAATCTTGTTCTCTTTCTAGAAATCCTGTTTCACACAACACTCTCTGCAGAGTGCTCTTCTACCTAATGTCAATGCTCGGTTAGTAAGATTAACCTTTGTTTATGTGTCAAAAATATTTCACTTCAAGTGTGCCTCTAGGCTTATGCATAGGTAACATCCTAATAATATAAAATCTTAATTACAAAACAATCACCTTTGGCACTCACCTCTATCAATGGGAAGGTTTCTTCAAACTTTGACACTATTTGGAAAAATATTCACATCAAGTAATTACATGGCTCTTGGAATCCAATTCCACTTTATGTTACTTGTATTGTAGCTCTTTATTTCCTCAAACAACTTATGCAAGCTCTTCCATGTTTCCATTACTTTGATGTTCAATCCTAGGCTTGAATCTACCTAATTATACCTCTAATTTTGCACCATGTGCAAGTAACCACTTCTATTAGAATTATGCGTAGCATAGAAATTTTTTCAATTAATGCTACATGTCATTCTTCGTTTTAATATATGAAGAATATTAATGCACTACTCTCAAGTAGGATTCCTTAAATGCATTAATTTTTGAAGCAACTTCCCAACGACTTTCCTCATGCCTCAATCTGAATTCTCAACAAAAAGTTACAACATTTAAATGTTTCCCATTCCACTCTTATCGCTGCCACAACGAACTCTTTTATCACTTTTTGGGAAATTATAACACCCAATTTAAAACTATGGGTTGACAAATGTATTCTACTCCTCAAGATCTTTCCAACTACTATTTGTTTTCTCCAATCTGAGCTCTGAGCTGAAAGTTATGGCGGAAAAACAATGAATGAATATTCATTAGCGTGTGCAACATAGTAGCAACACTCAACAACCATTCAATAATTTCTTGATTAGATCTTCGTCGTTGATCTGTCTTAATGGAATCATCGTGGATCTAAGTCATATCTCTTCTTCATACCTTCCATAAGCCCACTACCAACACTTAGCTTTGTTTTCCTTCATGGACTCACAAATCGCGGACTTGCGAACTCGTAAAGTTGTAATATTCCTTTCATAAATCCGTCTGAGAAGTCCCAACACTTAGCCATTTTCCCATCTACACGAACTCCCAGACTCGCGCACTCATAATCTTGCATCCTTCTTTTCACAAGTCCATCCGAGAAATCTTAACACTTAACCGTTTTTCCACTTCTTAACACTTGAGTCCATCCGAGAATTCCCAACACTTAGCCATGTTTCCATCTTCATGGACTTGCGGACTTGCAGACTCATAATCTTGTAACCTTCCTTTCACGAGTCCGTCTAAGTAGTCTCAACACTTAGACAATTTCCAAGATCATACCACAGTTTCATGGGACTGACAGTTGGCCTGCCACATGTCTCCACATCACCCACCCAATTGTCATCCCATCTAGCATGTACCTGCCACCATGGAAGTACATGTCTTTATTCTACCACATCAGCCGACATGTGGCCTCCATGTCATGCCGACGTCATCTTACAAGAAAATACCCAAAATTTTCCAATTAACTTATGTTCGAAATTTCCAAAGAGGCTCAATTCTTCACATTACCCATGAAATTTTCTCTCAATTTTACTACAGTAATTTAACAAAACAAGTTGCAGACATACTCCGAAAATTAATTCTTGTGAGCTTCCACTTCAACATTCTGCTAACTCGGCCCATCCAGCCTCAACGTTGAAAACTAAGCTTTGATACCACTTTGTAATGTACCCATCCACCGAGGTTGGGACATGCCATGCAAAACTCTATCATTATCAGCTCTTATACCATTTTTGTAACATACCTAGCCTCCAACTAAGTAATGTTACGTGCAAATTACACATAAAATGAAACTTTTGCTAACTAAAGTAATTCCTTTACTGTTAGTCAGTTTCCTATAGCTTACAACTACAAATTTATAACAAATTTAGCTACAGTCTATAACCATAAAATAGATGTATCTAAATCATGTTAATAATCAACATGAAATACAACTAAACTATTCATTACAGTAGCATATAATTCATTCTCATTCATGTAGAGTTCATGCACAACAATAACACATGTAAATAACTCAGTACAAGATAAAACACTTATCTTTAAACAAGAATCGTGCAACCAATTGCTTGGGAAGGACATTCCACCCAACCATAGACTTTTTGTTCCAAATATCAATAGTCATTCACCCCCAAGTTGAGGCTAGTAATCCACAAAAGAGGGTGGCCTCTCACAGTCCACTCGCAGCTCATAAAGCTCATAACCCAACTAATATTCTCCTGCAACTATCTCGATCTTTCTACCAACTTTCTTCCTCTTGATTTTCCCAACCCAAGGATTGCACCATTCATTTATCAGGGATCACCCAAGGAATGTACCATCATTTTATCAGGGATAAACCAAGGAATGTTCCATTCGTTTATTAGGGTCTCACTGGCATAGGTAACTAGGAATCCCTCAGCTGGGAACTCAAGGGAACTTGTTGCTAGGAAAACTATCAACAAACTCACAACAAACATTTTTTGTTTTAGTGAAACTCACACATGAGTTCACTCTTCAAGCCTGACAACCTGGCTCTTCAGTTTTCCAGCTCCAATTATGCTCTAATTACCCTTCATATTTCTCCCTCCATGGTTGCATCAGCTCCAAGCTATCTTTGTTGTTGTCTCCTCCTTTCCCCATGCACAAACTTGACTTAATAAAAATTGTTGTCCCAACCCATATGAATTTCCTCTCTCGTGGCTTTCTTTTATTGACTCACACTCCTCCCCAAGTTGATTGTACTCAACCCCCATGTGCCCAATAACTTTGGGACGTGACCACTCACACCCACCCTCTTACATGCATTTAATGATTGGATTTGGGAACACTCAATCAGAAGGATATGACCACTCATGCCCACCCTATTACATGTATTCAATGATTGTCTTTGGGAACACTCAATAAAAAATTGGAAGTTTCATATACAATTAGCAAGTTTAGGAAAATGGGTTGAATTGATATACATGGGTAACTCCCCCTTTGAACCCTCAAAACCATTATCCTAGAAACTTCCCTCTCTTGTGGATTAGTTCAACCCCCGTCTCTTTTCCAAGTCCCCTTAGCAGATAGCATTAGATTTTTATTATTAAAACATTGAAATAAAATTCACATATTGCATTGCTTGGCGTAGCTAGATTAAATCAATACGGGCTCTTTGCCGAAACATATTGGCTTACCAACCTAATTCACATTTATACAATTACATTATAATTCACAGGGATTAGAACTGGGGATGTTACAAACATTCCTAGCCCTCAAATCAATCCTTGAATGATGTCCTTTCACAAAGAAAAAATGGCTTGAAGGACGGGATAGAGAATCCTAACCCTCATATGGTTTATTCAAGCAAGAAACAATCCAAGAAAGTTGCAACAAATTAACCTTAAACATCAACAAACCTACAAGAAAAATCATCCAAGAAGTAGCCTATGTCACAAACCATTCTCCACAAGTGAAAGAATCCATCTCCAAGAAAAACACATGAGCAATTTTCCCTAAAAAGACAAATCACATGCACAAGAGAGAGGGCCGAAATTTTGAGAGAGAGATACCAATGTCTCAAGGATGAATTGTGTAAACTGAAGTGAGGTTTGCCTCTATTTATAGAGGAAAATCCAAGCTCACTTTACCCAATTGAAAATTAAATCCACTAATTTAGGTTCAAATTTATGTTTTTACATTGATTTTTACCCAGTCTATTTGATTTTTTTCCACATATGTTAAATAATGACCAAAAATAACAAAATTAAGAGATTTTAGTTCCCAATGTCTACTTCAAAGGTGGTCGTTTGGTGATATAGTCTCCAAATGCTAGCGCGTCATCTCCCAAAGTTCCACATCATCCCACTAATCCATAAAAGTGTGGGGATCATGCCCCACAACTCCACCAAGTGCAAGACCCAAGTCAAATCAATCCCTTTAGGCTTGACATCATGGTCCAAGAGTGCAACATTCTAGCATGGGAGAGTGGCGTCATGCTAGTCTCATCATCCAAGGCCTCTTTCATGGGACAAAGACGTCATCATGTGTGCAACACTCGTCATCAATTCCCTCCAACATGCGGGGCACAACATCCATCATGTGGGATTTCATGCCCTCATGGAGATCCAAAGTGCCTTAGTACCTCCCTGAATGACGTCACCAATCAAGATCTTGTAAAGACAAACAAGGTACACCCTCCAAGGGTCCACAATTCATATGAATCATGCCAAAATAAATCAATCTTAATACAAGATCCACCCAAACAAGTACATTGGATCCCCCCATTCAAAATAAACATGTTCTCAAAGAATTTATGCAACTTACCAAATTTATATACATGAGAGTTATCAAAAGGTCCTATTTGGTAAGCCAATTCCCCAAGTGGAGGAGTCTTTCCTAGGTGAACCCTATATAGGCCATGTGATGAATGTGAGGTGGATGAGGGAGAAATGTTTGGGCACGGGGTCATTGAAATGAAAGGGTTTCATATGGTCTCACTTCCATGGGTTCCTTTGTGGAGGGTGCGCTACATCCTTGAGTTACCTTTCATTTGGGGCATAACCTTTTTCCAATCCCTATAATTGTCTTTTTCTTTATTTTCATTAGATAGTTTTCAAGTCCCCTTTATAAGGTTTCTATATTTTGTGCATTAAATTCATTTCCTTTCAAGTGGGATAATTAGAAGTCCTCTTCAAATAGGCAAGGTGTTCATTCGCACTCACGACTTAAGGCGAGCACCTAGAAAAGTAGAGCTCAAGTTTTTGGACTATGGCTTTTGTGTCCCTTGTATTCCTACCACTACATTTTGATGGTGGCTACTTTTTTTTTATATTTATTGATGCTATACGCAACAACCTTTGGGCCCTCATCCCCTTGTTCCCATAAGAGAATGAGGTATAATCCCTTTTGGGGGTACATGTAACCCTACGACCCAAAATATGAGGATACAGAGAGGAATGAAGATGAAAAGTGATAAAAGATGGTCGAGAATGGAACAATGACCCATCAAGAAGGACCCCTAGTAGCACCCCTTTCCTTGGGGGTGGAGAAATTACTAAAAACCCCAGGATAACCACGAAGGTAAAAAATGGTAAAAATAATAACTTTCGAGCAAACGTTCATAATCAGAAAGAAACCTTTGAAACTTATCCAAATTCCTCAAGTATTAAAATGATACTTACCATGAAACTTGACTAGTTACGTCATGAAGAAATACCTATCGCCCTCTATGGATCAAGTCAATGTGGTGGATGTTTCTCTATCGTTGATGATGATGGAGAAGCATGGTGAAGTAGAGGGGATCTATGGTTTGTGTTGTCCATCCATATCTCAACACTCAATTTCTACAACTTGTGGGCCTTGAGGCATCATCTCCTTAGTTACCCCTAGGCTGCAGAGGGTAACAGGGCGCAAGTGTGAAGACAACTTCGGGGAAAACTTGGTGAATGATTCAATTAGACAGACTGATCCATCAAAAAGATAGTTTGGGAGAAAACTTGAATGGTTTCCAGTTTGCAATAGAATCAAGTTCCAGACCTATGTGCACACCTTGAGAAGACCGGGTGTAGAGTTTGTGGGATGAACCGAGCACTTGGGCAAGGTGGATGAGTGTGGGGATTGTTACAAGACTTGTCACAGTTCTAATTGCAAGCTTCATTGAAGAGTTAAGTTTGAACGAATTTGGGGTTGTTGGATCAACTCATTGGCATGTTGGATGCTCCACCAGATAGGAAGAACAACTCCAAACATGAAAACGAGTTGTGCGAAGAGTTATGAATAATTCAGATGAGTTGGTGCATCTGCATATTTTTTAATGCGGAGTTGGGGAAGTAACACATATGTGTCTTTGTGCAACAGGTGATGAAGGTGTCGATTGTTCAAACAATAAATGAAGATTTGAGTTGGAGAAAGTTGGATGCACGCAAGAAAATATGTGTGATGCAATATGACGCTTCAATCAAACCAAGAAGATGGAAGTCATGCATGAATGGTAGGACATGTGTGACGTTGTGAAGCGAAATTTGACATATTTTTAGGAATGTTTGAAGAGGATACTTGAGATTGCACAATGGAAATCCTGTGATGATGAGACATGTCATAATAGAATGGACATTTTGAATCGAAACTTGGTGCAATTAAAAGAAGGATTGAAGAATATGCACTAGATCGAGGAACAATTGAAATTCTATGATGACGATGAAACAAGGGCCTTTTGGATGGAACCAAGTCTAGGGAGATGCCAAGGTTAGGGCTCATAAAGGAGGACATCCACGGAAAAGGAGACGTTGCAGTAAGGAAGAAGTTGCTTGATCGTAGATGAATACTTATTCAATGTTTTCTTTGCGACGAAAACCACTTCACAATATATTGTTTGATAAAGATTAAGTTTGAACAGTTGGAAGAAGACCAAGTGCAACATGTAGAGGAGAATATTGTCACCATGTTGGAAGTATTCCAAACCCTCACACCTTCAAAGGATATGTTGAAAGAAGCGGATGCTTTAGCACCACATCTAGAGGAGTTCAAAGATAGAGGTCATAGACAATGTTCGCAAGATGAAGGAGAAGGAATTTTCTTTGTGGATGTGACAGTGAGTGGGGTGAAAGTAGTTGATTTGGTAGACATTGGCACGACTGACAAATTTGTTATTGATTGAACCACGAAATATCTCCATCGAAAGTATGAGAGTATCATGACGATGTATAAGGTGGTCAACTCAACAATGGAACCAATAGTTGGGGTGTTTTTCTCCTCACCTTCGAGAGTTGGAAGTTAGTTTGGAAATTGGAACATGGTGGTTTCTCCATCGTATGATCATGCCCTGGTCTTGGGGCATGAATTTCTCATGTTTACCAAGGCAGTTTCATTCCTACACACAGGTTACTTGGTGTTCTTGGAAGAAGCCAAAACGCCAAGTATGCCCATGACGATGAAAACCTTGGATGAATAACCAAACTATCCATGATCAAATTAATTGAGGGAGTCAACAGAAGTGCAGCCAAACCTTGCGACATGATGCAACAACAACGGGTGAATTTTTCCATGGTGACCTTCGGAGGATTGGGTAAAACAAAATGAAGGTTGACAACAATGGAGACGTCGATGAATTCAATCTTGGAGAAGATAGGTCAGTTGTGAAGCTTGCAGCAATGGAAGCAAGACTGCAAATGGATGAATTGAGGTCACCCATCACAACATTTTCCAAGAACATCACATAGGAGATGCAACCCCAATCACCATGCTGCCAGTAGAGCTGCAAAGGGGTTGAGGCAGATTAGTTGGAAGAATCACTTACGAAAAAAACTCCAGGTGTTGAGACAGAGCAATGCGTGGCGACACTCACTTAGCCAGACTTGGAGTCATATGCGAAAGAAGTAGGCATGGAGGACTGACACCCCACAGTCATTGTGAAATTTTGTAGGAAAGCCATGGGGATATATGACTTTCAACTCAGTGCAAAATGACTTGAGGAGTTGGGATGCACACTAAAGGAAGTTAGGTTGGTGTTGAGGTACTTACGCATGGAGCACAAGTCCAACACAATGTATACCAATAGTCTTGGTGGCGGCTATTGGGTACACTCCATTCACTGAGAAGACATATATTTGACACACTATCGGAAAGAAGACAACGTGGCCTTGGGCACCTCATGGAGAGGTGATTTTGCATACTTGGGGATATGCATTTTTGTGAGGAAGGTAGTGTGGTGTGGGGCACTTTGGAGGAAGGCATAAAAAAAAATTCATGTGAACATGACTTAGTGAGTTGGATCAAGGAGGCGGCCTCACTTTGGCATGACGAAGACAATAATTATTGTTTTGGGTTGTGGAGAGGCAACTTGACAATGAGTTGGCGCGCTGGGTTAGTGAGGTGACTTGGCAGTGAGGGGAAAGGTGCAAGAGTTTTCCTTAGTCTTTAAGGTTGGATGGAGTGATGGAAGTTGAAGACAAAAGAATGGTATGAGGACATCATGGAGATGTGCATGATCACGAATTGGACATGACGGTTGGATTAGCTACCCAGCCAATTCGAGATGTGGGGGTTGAAAGTGCATAAAGGCATGGACATTAGTTGTTGTATGATTGTAGGAATGAGTCACAAGGAGTTCAACACTTAGGTTAATTTTTGTAGTGAAGTGGGCATCGACAAAAACAACTGAACCAAACAACAAAAAGGTAGAAGCATCATGATGATATAGTGCATCAAAGTTGGTTGAATTTCATCTTTGGAGTTGGGTGAAGCGACAATATTGACTCAGGAAAAAAATAGTGTGGAGATGGGTGCAATGTAGTCGGGTTGGATTGTGGAAACTTGGGGTTTCCATTTCGCAGGAAATTTGGGGTTTCCAATGGAGAAACTTAGGGTTTCCATGAGACTTGGTTGTGATGGAGGCATGAGTTCGGGTAGAGGTTGGAGATGGAAAATTTTTAGGATTTTATTCAGATAACAACAACTTTAGGTGGGGAAGGATGTAAGGACTTCTACGACACCCACCGAGCCCGCACGCTCCTTAAGTAGATTTGGAGATGAGTTGGGAAAAGAGCACAAGGAGGATGGGATCAGTTGGGAAAACAAAGTCTTATAGGAGTGGGTAGGAGCACCTTTGGCTCATGATGGTGACATGTGCACCTAAAGGGGGCATGCACCTCACTTTCCTTGTGACGGAGGATGAGGAATTGGGTTACATTTGGGTAAGGATGAGGTTACTTGGGCAGATGCCCAAGGAGTGGAACCACCTACCCTTGGTAGCATGGGCACGTTGGAGAGGTTGGATGACCCCATCAACACATGCATGAAGAGTCATATCGGTTGGTTCAAGGAAACACACAAGGTGAGGGTGCTCCAAAGAGGTTGGGGTGCATTGGCATGAGGAGCGCACCCAAGGTTGGGGAGCGTCAGTCTAAAAGGATGCAAAGGTTTGTGAGCACATGGATTCGATGGGTGGGTTGGTTCATGAAGGGGCATGGCACCTCAAAGGACGCAACATTTCTTGAGAAGGAGACGATTGGAGTCCATATAAAAAACATAAGGCACATGATCTAGAAGAAACAAATCACATCATCACAACTTGAGTTGGAGAGTGAGGTCTATGGCTTCGGTAGAGGTGAGACGAAGATGCAGGGAAAGTGTGAAGGCTTGGCTTAGTCTCTTGCTAGAGTGTCTTGTGCAAGGCACATGACAGAGAGGCACGAAGGTCAAACAGGGCAGTGCACACGACAGGCAGAAAGTTGCAACAATCAGGTTTAGGTTGTGACAGGGAGACTTGGGTGTATGAGAAATTAGGCAAGTCGAAATGTGACTTAGTCAAATTTTTGTGTATCTATGTATTGAGTTGTGAGCTCCTGTAAGCATTGTAACAAAAATTGTATATAAATATTTATACGGATGTTAGGCACATCTTTTGCCACCCAACCATACTTGTCTCTTCTTGTGTATGAATGGTTGCATGTTCTTGGTTGCATAATTGAATAAGTATAAGAACTATGCAATTGTTTAAGTAAGAAATACAAGTGTAGTTGGGACAATTAGCTCAATGTAGAGTATGAATAAGTCTTGAGTGAGATATAATCTAAACTAAGTAATTTTGATTTAATCTAACTACCAAAACAAAATGTTCCATATATTAAAACATTTTTAAGAAAAAAATATAAACAACTTTACTACCAACTTCACTTATTTATTTATTAACACATTAACTAATAAAACGATCTACAACCATACCCTTCAAGTAATAATGTTTTAAAAAGTCTAAATCCATAACACACGTACCTACACATATTTTCAAGACTAATCTCTAAATTAAACCATTCAACTTCATATTTAATAAACTACTTAAATTTCCATCACATGATTTGACCCACTCAAAACTTCATGGTAGAGATAAGGATGCCATTAACAAATACTTTTCGTCAAGAAAAGTAAAGAGATAAGCTTTACTTTTCGTCAATTTCTATTATGTTTGTATAGAATATAAATTTTTCATTTTTATTAAAATATTTTATTAAAAAATATATTTGTAAATAAAAAAAATAGATATTATTAAGTAGTTAGGAAATAAAGCATTTATATTAAAAATATATCAAATATTAATGAATTTTTTTATTTATTTTTATATATTTTTTGGTTTCATTCATTGAGAATGGCATTAATATATATTAAAGAAATATATAAAAAATATTTTAGATTATAATGATACATTAAATTACAATGTATAGAGATATTGATGCATTTTAAATCTTATTCCAATAAAATTGAAGGTCAATTGAAGAGAATGCTTCTCCTAATGCAACAACTACACTATTCAAATTACTAATTTAATTTGTGCTAATAATTATATGAATATATTTAACACAATACTGAAATTTAATATCCATAAATATTCCATTAGAAAATGAGAAACAAAATTGAAAATACATATATACAATTTTAACATCTTTTTAAAATTAAACTTTACATAGATAAACTTCAAACATCTTTGTAAATTTGAAACATTATTATTTTTTACTGGAAAAAACAAAATAGTACTACTCTTTTGATATGAAAATACAATAAAAGTCAATAATATGGTTGGTTGATATCAACCACAAAGTGGAGCAAATGTTTGGGGTGGATAAGGTATTGATTTATTCCACTTTCAAGTTTAGTTTGGGTTTGAAGGAAAACATACATACATTTTAAGTTTTTCATATCCACAATTATAAAGTATTATTAAGGTTTTTTTACTCAACTAATTTTTAAAATAATATTTATCTCTCCTCTAATCTTAATTTTATAGTAATATTTTAAATAAATACAATGAAAATATTTGTAATAATTTAATAAATTATATATATTTACATTTTAATATAATATAATTCTAATATAATTTTTTTTTATACTGTACATGTCCATTTCCATGTCCATTTCCTCCATTCATGAACGGCTTACTCCCACCGACGTCATTTTCGTCGGTTCTTCTCATTCATAACGACTGTAACATGTGTAACACTTGTTTCATGGAAGGCCGACGATTTGGCACGCCGCTGGTGCAGCGCAAACCAACTGCTAACATACGCAACATTTGCTCGGCACAACGAATGTTACTGTCGTCCTCACCTTCCATAATTCGCCGGTCCAATACTCCCAACAGCAGCTGCTGTTGCTCCTCCTCCTCTCTACAAATTAATTTGTTGCAGATCCATCCGACGATGTCAAGGCTTTCCCCATATTCCGTCTCCCCCGTGGCTCTCTTTCCACTGACAAGCTCCAGCACCACCACTCCAAAGCTGTATACGTCGCTCTTCTCATTCACCTTCATTCTGCCATTTGCATATTCTGCACATGAATATGAAAAACGATGATCTGTATACCCACTAATAAATATTGTTTAATCGATCTATATTAGTTACATCAATTAAATTAGTTTTCTGGAATGACATACAATACCTGGGGCAATGTAGCCATGAGACCCGGTGAATCCAGATATTGTTAGACCGTCCTCTTCCGATTCCGTCTGACGATGAGATAATAGTCTCCTGGATACACCAAAATCGGCAATTTTGGCTTCAAACTCTGAGTTCAGCAAAATATTACTCGATTTCACGTCTCTATGCAATATTGGAGGCAGACAATCATGATGCAAATAGTACAGCCCACAAGCTACACCAACTGCAATCTTATGCCGGACTGGCCACCCCAGCGCCTGCATTGGTTCTGATCCTCCATGAAGGCAGTCAAACAGGCTTCCATTTTCTATGTATTCAAATACCAATAACTTGAAATCCGATTCTGCACTTGAGATACAACACAGGAGCTTTAGGATGTTGGCATGCCTAATCACGCCCAGGATCTCAACCTCTGCTTCAATTTCATTTCTTCTCTTCGAAATCTTCTTAATAGCCACCTCCTGCCTATTTCGGAGATTGGCCTTGTACACTTTTCCAGCACCTCCTGATCCAATCAGGTTGCCTTCTGTCAACTGTTGGAGGATGTATGACTCGTCCACTTCCAAGCCTGAGTGAAAGTATGTTACTTCCCATGACGTTGAGCTGCTTGGTTTTCCCATAAAGAAATTTCTCACGATGCCACTATCGATATTGAAGCAACCAACACAAATCAAACGCCAAAACAATGTAATTGCCATTGCGAACACCAGAATTGGGACTAGAATTATGGACAAATAATGATGTAATAATGATTTTTTTTTCTTTGCAGAACATGATCTAAGTCTAAGCCCGAAAGCCGGATCCTCGCATAGGTTGGGGTTGCCAAGAAAACTATATTTATAAGCCGAATCTTTGAAAATGGCCGGAATTGACCCAGCCAACTGATTGTCAGAAAGGTTGAGAATCTCTAACCTCAGATGTCCTAATTCAGGAGGAATTTCCCCTGTAAGTAGATTGTTTGACAGGTCCAGAACGTTTAAAGTTAACATGGAGCCTAACCGTGGAGAGATTTTACCTGTTAACTGGTTGTTGGCAAGATTGAGCTGAGAGA